>CM029281.1:8952290-9254790 GCA_016920895.1 Vaccinium myrtillus | reverse complement strand
ATGTCAATCCCTTCTCATCTCCTTTCTTCTTCTACGTAATTTTAGTTTAACTTTAGTTGTTGTAGTCTTTTTTCAAGGCAATTCGAACCTTATTACTTTAGTTCCTTTTTAACGTTGCTTGAAGAAGGTTATAGATTCAGGTGCATTTTTCATCTTTACATTTGGAGATTTCATATCTCATGGCATGCCCTCCCTCGCACTTTCACACCCCACTCGATGTTGGCTTCATCATTTATCCAGTCCCTGGAGAAATACGTGTCAACAGTAATCCAAGAAACTTCTCCCTTTCTAATAAAAAGTACCGATCCAAAGGAATGAATCAGTAAAATTAACTTGTATATTATACCAAAAATGATATGGGTGTACAACACTAGCGCACCCCAAGTGCACACCAAGGCAGCTCAACTTTTCAAAAGCATTTTCAACGTTCCGGATTTTTAATAAACTTTGTGCGAAGAGTTCAAACCCTACGCACGAATAATTTATTTAAAATCCGAAACATTGATTTCTGAGATGGACGGTTGGGATATGTTGATGCTATCCCATAATACTCTACATGATGTCATTACTTAAGTTATGCCTTAACTAAATCGAATGATCTCTAAATTTAAGTCATATGAACACTTTACACATGTAAAAAATTAACCTATTCATAGTGGATGCTCTAATGAAAAATGAAAAATGTGTTTGGTTGGATTTGCAATTCCTACATATTGCTTTCTTAATTTGTTGGTTGATCTTGAACTTGATCGGTTACTAGTATTTAATTCTATAAGGTATCTAGTTTCTATGTGCTTAATTTTTTTTTACATAATTACTCTTAATTTTGTGTACTTATCTCTTGTATATCGCGCCGCTATGCTCTAAGTTTTCTTTTTTTGTTTGTTTTTCAATACTAGTGAATTTCACGAGCTCGAAGCTATTCAAATTCAGAGGTAACTCTAGTGTTTTAAAATTCAGTGAAATTTATGAGCAGGTTATGGTTTGGGAAATTCAGGAGGTCTAAACTACTGAATTTTCCTAGGTTGTTCTACATAGTTCGATATAGGTAGTTCCTCAAAACTAGTGAACTTCACGAGTTCAAACCCAGTGACATTTATGAGCTCAAAGCTCATGAAATTTTGCCGGCCCAAAAAAGCCTCCGGCCCGAAGTGGATGTTGGATGGAGGAGGAAAGTGGGATGTGGGAGGGGAGTAAAGTGTAAATCTGTGTTTGAAGGGTAGAAGTGTAATCTTCATTATGAGGTTGTGCTTATAAGTAAATAAAAATTGACTGCATCCTTAATAGAAATAGAAATTAAGTTCATTTTCTATCCTTATAGGTAATTTTCTATTTTTTTAATACCCTCTCCACATTCCCTAGGGAAATTTTACTAGGGTTTTCCATAATGGTTCGTTTTAGAGTGCGATTTTGTTCACCCTCATTAAAGGAGGGTGAACATTACTCTCACTTTGATTAGTGAAAATGTGTGGGTCAACGGAATTAATACGTTTTTTTATAATAATCAGGTTAGTTTTTGGTGGATCCCACACCTTTCACACCATTAACGAAGTATCAGTTAAATTAGGATGCAAAGTCCAAACCTAACTAAAAATTCGGAACAAGCACGAATATCACTTAAATTTAGGTTGCAAAATCCAAACATTTTCAATGGAGGAGTAGTCGCAAAGGCCCGGTCTAGGGTGATCATCACTCTATGGACTAAGTAGATTTAAATTCTCACACCCGTGCTAACAAAGTTTGTTTATGTTTAACCCGGGCTTGTATCTATTGTTTTAAAACTCAAAAGTTGTTATGTTTTTTATTTTGCGTCGACAAAAACATTGGCACGCATAATGCTTAAATCGATGTCACTTTGAGGGTTTAACAAATTTCTGATCAAGCCTTTGGTTAAACAAAACACTGAAAAGAAAAAAAAGCGATTTCATTGAATTATCTTCCGAGAGAGCACACAATTACCGTGTGGCTCGATCGCGTTAAATTGTGAGATTTATAAATTTACTTAGACTATAGGTGATGTGAACCTTAGCTCGGACCTCTTAGTTTAATTTCAAGCAAACTCGCATTTTTCAGCCTCAAATTTAAATCTTAGTATTTTAAGTCACCAAATCTCAAAACTCTGAAATGGTTGGCTTCCTACAGCTAAAAATTCACCCTTTAGATCGATAAGCTCTTTTCTCTCCAGAAAACCGTTCCCTGTGGATTTGACCTCGGACTTACCGAGTTATATACTTGCAAGCGATTTCATAGCCCTACGCTTGGGGTTAAGCACTTTGAGATACAATCTTTGGTCGCAAGCACTAATGATGTTTTTGGTTATGTAAATGACTTCCTGGAAACTTCAGTATGATGTTTAACTCTATGGTGACTTTAATATATTATGGACGCCAGTTCATGCATTATGAAATATATGATCTTTGACTGGTTAGTTGTATTCTTAGAAATGTAATGGTTTCATTAGTTGGCAGTTATTGTCATTCTAGTGGTTGCATCATTCCGGCCAAAAACTTGCATTTCATTCATACATTTCGTTCAACTGAGAATACATTAACATGCATAGCATACATTTATCATAATTCATTTCACTAAGATTAGGATGAAGATGATTCCAAAACAAATGAGAATAATCTTTTTTAGGAAACTCAGTTGGGCTTGTAGTGCTTCTACATTTTGGACATAAGCAGCAACTATAGTTGTACCTTCATCTTCGTTGCACCTCCATTTTCCCCTTGTTGAGTGCCCAACTGTAGTTGGGTTAACTGGGTTGCACCAATTCCAAAATGCACATTTGCCAGTATTGCTTGCACTTCCACATGCAAAGTAAAGTCTCCCTTTGTTAGGCTCTAATCCAGTGACTCGAATTGCAGCCGTCCATCCGCAATCACAGATACAACTCCTATACCTGAGAAATCCAGTGGATGCGCTTGAAGATGAACTCATCTTCTCTTTCTTTTGAAAATCTGAGAATTTTTTTGAAGGGAGAGAGAATGAGTGAGTAAAGAGGGGTGTGCTATTTTCTGGGATCTTAACTATTTATAGAGGGGTAGATAGAGGGTATTTATGGCATTTACAAGTTATATAACCATCACATACACTTAGCCATCCAAAAAGTAAATCGAAGGGGGTCAGTTCCTGGTGTCAAAATAAAGTAGGGGAGGACAGTGCAATATCAGAAACCTCAGGGGAGGTGAGTGAAATTTACCCTTATTGTTAATATAAGTAACACGTTATAACTCTATCAAGAAAATGGTAATTTTTTCACAAATTGTTATAAGTATGCCGCAAAGAGATGATAAATCCGGTCATAATCCAACCCATGGTTGTCTATTAATGTTACTAAGTCATAATCCAACCCATGGTTGTCTATTAATGTTACTATAAGTAACAAGCTGTTATAACTCTCTCACAAAGAATGATAATTTGGTCACTCATTTTTATAAATCTGTCACAAGAAATGGTAAATACAGTCACAATCCAAACGATGTTTGTTTATTGCTGTTAATATAAGTAACACGTTGTTATAACACTCTCACAACAAAAGGTAATTTGGTCACGCATTATTACAAGTCTGTCACAGAAAATGGTAAATTTGATCAAATTGTCTATTACTGTTAATATAAGTAACATGTTATAACCCCATCACAACAAACTGTAATTTGGTAACACATTGTTTTAAGTTTGTCACAAAAAGCGAATCTAGAAAAGAACACATGCATATTTACGTATGAGATGCGAGTCCAGGGAGGCCATGGATATCACGACCTGACCGATCAAGTATTGGAGAACTATGCAAGCTCAAGGAGTGAGTTATATCACCCTGCAGTACTCTGTAAACATTTTTGTGTACATCGGCAAAATAGCATTGCAGAGCCTATGAGTTCTTCAAAACATTACTACCATTATTTTTACCTGGTTTACCTTCACCATCTAAAGCTAAACTCATGATATTTTTTTACGAGAAACCCCTTCATCACAATCACGTGCTTAAAAGTAAAATAAATCACCTGTTTCGGCACCATTGACTATGACTTCGTCAAATAGAGCATCACTTTCTGTAGAATCTACAGCACGCTTCTTCGACCAATCAGGCCTATCAAGAAAACAAACACTATAATTAAGTGGTCCTTGCAGAAGAGAAGAGGGAAGAGAACAGTAAGGACAAAAAGATTGTAAATACATGTCACAAAAACACTTCATTAGATGACAGGCCTAATTAGATGACAGGCCTAATTGCCTAAAAGTTCTATTTCACAGTTCAACTCCTTATTTGTGATCTTGGTTAGTGTGTCTTCGTGATCTTCATTGAAGCTCCCATGGTGGTTTTGTTGGAGGACAAAGATCACAGACCACTTTCATGGAAGGACGAAAATCCAAGATGCTCCAATGGTGGTTTTGTACGGATGGATTTAAAGTTCTCGCAGAGTATAAAAAAGAAAATAACACAATTGTATTCTCTGGAAAAGAAACATATATGTGGAAATTGCACTAGACCCCGCCAACTATTTACCAATTCTTCGACCAGTTAACTTATTTATTGTATTTAATTGTAAAAAAATTCATTTTTTAAGGAAAAAAACAAAGGGCAAAAGAGTCATTTGACAGTTTTTTACATCATCCACTCCCTCTCATAAAACATCCAAAGCAAGTAAAAAATTATCCCTCATCCAAACCATCTATTAGAAAATTTCCACGTAAAAAAGGAATATATCATAGCTTACATGACCAAGATGGAATCAATATCAAGCTCACGATCACCTTTCACATCAAAGCATTCAAGGCACTGAAGATGCACGGGGAGGCGGCCGGGGACGGAAGGGGAAACCTGGAAGGTTGCCAAACGAGCAACGTATTCGCCAAAAGTTGTTCCGGACAGCAAGAAACAAAACCGACCGTCGCCAATTGGGGCGACAAAGCCCCTACCATAACGTGGAATGATTTCACGAGAGATCAGATCAGAAAAATCCCCTAGGACCTGATGAGACCTGAGGAGCCCATCATCAGGATCACACTCGTACGCAACAACAGCGCCGGTGTTTTCCGACATGCCAATATACAAGCCTTCCTCAATCTCGGCTGCAGTACCAATCGGCAAAGGCGCAACGTTTCTCCACCGCTCAACAAAAGAATCCCCCTCCTCCCAGAGCTCTTTTCTGGTATCAAAGATAGAGAATCCGGCCTCATTTTGGATTAATATCTTGTGACCCCAAGAAGAATAGGCAAGTTGACCCAAACCAGATGGCCTGTAGAACAAAGGGGAATCTTCCAGGAATTTCCAATTCAATGTACTGTGATCGAAAACCTCAAGACGCTGCTCTGGCGGGCACCACCAAGGGTGGTTAATAACGTAAGTTTTCCCTTCGATTGTGACCACGATGGGGGACATCTTGGGACCAATAAATTTGGGGAAGAAGCCGTCGTAAACAAGTGGGCTCTCTTCATTTGTGGGATCGACAAGATAAGCACCCAAACAGAAAGTTTCACCTTCATCCGAAAACCCAATCGCGCCACCAAACATGTAAAGTTTTGAATTGACATTCATTAATCCCATCCCTATTGGATACTCCTTCTCGCTGCAATCCTTTACGAGCAGCTCGAACTGACAATCACCATCGCGTAACTTGGACAGATTGAGACGGACTAGTTGCACACTGGATTGCGTGTACAGGTACAAATCCTTCGTAGCCATCGGAATTCTCTCAGAAACCCTAAACCTAGAATATGTGCGCTATGGTCGCGGAAGATAAAAAGAGAGAGATGGGAAGGGGAGAGCACTTTTGCCTCTTCCTTATGTAGCGCTTTCGTTGGGCCGGAGCCGCCGGACATAACAATTCGGGTAATAATGTACATGCATACTTGCAGGCATCAATTTGGTTGACTGCTCGATTCACATCTAATCTTGGTGTGGTTTAATTTATTACTATGTTAGATTTTTTTTTTCTTTTGCAAACAAAAAACCAATTATTAAAGATAAAACATTTATTTAAATTTTTTAAACAAGAATTACAAACTAGTACTTTAAACTAAATCCCGCTCTCACTTGAGCTACCTTCATTGCCTCCTCACATAGCACGAGCCCTTGCCTTATGTTGCGCAATGACCCATGCTTTCCCTTCTTCAGGAAGGATTGAATTTAAATCCGTCAGCATGATTTGTTCGTCTAACCTCTTTTGTTTTTGCTTAAAAGATCGAGTCATTGAGAAAAAAAAAAAAAAGAGCTGTTAGGAATGAATAAAAAAATTATTGGACACTTATTTTAACTAATGAACCCTTTTAGCTATCCCATAATACTCTACATGATGTCATTACTTAAGTTATGCCTTAACTAAATCGAATGATCTCTAAATTTAAGTCATATGAACACTTTACACATGTAAAAAATTAACCTATCCATAGTGGATGCTCTAATGAAAAATGAAAAATGTGTTTGGTTGGATTTGCAATTCCTACATATTGCTTTCTTAATTTGTTGGTTGATCTTGAACTTGATCGGTTACTAGTATTTAATTCTATAAGGTATCTAGTTTCTATGTGCTTAATTTTTTTTTACATAATTACTCTTAATTTTGTGTACTTATCTCTTGTATATCGCGCCGCTATGCTCTAAGTTTTCTTTTTTTGTTTGTTTTTCAATACTAGTGAATTTCACGAGCTCGAAGCTATTCAAATTCGGAGGTAACTCTAGTGTTTTAAAATTCAGTGAAATTTATGAACATGTTATGTTTTGGGAAATTTAGGAGGTCTAAACTACTGAATTTTCCTAGGTTGTTCTACATAGTTCGATATACGTAGTGCCTCAAAACTAGTGAACTTCACGAGTTCAAACCCAGTGACATTTATGAGCTCGAAACTCATGAAATTTTGCCGACCCAAAAAAGCCGCCGGCCCGAAGTGGATGTTGGATGGAGGAGGAAAGTGGGATGTGGGAGGGGAGTAAAGTGTAAATCTGTGTTTGAAGGGTAGAAGTGTAATCTTCATTATGAGGTTGTGCTTAGAAGTAAATAAAAATTGACTGCATCCTTAATAGAAATAGAAATTAAGTTCATTTTCTATCCTTATAGGTAATTTGCTATTTTTTTTAGTACCCTCTCCACATTCCCTAGGGAAATTTTACTACGGTTTTCCATAATGGTTCGTTTTAGAGTGCGATTTTGTTCACCCTCATTGGAGGGTGAACATTACTCTCACTTTGATTAGTGAAAATGTGTGGGTCAACGGAATTAATATGTTTTTTTTTATAGTAATCAGGTTAGTTTTTGGTGGGCCCCACACCTTTCACACCATTAACGAAGTATCAGTTAAATTAGGATGCAAAGTCAAACCTAACTAAAAATTCGGAACAAGCACGAATATCACTTAAATTTAGGTTGCAAAATCCAAACATTTTCAATGGAGGAGTAGTCGCAAAGGCCCGGTCTAGGGTGATCATCACTCTATGGGCTAAGTAGATTTAAAATTCTCACACCCGTGCTAACAAAGTTTGTTTATGTTTAACCCGGGCTTGTAGCTATTTTTTTATTTTGCGTCGACAAAAACATTGGCACGCATAATGCTTAAATCGATGTCACTTTGAGGGTTTAACAAATTTCTGATCAAGCCTTTGGTTAAACGAAACACTGAAAAGAAAAAAAAAAGCAATTTCATTGAATTATCTTCCGAGAGAGCACACAATTACCGTGTGGCTCGATCCCGTTAAATTGTGAGATTTATAAATTTACTTAGACTATATGTGATGTGAACCTTAGCTCGGACCTCTTAGTTTAATTTCAAGCAAACTCGCATTTTTCAGCCTCAAATTTAAATCTTAGTATTTTAAGTCACCAAATCTCAAAACTCTGAAATGGTTGGCTTCCTACAGCTAAAAATTCACCCTTTAGATCGATAAGCTCTTTTCTCTCCAGAAAACCGTTCCCTGTGGATTTGACCTCGGACTTACCTTGTTATATACTTGCAAGCGATTTCATAGCCCTACGCTTGGGGTTAAGCACTTTGAGATACAATCTTTGGTCGCAAGCACTGATGATGTTTTTGGTTATGTAAATGACTTCCTGGAAACTTCAGTATGATGTTTAACTCTATGGTGACTTTAATATATTATGGACGCCAGTTCATGCATTATGAAATATATGATCTTTGACTGGTTAGTTGTATTCTTAGAAATGTAATGGTTTCATTAGTTGGCAGTTATTGTAATACATGTACTTATCTATTTACAAAATAAAATTTTTATTGAAGGTCTAGACCTGTGTGATAACATAAATATCTAATTTCTGACACGTTAAAGCTCATGAACAAGCTCGAATTCTACTAAAACCTAGGTAAACTCGTCTCGTCAAATTTTCATTAACCTTTAGCTCAGCTCGTTTTTAGCCCTAGTGGTCACATAACCATGTGATTCATTTTTCACTTTCAACATATTAACAAACCCTGCTATGGGTACAACATTTTTGCCTACAACACTCGTATAATATTTGTGGTGGGACAATTTCGAGGTCTCACACAACTAATCTGAACAGTTTAATTTGTTCAAAATTTTTTTTTTGAAGGGCCATTGCAAAAAATCAGCTCAGCTAGATATCGGTAAATGCTTGATCCATACTTTTTTTTTCCGGTCTCTAATCGTACGGACCAAAAAAAGGACGTATAGATCAAACACTTACCGATATCAGGAAGAACTGATTTTTTTTTTATAGCGACCCTTCAAAAAATTCTAAACAAATTGAAAGGCTTGAAATATTTGTATGGAACCTCAAGATAGGTCTCCAACGCATGTTGTACCCATAGCAATTCACATAATAATGTACATGCATACTTGAAGCCATCAATTTCAATGACTGCTGGATTCACAACTCATGAACTTAAATGTTTTTGGTTGGATTTGCAACATATTGCTTTCTTATTTGTTGGTTGATCTTGAACTTTGTTAGTTACTACTTACTATTCCCTCCATCCCATATTGCTTGTCTTTTTTGGGAAATTATTCCCTCAAAATACTAGTAACTTTCACAAGCTCGAAACTAATGAAATTCACGAGGTGATTGTTGTATTTTAAAATCCAGAAAAATTTATGAGCTTGTTGTGTTTTGTAAAATTCATGAGATCAACACTACTGAATTTCCCTAGGTTGTTCTACGTAGTTCGAATATAGGTAGTGTCTTAAAGCTAGTGAAATTCACGAGTTCAAACCTAGTGAAATTCATGAGGTCGAAGCTTGTGAAATGTTGTCAGCCCCAAAAAATCGCTAGTCCGAAGTGGATGTTGGATGGAGGTGGGAAGTAGGAGGTGGGAAGGGAGCAAAGTGTGAATTTATGTTTAAAGGGTAACAATGTAATCTTCACTCTGAGATTGTAGTTAGAGGTAAATAAAAACTGACTGCGTCCTTAATGAGAATTAAATTCACTTTTCTATCCTTACAAGTGATTTGCAATTTTTTCAATCCTTACAAGTGATTTGCCACATCCATTAGGCACATCCATTAGGTTTGGATGACAATAATCAGAGGGAATGGAAATGTGATATCTTCCACCTATGATCCAACGCGTTTGGAACAGACGAAACAAGAGTGTGATGCTTTGAGCTTTTCGATTCCAACGTTTGGCAGCACAAGAATAGGAATGTGATTCCTAATGACATATTCAACTAGGAATCACATTCTTGCATGGAGTGGGAATCTGATTCCTCCTTTCCCTGTGAAAATCTCAAATTTATGGCTCATTCATTAAGAAGAGAAAATGTTGACTTTAATAAATTTTTAAAATAATTGTTTCTCACGTAAGATTACTGAATTAATCCAAACACCGAAATGTCATTCCTCCAGGTATCAAATTCCTAGGAATTCTATTCCGAGTAATCATATTCCTATTCATTCCCTAGAAAATCCCGGGAATTTGATTTCCGGTAATCATATTTCTATTTCTACTCAAGATTCCGGTCATCCAAATACTGCCTTAGGGTAAATTTGGGTACAAAATGGATTTTTTCCATGGAGATGCTTATGAGGTCTGGTACAATACCAGAAAACTACGTTTGATGCATTTTTTTGGGTCAGATGGATTTCACCCGTTTGATACATTTTTCTGGATGATTTTATGGGAACCGTTTGATGCATTTTCTGAGTCAGATGGATTTCACCCGTTTCATGCATTTTTCTGGATGATTTTATTGGAAAGTTTTATGATACCAACCAGTTTCCAGGGGCTTATATCTGAATTGGGCTCTTGTCACTTCATCAATTTGTAACTACACGGGCAGCAGCTCTAGAAGGGACAAAAAAAGACCGCCTTTCAAAAGTTGAACAGAGCACTACTGCGCTCCTCCTCCTCCTCCAAACTCCAAACCCTCTGAGCTAGCAGCGCTTTTGAGTTTGTGCGATCGAGACAACAATGGCGTCTGGCGGAGGGAATACAGCAGTAGCAGTGGAATGGCACCAGAGACCTCCAAACCCTAAGAACCCTATCGTCTTCTTCGACGTAACTATCGGCAATATTCCCGCTGGTCGTATCAAGATGGAGCTCTTCGCCGACATCGCCCCCAAAACTGCCGAAAACTTCAGGTACCCAAAACAAAATTCTTTCACTCTTTATATACATGTTTGAATTCTAGACGGTTGACCTGAAACATCTTCTCTTGCTTGACAAAATCGTTGGTTTCCACATACCCAACTTGAGATTTCTTTTTTGTAGCTAATAGTACTATCTGTAATTGGCTTCCAATTAACCAGGAAATCTCTAACACTTACATTCTTCATAGGGCGACTTGCTTGTTGAAGTTGTTAATCTCTTTAGACTTTGCCTGTTCTTTGAACTGGAATTGACCGAACCACGATGCAATAAAGACTATATAGTAGTATTTGAATATTATGGAGTCACAAGACTAGCAACTAAGGAAAAGGTTGAAGTAACTGAGAAATAAAAATTAGTTGCACAGTGGCCATTCTTTGTCGAGATGAAAGACCTTATCGATGAGATTGACATTGGTGCATCGCGTACGTACGAGTTTAGCATGGACAAATTACTTGAATTATAATGCTTCGATGCAAATACATCATTTTTACGCCATATTCTGTTTTTTTTTCCGTTAATAACTATATATAAAGTGGTTACAGTGAGGTGAATATGCTAGTCTTTTTGGTTCTTAAAAAGAGTTTGTTCGTCAACCAATTTATGCATCTCTGTTTGATATTTTTCATGTTTATGTCTTTCACCTATTTGTTCTCACTGAATTCACTTGCTATGTCGTCAAAACTTCTTTCTTGATCTTCCCTAGAATTGTAGGCTAGGAATTAGATCTTATGCACTCCTTTTTGACTTCCTCTTACTTTGTGTATATTTGGCAGGCAGTTCTGCACTGGCGAGTACAGGTTGGTGGCTCTTGTTTCCAGTTTTTAACTTCTTGGTTCTTAAAAAGAGTTCGTTCGTCAACCAATCTATGTTGATGACTACATAGAACCTCCTTTTATGTTCAATACATGTTGGAATTAGTGGAGTATGGAATTCTTACATAATATACTTGTTGAGGTATTATTCTCCTTCAGATTCTTGGAACACTCTGGATGAACTTGTTATCTCCGACTTGAATGCCAAATCACGGATCTCTTTGCAATCGTAATGACAATGTTAATGTAATTATTTCAATTCACACATCTGCTAGAGGAATGCGAAACTATATTGGAAACATAATGGGGATGTAGAACTGTAGATTGGTTCGTTTTCCTGAATTTCAATGTGTTTAATGAAAAGGTTCAGAGACACAGTTCTTGTGAGTGGTGGTGATGAGGATAAGTCGGAAGCATAAGTTACGTGATTCATTGAAGCAAATCTTTTTTTTAAATGTCGGGACGTTATAAGAAACAAAGATAACATATGTTTGGACACTTGAGGGGGAACTAAGCATAAGGTTTGGGAACATTAAACAGGCTTGGATAGGAATAATCGCTCACAATGCTAAAGAAACATGATTACGCTTGTTGAAAAGATACCTATATTCTGTTCTTCTCACGTGCCAGAAAACTTTGGATAGGTGATTTAAATCATTTGATATCAGGGTTTTTAATATTTCTCATGGAAGTTTTTATGGTGGCATAAGGGTTCCAAAAGGTCTTGCAGAGCATTTTTTATTTCTATACCGGGCACCAAAATCTAACTCTTCTCAGCAACTGTACATTAGTGTTTCTTCATCTTCCTCTGCCATTTACATGACGTAGTCATGCAGATGTTTACTTCACTGCATCAATCCACAGATTTCTGGGTAAAACTTCATGTTCAGCCGCAATGCGTAAAGATCATGCATAGCAGCATAAGCAACTTTTGCCTGCTGCCATATTCATACTGTTAATTGATTCATTCTCATGAAAAAAATTCACTCCTTATATATTCCTGTACTTGATTGCCTTTTGTTAGGAAGGCAGGATTACCTGTTGGTTACAAGGGGTGCCAGTTCCATAGGGTGATTAAGGATTTCATGATTCAAGCTGGTGATTTTTTGAAGGTTGGTCTCTCTCTCATTGGGATGTGAAATATATGTCTGTGACCCAGGTCCAATTGATATGCTTGGATCCTTTTAAATTTGTAGTATTTGAAAAGGAAGCTCTCATGAGCTAGAAAAGAAACATGTTATGCCTTCCACAAGGATGCTGGAGGCATTTTAGATGTGTCTACATACTCATACCCAACTTTTGGACACATTGTCCCAACTTGCAAGATTTATTTAGTTTAGTAAAGTCTGATGCTTGGACGCACCTCACCCGATACTCCTAGCAGAAGACATAGGATGGGGTTTCCAAGTGAGGAGAAGAATGAAAGGAGCGTGCAATTGAGTTGATTTCTCAAGTGTGAGCGGCAGAATTTGCAAAGATACTTGACCGGTTTTCTTTTGACAATGAATTAAGGCTTCCTATTTCGTTCCAAAGGGCTGGGTTGGGCTAGTGTTAGGGACGGTATGGCTGGTATATAAGGCCCTTGATAAGCTCCATGTGCAATTCTTAATTTACCATTTTGTGCTTTCCATGCTTGTTATCTCCACCTCTGGCCATTTGACAATTTGTCTTTGTTTTTCAGGGTGATGGCAGTGGATGTGTATCTATTTATGGGAGTAAGTTTGAGGATGAAAATTTTATTGCTAAGCACACTGGTCCTGGTCTATTGTCAATGGTAATTAACTTTACACCCTAAGGAAATTTCTGTCATCCTACCTTTGAGTTTTAGTTGCTTTATTTCTACATTGATGAGAGGTTAGTGTCTTTAGAATTTTATTGAATTGATTATGACTTCTATAATGAAAGTAATGTTCTATTGCACTTTTGTTTTAGGGTAAATTTTAGCAATGGTCCCTCTAGTTTGTATAAAGTCTCAATTTCACCCCTCTACTACTAATTGTGCCACTTTTAACCCTGTTATATGCATTCTGTCTCAAATTTGCCCCTCTCTGACGGCGGCGTCAATGAAACAAACTGGGTTTCTTTTCTAATTTCCTAATCTATTTGTGATATGGAATATAACTAAGATTTGAATTTTTTTTCTCATATTTTGATTACTCAATAGTCAATAACAAATAAATAAGGTGAGAAATATACTGCATATGGTGTCTTTGTTTTTATTTTCAAACAAAAGCTAAAGGTAAAATTTTAGAAATAGTCCCTCTAGTTTGCATGAAATTTCAATTTTGCCTTTGAATTACGTTTGTTTCATTCACGCTGCCAACAAGAAGGACGAAATTGAGACGGATTGTATACTACAGGGTTAAAATTGACACAAGTAGTATAGAGGGACGAAATTGAGACTTCCTGCAAACTAGAGGGACAATTGCTAAAATTGACGCTTTGTTTTATTATTTTAATATTCTTATCTTAAGACAAATGGGACTTCGATTTTGTTACTGGAACTAGAAGTTGAAGTCACGTGGGTAAAAATCTTGCGGTCAAAGTAATGACCTACCACATGATACATATGTTAGTTGTCCTGCAACTGTGAAAAGATTTCACCAGTGCACCCTCCAGTTCCTAATCAGCCCCGAGTTCCTGAACTTAAGTATGGCCATCCGATGCGACCTTACGAAAAGTGGCAAGAAGTTCATTTATCACTATGAGTTCCTTTGGTATTCACATATTGGGAGTCTTTTCAAAAAATTGAATGGCCATTATAGTTTTGGTGAACACTTAGTTTTGGGGCTTTTGTCATTTTCATTAGTTAAAACTTACAAGTTTGACCCTTTGTGAGGTTGTTTTAAGGCTTGAGTACTGCATTGAATTCAAATTTTCACTATCCCCAAATAATGTTCCTTCCTTACTTTGGCAGGCAAATAGTGGACCAAATACGAATGGATGCCAGGTAACAGAATGAACTTTTTCTTTCTCTTTTTCCTTCATTATGGCACCAATACTCAGTTTGTGTCATTTTGGTTTTTCAATGAGTATAATAAACTGAATCCCGTGTTAAAGTTTGTGAGATCACCCACTCACTATTCCTGTTGCTTGTGTAAAGGCTTGAAGCCTCTCTTGAATGAGGATTATCCGATTATGTATTTTTTCTTTTTTGTAGTCCACAATTGTGCAATCTTTTCCCTTTTCTTGGCGAGAGGGAGGACAAGAGCATGTTGAAGGAAAGAGAATTTTCAGTGGTTAAAAAAAAGATATACTAATGTTTTAGTTAATGGTCATTTTCAGCCAAAAAAATAGAACCTATCCTAGAAGTTACAAAAGGCAACCCTCTTTCCTTACTCTTCCCATCGTTGTAGTTTATGTTTTCACCGGGAAAAAAATAACATGTCCGACCCTCCTTTTTACCATTGAGGTAGTTAATTTTTCCTCCTCCTCAAGTTGTTGCAGTCATTTAAGCGAAGTTTAATACTAGTTATCTTTAATATTTACCTCTTTCTTGGCAGTTCTTTCTCACATGTGCGAAGTGCGACTGGCTTGACAATAAGCACATTGTCTTTGGGGTATGTTTAATCTTTTTTCCCCTTCTGGACTCTGTAGATGTATGCTGTATTCTAGTACGTGTTTGGCAATTTACTTGATCAAAGTCTCCTTTGATTTGTTTGACATCATCCGCTAATGTTATGGCTGTCTTGGTATCAGTCTTACCATCTTCAACTCGAAAACCATTCCTTCAGGCTCAACCAAGGAGCCAAAAGCCGGACCAAATGTTTTGATCTGGGTCTGGCATTCTTTGCGTACGATGTAGTCAAACACATTTTGTTTGGATTATGAATCTCTCACGTTTGTGTTTGTAATGTGATGGACAGGGTTTCTGTTTGTTTTGTCTGATTCAAATAGACCTAATTGCCTTGGTGTTCCTCGTCAATGTTGAATTTATTTTGGAATGAAGACATTACTTGGGAACCTTGCGTTTGAGATAAAAACTACTGCCCATAGATAATGTAATTTTTTTATCAATTCTATGCAGAGAGTACTTGGAGACGGACTTCTGGTTCTCAGGAAGATTGAAAATGTGACCACTGGACCCAACAACCGGCCTAAATTGGCTTGCGTTATTGCTGAATGTGGAGAGATGTAAAACGAGATTTATTCTGGATCGGGGGAAATCAAAAGATGAATCAACAATAACTGTATCTTCTTTGGAGATTCACAAGTTTCTTTGAAATTTAGATGTTCTTAAAACATTTTTCATTTTTGTGATGCACACCAAAGCTGATGATGATCATGACTAGTAACGAGATTGTTCCATAACTGTCATTCAATTGATTCTGTGATTGAGGCCCACTTGTTTCGTATCGTATTCTTAATTATGTTTGTTCCTACCAGTCATGATTAGTTGCATCTGCAACGGTGGAACTCAGAGGTTCGTTTGTCCACACTTTTTCCTATTGAGGTGGTGCTGAGAATGGGGAAAGTGAACAGCTGCATTCGAGAGTTCTGTTCTTTGTCTTCTGTTTATAAACCTGAAGGTAGTTTTGGACAATGGGAAATCAATCCTGGGAATGACCAAGAGAGCCAGAATCCCACGCGCTTTTACGGGAATAATCTGTTCCATCAGCCAGAGCACGTAGGTATTATGGTCACAATGAAGTACTAAAACATTACACAACCGAGGGAAGATTTTTTGTTCACTCCACAGTTTTTTTATTCATTGTAATTTCTCAAATCATTCGCTAATTTCGTAGTATCCACCACCCTCTTCTCTTTCGGCCACCACCGGTCCCCACACCTCCATCTTCAATCTCCAAACTACCACCATCATATGCCCCCAGTAGCAACCACAACTGCCACCTTCACAAAACAATTCAAGATGGCGCACGGCACAACACCAAATTACACAAACATAGATTCAACTAGCCTTCAATAGGTAACATCCGTCCTGTTAAGGACTATGAAGATATAAGTAGACAGTTGATTATTGTGCCACAGCAATCGTTAACCGAAGGAAACTCCATTATATGACCACGGAACATGTAGGACACTGATACATATTTCCAATGGAAGAATAAAACCTACAAAACCTTGAGAGAAGAAAATAGTAGTAATAGATATACTTGTGCCTAAATTGCGTTTTCTTCTTTACTTTTCCACAACACAGAAAGAAGTTTGGTGCAGAATTTAGTGATAATGTCAGCAAGCCTAAGGAAGCTAAGAGCACAAAGCCGAGAGTAGTCGTCATGAATAGCGTGGAGGGCACGAGCTGATTGCTGGGTGCAGTTGCCCCAGTGTTTGTTGTTGCCAATGACCTGTAGCAATCGCAGACAATATATATGATTTTTCTATGGAACTATTACGTTGTTAACAATTACTAGAAGATTGATGACCTGATATGTCAATGTAATATCCCACAATAGACACGGTAATTTTGTATTTTGGGTTTCGAAGAGCCTATAGAAAGGACACGTGTATCGATTAAGAGAGGCAAATATAGAAAACCCTGGGTTCCCAGAGTTGCGGCTCCATGAACGGGACCCTTCCCATCGTCACTAATGGATTCAAGAAGTTCATGGGCCTCTCCGTTTCTTCTCCCTCTACCCTCCTAGTGGATTCAAGCTCCAAGTGAACACTAAGATTACTCCCATTACCAACTCTATATTCTAGGACATTGAGCTTACCTCGTTGTCCATATCAACTGTATCCTTCTAAGATCAGATGCTTGAAACAATACCAATAGGAAGGAAGCAGAAACCTATCTCTCTCTCTTTGAAATAGCTTTCGATAATGAATTTAATTGTCAAGACATCTGGTGCAGTAAACAGAAAAATAGATTTTTCTCACAGTATTCTTTCTGCTCAAGTCCTCTAATCGAAACTCCAATACATAGGTTTCAATAAGGTGGAGGCCTAAAGTCCCATCACTTAATAATTCTAGAGGTGCTAAACAAGGGAACGTGAACAACTCCGCCACATAGTTCCTTCCGTTGTGTAAGCTTCGCCTCAAAGACATGGATTTCAGATTAATGAAACCTTAGTTGCAGCATACTTGCAACTTTTAATGCTTCTAAAAGAACTGAAATCACCCCTATGTAAGCCAGCACTTATCTTCATAACATGAAAGGTGCAACCATGGAAGAACTGATTAGCAGTTCATAAACAGCAAAAGAGAAAAAAGTATATACCTTTGTGTAACCCAAATACCTCTTCTGGAAGAACTGATTAGCAGTTCATAAACAGCAAAAGACAAAAAAAGTATATACCTTAGCGTAACCCAAATATCTCTTCTGGAGGATCATAAGCACTACTGTCAGGAAAAATCTCTTCAAAATCCTGCTTTACTCTGTTTCTCAGGAGAGGGTGTGGTAGAAGTCCCTTCAACAATATCCTAAATGGCAACTCCTCTGGTGGATCGGGAGACTGCTTCATGTCCTCGTAAATGTTCATGGCATCTGCAGGAGACCCAATCCGCAAGAAGCCCCGAATAACTTCTGTGTAGGTTTGACAATCAGGAAATAGATCCTCTTTTCTCATAGTTTCCCACAATTGCATTGTTTCATCCATTTTCTTGCATTTTGCTAATGCCATGATTAGGTCCTTATAAAGGAATTTATCGGGCTTATACCAGTCTTCTTTTTGAATCACCCTAAAGATCTGACAACACAAGTTGGTCGTGAGGGCAAAGAAGTAGAAAAAATAATGAGATATGAGTTTGATAATAAAACATCAATCGATACCAGGGGTTTGAAAAGGAAGAACAATAAATACAAAATCCAATTATATAAAACACCTTATCAATCAAGTGTCCAGGATAAAACCAAAAACCTTAATATAGGATGAAATTTCAACGAAAAATACTTGCGCCAAGCAAAAATCTCCTTAACTTTCCTCACTCTGTCCGGCACTGAAAAAGAACCTTTGTCTAATACCCAAAGTTGTTAGGAAAACTAAAGAGTTCAACTGAAAGAAAAGAAATGAGAAACCAAACCTTCATAAGCCCCAATCTCAAGTGAGGGTTCTGAAGGGATAACAAATCCAAATGATTTGCGAAATTCAATTCCCTCAGTAAGAATAGAGAAAGAGTCAACTAATTCCTTTCCATATGACCCAAATTATCCCAATTATGTATGAGTTCATGTACGCACGTTTGTGTGAAAGCAAGAGGAATTGAGGTTACACAGTGCACATGACCGCCAAGCAACTGAGTACTTGCCACAATATGTAGACACGATTTGATGACTACATTTACAAGAGTAGTTGTCTAATTCATTAGGTAAAGGATACATATAATTATGGGATCAACTTCCAATAAGGGTCCCTTACATAACTTTTCCATGCAGACCTAGCCCATTTTCGTGTTTCCGGACCAAATTTCGACGATCCTAACAGCTCAATGTTTTTAAAACGTGTTTTTAAGGGCCTAAGAAGGAAATTTTCAAAAAAAATTACCCGGAAGGCCTTGATCCAAGCAGTTTGCGATAAAACTATACATATACAGTTTTTATCCAAAACTGCTCGGATCAAGCCCTTCCGGAATTTTATTTTTTTAAGATTTCCCACAGAGGCCCTTAAAAACACGTTTTAAAAACATTGAGCGGTTCGGATTGTCAAAATTACCTCGGGAATAGTGAGGTCCACATGGTAAGTTAAATAAGGGTCCCTTATTCGAAGCTCCTTGTATAATTATGATTCTCAAACTATGCATTCCCCGTCACTTCAAACTATGAATTCCCAGTCACTGAAGTCCCAAGTTATTATGGATGTCAAAAGATAAAAAAAAAAAAATTCGTCTAAGTTGGTAAAAGGAAGTGCACATGCGACCTGCATTTGAGAGAATCTGAACGGCACTGAGTTAAAAAAAGGGCAACCCAGTGCCGAGGCCTCGATACTGTGCAGCCTTTCTTACCCACATGGGAAGATGCTATTTCGATGTTTCAAACCTCTAATGCTGAGTTCATCTGCGCCAAGACCCGGCTTGAGGGTATTAACTGGGAAAACACCTAAATGTGCAATCAAATGAACCTTATAGCTTTCTGCTCAAACAATCATCGTACGAATTCATGACAGTCTAACATGAATTTGGTCATGCAACAAACAAAGCATCTATAAACAACCAAACAAGAATCCATGAATAGGTTAGTTTACAATATAGGATATGAGTTACATGATCTATTTTAGTCTGAAAATATTTTCTTACCCCCAAAACAAAAGGGAGTCTCTTGAGAAATATGAAGCTAGTCGGGTCCAAATGCCCTAGATCGTGATTTTGAGAAGTCAAATATAAAGCCATAAATAAAGCCATAAACAATGGACGGTGGCAAAATACAAAGGAGAAGACCTTCATAATAATGAAAGCTTGGCAATTGGTTATTACTTATTAGATATCCTTAGCACGTAACAAACCACTAGCTGATCTTTTTTATACACGCAGAATTGTAGAGGCCCTTTTGTTGTGACCAATTTTTGTACGCGGGCGGCATTCCCTATTGGCTTCTTTATAAGGTTTGCATTTGCAACCGCCAGTACGTAGCTGAACAAATGTTTTGCAACATGGAATCAAACCAAAACCAAAGCTAAGATGATTCCAGAGCTGAATAAGTGAATATACAGCAAAAAATAAGAAAAAGACAGAAACAACCTATGATTCTCTTCTTTAGCGTCATGTACAAGCATCAAGGACCCATATACAAGTTCCATGACAAGACCCATTGGGTTTCACAACAAAAGTAACAATACAGTCACCAATGCAGAAGAACCCAAAAGGCTTTGGCTGCTTCATACAATTACTTTGTGAATGCCATTGAATTAAAAGTCTGTGGCATCTTGTTTCGTGATTAGACTGCAATTCCTCAAAGTTCATTCATGCAAAACAATCTGACAGACATCAACGGGCCAAACCCATAATACACCACAAGCTACTCACACATATATATATATTTGCATTAGAGTTTCAATGAGATCCATTATCGTTTTAGGTTTCAATTTAACCAAGCCAATAAAAGAAAGTATCAATTTAGTCCCAACTTGCATTTCTAACAAGTGGGTTGCATCGGCAGTAGTTAACAATGTGCAATTCAAAAACACAAAATCAAATGCAAAACGAGCAACATATGCATATATGATATATGTCTAATTGTGTATATACAAAAACCATATTGAGAACAAATGGATAGGCCCAGGGGCAGACCAACGGAGGTGCAAGTGGAGCCCGGGCCCGTGCACACCTCCCAATTATCCCATTGTTTCTTCCATATTTTATGTTATGTTTGTAAAAATTATGAAGAAATGTCCCCTCAAAATTGTGTCATTAGTATATATGGATGATATTTTGTTGTTAATTTATGAATACATGTGATTTGGTCCCTAGTGTTGAGAATCCTGTGTTCGCCACTAGGGATAGCCAAGTGGTAAGGCTTCCCTTTACCAGGGGACAAAAGCTGGGTTCGATTCTCATCATGTGGTTCCATCCCACCTCAAAGGTTATCATGTGTGTGTGTGTGTGTGTGTTTTCTTCAGAAATCGAAATGTTGACATGTGTTCTGGAAAATGGAGAGATAACTATCATGACTGAGAAATTGGGAATCCTACTTGAAACTTCCATTCCATACAAATATAGGAATAAAAACATGCTTGGATCCAGAAGTATATCTATGTGTAGATTAAAAGGGGAGTAGAAAAAGACCTTGAGGGCTAAAGTGACCTCATCTTGTCGTTCGAGTTCAACAAGAACAGCAATCATATCCATTTTCAAGAGCCTTGAGACGTGGGTTTTGATGAAATTTTCGAGCTTCTCTTCATCATCTTTGTATCTCTTCAAACCAGATATGACAAAAGGGCTTCTTTGCCAATCATTTTCTTGCCCCTCCAAAGGGGTCCTCTGGGTCTCCCGTCGTGGTAGTAGCAGAAACTGATACCGCTCGTGAACGAAAGGGAATTTGGAAATTGTGGTGGTGAATGAGAGGGAGGAGGACAAGAAGAAGAGGAAGGAGAAGAGTCTTTGTTTATTGTTGTGGGTATTCTGAGTAATTCATGGAGGAGGAGTGATGAAACAGGTAATGGGGTTTTGGACCTGCAAATGCCTCTGATAAATGACATCGAGAGAGAGAGAGAGTAGGGCTTGGGTTTTGAAGGGAGAAGACGATTACAGGGTTTAACAAAGAGTTATACTTCTTTAGAGAGAGAGAGTAGCGCTTGGGGTTCGAAGGGAGAAGACGATTACAGGGTTTAACAAAGAGTTATAGTACTCCTACTTCTTAAGGCGATATTTTTACTCAAATTTGAGGAAAAAAAAAAAAATTGATTTAACCTCAAAAACCCTTTTTACAATTTAAAACCACCATTTTTACCAAATTCTAAAAATTTTGTCAAAATTTTTTTTTTTTTTTTTTCAAACTTTGCCTCCATTTTAAAACAAAAACAAATTTCTCATCTTAATCAAACTTTCTATCCAAACTTTTAAACCTCAGTACTCCTCCTCTTTTTGGTGAAGTGATTTGGTGGCCACCAAATTGGTGAAAATTTTGAGCAAATTTGTTAAGAAATCTTCAAATTTGTGAGTTCGTTTTGGTGATCTTTGGTGATTTTGAGGTTTTGGAGAGTTTTACTTTTAAATTTAGTTAAAAATTTGTAGAGAGCGGAGATGCTTGCTGATATTGATGTTTAACAAAGAGTTATCAGGCATCCTTGTCTCTCACACACACAAAACACACACACACACAAAATACCAAATTTAACCACAAAAACACATTTTATAAATTAACAATTCAAACTCACATTTTATCAAAAACTTACAAAATCGACTCTCTATCCAAACTTTTACTCTTCCCTCCCTCCTTTCTTTTGGTAAATGAATAGTAGGTCACCAAAATTTGTTAGTTATTGTAGCAAAGTTATAAATCTTCAAATCGGTGAGTTACAAAAAAATTGTTGAGTCGATTTTGAGGTTTTTCCCTTTCACTTAACAAAGTAGAGATTTGATATTGATGTTCTAAGAGCATCTCCAATGCATTGTTTTTCCTTCAAAATGAAGAACGGAAATGACATATCAAGGGGGATTTTGTAATTTATGTCCTCTTTTGCTAAAAAAGTTATACTTTTTGGAATGACCCATCCTCCTTTTTGGATCCGAATTGGTTCTTCAAATCTATTTTGGTTCTTCAAATTTGAAGAACTAAAAGTAGGTTTGAATAATGGATGTGACAAAAAGAGGATGGGTCCCTCCAAAAAGTACAATTTTTTAAAGAAAATGGGATATAAATTACAAATCTTCCTTTGATATGTCACTTCCTTCTTCATTTTCATTTCGAAGATTTTAAGATTGGTAGGAGATGCTCTAAGTAACTATGAAGGCAAATTCTATTGGCATCCCATTTTTTTCTAGTCTCCTACTAAGGCTGAGTTTCTTGTTTGATTTTAAGATTTGGCTTAGGTTTCCATTTGCTAAAATCAAATATTTATCCCCAAATAAGCCCAAAATCACCCTTGATTTTATCAAATGAAAAGCTGAGATTTTATCAATCCCTCCTCCTCATTTGATAAAATCAATGGGTGATTTTATCAAATTTTGATAAATCTTTTGAAAAACTAGGGCTAAAAACTAAAACAGATTTCTAAAAGAAACTCATAAATTAAATACAACTCAAGAATATCATAAACTTTCCCAACTTACCCCTCCTATCTTAAACTCAATTAACTTCCCAGATACCCTTACAAAAACCCTATAAAAAAAAAAAAGTCACAGTGAAAAACTGAAATTTTTCCCTCCCTTAATAAACGAGCCGAACGTGAATTTGACAATATTTGGCTTGATTAGGCTTGTGAACTTGGAATATATGCATATCTTATAAAATTTCCTATATAACCTTGGATATGTATAAACTTTTAAATATACACAATGAAAATTTTATAACTTGTATATATGTAAACTTATAAAAGCATTATAAACTTAAATTTTAATATGGTTTTATAGTTTTATATATGTATGAACTTATTTATGTACAAAATAAAAAAATTATTTGAAGTTCTTGACTTTTACGAGAGTATAAATATCTAATATTTTTAACTCGTTAAGGCTCGTAAACAAGTTCAAGTCCGACTCAAATCTAGGCAAGCTCGGCTTGAGCTCAGCTTGTCGCATTTTTATTGAGTTCGAGCTCAGCTTGTCACATTTTTATTGAGTTCGAGCTCAGTTTGAGTTCGTTTAAAAACTTAATGAACGAACCTGAACATTCTAAAACTCGGCTCGATTTCACTCGTTTACTGTCCTACTTGTTGGAGTGGGTTAATCCAGCTACTAATGTAACCAAATCAAGTGGTCACAACAATGGAGAATAAGACTGAGTTTCAACTACGTTATTTTTTATATTTTTGGACTATAAATATCAAATCAGAGAGTTTTTCTCCTCACATACATCAATTGATTTGATAACTTACAGTCCAAAGATACTATAAATACCGTAGTGAAAACTCACTTTCAAATGAAAAATCAATACAACAACACCCTAATTAAAGATACTGAATGTTGCGTAGGCAACTGCCCATAATTTGTTTGGGCTTAAAATCTGGGGTTAAAATCATAGGAAGCCCAACCGAAAAGCCCCCTCCGAGCCCAAAAATGTGAAATGCCCATTCCGACTAAACCCAGGGGCCATGCCCAGTCCAAAACTTGGACCACATGCATATAACAATAACAATAAACCTACGGGTAAAGAAGTATTAAGTACATAAATCCGTACACACATCAAGTGGGCCCTACTTTTTTGATCCCACACCAATGATCCCGATTGTTTATTAATTTTACAATAATTTCTTAAATGATTCTGCAAAAAATCAACTCAATTAGATATATGCAAATGGTTGATCTTATATTATAATGTTTCATTTGGAATTTAGGAAACAGAGGTGCTATAAGGCGCCCCTATAGTAGAGCATCTGAGCTGTTGATCTCGGCAACGAACGCTCAAATTTCATCTTGGCAATGGACGGCTCGGACCTACAAAGAGGCAAGATGAAATAAAGACCGTTGGAAACATATTCAACGGCTCGGATGCCACACTACAGGGACGCCCTACAACACTCTCATTTCTTGCGAAATAACAAGGGGGTGCATATAAAATTAGGAAAAGTAGATCAGTCTTGTTTTTCTTCTTCTTTTTCTTGGATCAATTTAGGGGGTGTTCCACTAACAAAAAACTATTTTTTCCAAACACCGAGACAGGTCATTCTCTCACAACACATCACATAAAAAACCGTGAAACTGGGTTAGTGGAACACCCCCTTAATAATCAAATTCGTACACTTCACAAAACTTAGAAAAGTTAAACCACTTTAAAAAATCAAATTAAGCGGATATTGAAAAACTTATTATTGTAGCATATTCAAATTCAATTAATAAACATATTTCGATTCAGTATATTAGTCAATTTTTTAAATGATAAATGTTTTCGAAATTACATCTACCGAGATTAAATCTAAATGATTAATTATGCAAATTATTAAAATTCTCAACAATTCATGCAAAATAAACAATCCCAATCATTAAATTAAAATGGGGAAGCTTGGGTCTTGGAGCACAAGCAAGCTAGGGGGATCATTCATCCCTCACACGCACTACATATATAAAGGAGTAAAAACCTAGTTCCCGCCTTCCCCATCACCACCACCTTTCCACCACCATTAGCGAGAAACCCTAACCCAGTTGTTGATCTCTACACACTACACCACCAACTTTCCACGCCCAGTTTTCGAAAACCCGTTCCGTGTCCGAGTGTCTAGCTAGTTTGTTTTTTTGGCAATGGATGGTCTCGACTTGACCGTGATAGATCGATGGAAGAGTTTCTTCGACAGTTCTGGTTCCGACGTGTTCGAAGCGATAGAAGCCGGGATCATGGTTGCAGTTTGGTACGAGCCGGATAAGTTCTTGACGAGGAGGGATCACATAGCAGAGCTACTGTTCAAGAAGAAGGGAGATGCACGAGGATCGATCTGCCGTGTCGACAAGCCCCAAACCCTAATAAGGTATAGCCGAAGTTGTCAAACCAAAACACATCATACGTGTTGTGTATCGTATTCTTCGTTTACTACTAAAAGTTGGATATTTCAAAAAAATAAAAAAAAAAGAAGGTAAAAGTCATATTTTTTTAGTTCTCTGATTCTTTCTCGATGAAATAATAATTCACAAAAGTGTTTGACGAATAACCCAAATAAGACAAGTAACCTATGGTATGCATATTGTATGCATCGTAACAACTGTTGTCAATGTTGATTTCTTTGTAATTGTTAGTTTTGTTTTCTAATATTTAGTTTTTGCGAATGGAGTAACGTAATGTTTGATTGTTTTTCTTCTGGTTAAATTTGCCGGCTTCATGGTTTTTTGATTTCGTTTTTCAGTAATTTTTCTCGATTTTGCGCTCGAATTTGATTTCCTCATTTATGACCAGTTACCGCCAAAACAGGAATCCTTGTTCTACTGGGTCATGGGTCGAATTCGACGATACAAAATCCCTCTGGGAATCGGCATCATTGCATGGAAGTTCAAGTACTGAAGAAGATACATATTGTAGCAATATCAAAAAGCTGTCCAAATGTTGCAGTGGTCAGGAACAAGTATGTGGATAAGTGTTCTTTGTTTGTTTGGTTACACAGCAGACATCTTTTTCAAATTTGAAGATAAAGATTTGACCCCTAATTAGAATTTGTCAATGATTTGTACAGGCAAAGCCAGAACCTATCTTGGTGTCGACATGTATTCATGCAGAAACCGCGAAGATTGAGGAGGATTTGCCGAAAGCAAGAAGGATCATAAAGATAAAATCGTCGATGCTTTACAAAAAAGAAAAGTTTTATCCAAATAGCGAAGACGTTCAAAGTGGACCGGAAACTCCACTGAAGCAAAGCAAGGAGATTAGAATCTGTGATGGAGCATACCAGATTAGTGCCCTAACAAAAACCCTAATCAGGTATGTTTTAGTTGCCGGACAACACACCTAACATGAAATGGCTATGTTTCCTGCAGAAGTTGTTAGACATAGCCAAATCTACAGCCATGGTTTTTGAAATGGTTTCCATAGCTGGATTGGTTTTTGAGTGTTTCCATACTGCGTGTGAGTGTGTTTGTAATTTTATTTTTTTCTGATGGATTGCAGAAAGGGGGAACATGTTCAAAATGCATCAGAAAAATCACTGAGAAGAATAAGTAATGGAGAAAGGGTTCAAGAAGAGGTAATTGATAGGTTGGCATACTTTTTGCTGTTTTCCTTTTCAAAACATACACATTTGCCTATTTTTTGAAGTCAAGAATCGATCCGTAGCTAATGCATTTGTATTGATTGATCCAGGAAAAGCCAAAGCCTATTGTCCTAGCGTTGGTGGCTGCGAGTATAGCTACTGAAACTTCAAAGGCTGAAGAGGACAAACCAAAGGCAAGAAAGATTGTAAAGACAAAGTCGTCGACACTTTGTGAAAAAGGAAAGCGGTTGCCAAATATTGAACTTGTTCAAAGTGAAGCGGAGAAATCACCACAACGAAGTGAGGAGAGCAGAATCTGTAATAAACCATACCAGACAATTACCCCAACCAAAACCCCAATCAGGTATACTTTTCTATCATATAAGATGTAATATACAGTAATTCTTAATGTTATATTGTAGAAATCTGGAAGAAGTTTATGGTCACCTTTTTTTTTGGTTTTCTGGTTGATCTTCCTATCGTTTCTTAGGTGGTAAATAGTTGATAGATAACGATCAAAAGTGACACAAAACACCAATACAACTTTTAAAAGACAAGGTGGTGGAAAAACTGCACTTGGCCTTTTGACATATTCACCATAGGCGACAAGATTTACGGATTGATAATCAATTTCTGTACACTTGGATAAGCTTTTCAAAAATCAGTTTGTCTCGCAATTCTGTTCTAGATGCTTTATGTACATGCGTTTATCAAAAAGGGTTTCCAATGGAAATGATTTCCATAAATGTTTTAATTTTGGGAGTTTCAATCACTGTTCTGCTGTTATGTATTTTTCTTTGCAAAGTTTTGGGAATAGTTGGGTCTTATTTATGATTGTTGTGTTTTATACTCTTTTAAGTTGTCAATTATCATTATAGCTTAAACTTTTGATACACAGAGGGCCGCGGGATGAATCTGCTAGTACAAAGCACATCAGGCCTACTTCTGTGGTTGCTATAAGTCCAGCGACCGAAGACAACTTGCCAAGCAATGCTGAGAATCAACAGACAAGAAGAAACACAAAGTTGCTATTACAATGTGCCAAAGGCAAGCGATTTGACTCTGGACATGTTCAAAATGCACAAGATCAATCACTAAAGCAAAACATGACGAGAAGAATCAATAACAGAGAAGGGGTTCAAGAGAAGGTAATTGCCTAATTGGCCCATTGCTTGCTCTCTTCTTTTGCACAACAAACACTTACCAGGGCCTGTTTGGTTCCTATTGCTTATTTGCCTTTTTCCCTGTAAAAAATAAGCAATAAACAAGTACAGCTTGTGTTTTTACATATTGGTTATTGGCTTAGCTCCCGTTAAAAGTAAGCTACTAAGCAACTGGGTGGTCACCAGTTATTTGATTGTTTCTTACTTTTAACCATAGAAGCAAAGTAGCCATACGAGTTTAGGATCGAAAGATGAATGTTTTATCCGTATCTAACGCATTTCTTAATTCTTGTTGATTGATACAGCCAAAACTATCAAACAGAGATGAAGAAGCGATTGAGTTGAAACTGAAAGCCACTAAGAGGAAGCTTCACGAAGGATATGAACAAGCGCAGAAGGGTAATCTGTCATTGCAACTTCAATCAAACCTTACATGTTTTCATCGTCTTTGATTACATGTTTTCATCAGTCTAATCTGTTCTAAAATTTCCATGAACAGCTCGGAAGATGAGCAAAGTGATTGAGTTCATAGATCTTCCTCAACCAATAACTGCTTGCGCGAAGACTCAAAAGGCCAAGGAGCATATGAGGAGACGATAGCTACTATACAAACGCGGACTTGCATGGATTGATGTATTTTGATTGGATTCTCATGTATGTAACTACAAGAACTACGTGTGGCTTGATCCCTTATTTTGGGTACGTAGGCAGCCTTGAACCAGGTTCAGCCCGTGGTATTAATGAAACCATTATTTCTTGTTGTGCCTTATTCCTGTAATTTATACAGCTAAGGATATGTTACCTAATGGGAAAAAATGTCCATGTTGTATTGTCAATCATCCAATTCAAAATGAACTAGTTATTCGTGGATACGCGTGAAAATCTCATTTTTGTTTGCGGGTTACCTTCTTTTATTCGACTAGATTCAATTTGCAGCAAGTCTATCTGATTCAATCAGAACACTGACCTTTCTGTTTCTTTCCTTTTTTCGTTTTTCTGGAAGTCCAAGGGCATAGAAGCATGATATATAGTAACGTGAAATATTCTGCAAAGTTTGAGATTATGGCGTTTTTCGTCGGTAACGATCACAAGTCCCTGGAATCATTTTCTTGCCTGTCGTGATATTCTGTAGAGTGGTCATGGAACCAGGTTCAAATGGGAGTTTCACATCAGCCATGGGCCTATTTGTGAGGTTAAGGCTCTGAAGAAAACTTTACATTTATGGGCGATTGGATCGGTCCCGTCAAACATATTTCGCACAAAAAAATAGTACATCGTTGGATTTTATCACCATTTTACTAGAAATTTTTCAGTGCTGAGTGAGCAACACTGCGAGGTGGTGTCCGTCGGCTCATCGAGGCCGTTCATCCATGTTTTGAACGGTCTAGATTTGTTAGGGTAAATTCACCCCTCAAAATTACAAAAATGCCAGCGAACAAGAACTCAAATGGCCACAAAATGTCCCGTTATTTTGCGCAAAAATTTACGTCGGAAATTCTGTTTTGTATACAGTACACAGCTTTTTGGGAACATGGGGCAGGGTCAAACTTCATTTTGCAGTCCTTGTTCTCAACTAATAGTACTATTAATTAAATACCGAATCCGGGGTGCACGGCCGTCCGATCATATGTTTTAAGGTCTGGATGTGTTTTGATTTTTTAAAATTGCCGAACACATTTAAACCGTCCAAAACACGATCGAATGGCCAAGGGGTGCACAGCACGGTACAAGTCCATTAAATACAGGTGCAATTTATTTGTAGGAGTCAATATCAATATCTACTTTGTTTGACTGTAAACTTTGTTTAATTTGGTGTCAATTTTATTATGCTCTGTCTGGTTGCTAAGGTTGGTGATGAAGATAGTGATTTGGCATCTTACAACCTTGGGTAAGTCTGGCATTCCAAATGAATCCGGGCCGTTGATTTTTCAATTTAGGGTCAATTCTGGGTACCCTTTCTGTGTACGTAGCAGCAGTGCTCTACAACCTTACCTTCTCTTTTGGCACCCAAAGTGACTGATTTCTGTCCGGATTGAGCCTTCCCCTTTCAACGGGGAAGTCGAAAAGGACTAGATGATAATCTGATATAGCCGGGCTGGTGTACGACTCTACGTGGGTTCCGGACCCTTGCACGCCTCTCGATTAACCCATTATTTCTATAGAATTTTAGTATATAGGATTTTTGCGTCCGCCACTGAATATAGATGAACACTATGTATTGTTTTTCAATAAATTAGCTACGGGTACAGACCCAAGGCGTACATAAAATATACCGACGCCTTGTGAGGCCCACTTTTGGGTCTCACACGAATGATCTAAATCGTTCATTAATTTCAAAATAATTTGTTGGGAGTTGCTCTGAAAATCAACTCAATTAAATATACGTAAATGGTTGATCCACAAGGCGTTGGTACGTTTTCTATACTCTTTTTTTTATTTTTCCCTGTACCAGTAGTTGGGTCCATTGTTTTGGCCTTTTTGGAGGATAAAATTCTGGAGACAGTGATGGACTCGTGGTTTTTGAAAAATGATTTTTTTACCAGAATAGATTCAGCTTTTTCACCTCTTGTCTTCGTATCTTTTCCTTTACCCTTTTCACCCAGTTTCCATACAATTTCACGAATCTAAGAACAGTCTAATTATATAAAATGTCATATCTTTTTTATCGTGAAAAAGATCTTTGACACAGTCAGGGGCGGAGCCAGGATTTTGGTTCAGGAGGGGGCCAGAATTAGACGCGTTCAGGGGGGTGCAAGGATTTTGGTTCGAGAGGGGCAAAAAAAAAATCAAAGAAGGGTCAATTAGCAATTTTGTGAGGTATACTAGTAAAATCCCCATAGAAATTTGGGGATCAGGGGGGTCAATTGACCCCTCTTGTCTCCATGTGGCTCCGCCCCTGAACGCGGTCTCGTGTAGATATATAAATAAGACGTCAAATTTAAAATTTTCAGAACAAAATGTTTAACACATCGTTTCATTTAAACGATAAGCATTACGTGAATACGGAAAATTCCGTGTAATGCGAAAAAAATTCGTCATGAAGTTAAGATGCAAATTGGCAATATTTTCTTACAACAGAAGTCAAACAACAAAAGCATGCAAGAAATCTAGAAAAACTTGTGTTTTAAGCAAGAGAGAATTTTGCATACAGAAAAGAAAGAAAGAAAGAAACCGGATCTCATTGTCATGCCTGCCCATATGTATTTTCTTATTGTAGGGACACGTGGTCAGCGGCGGACGCAGGATTGTAGCTGCGGGGGGGCCACTCCATAGAAAATATACAGAAAAATTGAAAATGTACTAAAAATACACTGAAAAAATTGAAAATATGTCGAAAATTGGGGGGAGTGCGGGGGCCGAACACCCCCTCCGCACCCCCCCAGGTCCGCCCCTGCACGTGGTGCTCAGCACCCTATCCGATCCATCCAACCATATTTTGAACAACCCAGATTTGAGAGTGACATATTTGTAAATTAGGCCGTCCAAAATTGGATTACCCCCTCAAATCTGAAGGGTTAGATTTTAACCCTCTCAAATTTGAACCGTTCAAAATATATTTGGATGGTTCAGATAGGGTGCCGGATACGACGTGTCCCTACCGTATGCAAATTCTTCTAGTTAAGCAGGGAGTTTCCTTCATTAGAAATGCACACACAATAATATTGTCTCACAAGTCTTATCCTTCTGGAAGTCCAAGTAATCCATGCAAGTTGATCGTAATTCAATTCAATCCTAATATCATAGTTTATGGTTTAGCTTTGGCCACGTAAATCCCCTACATGAAAATAGCTTTGTATTTTTATTCTTACTTTATTGGTGGAGTTCTTCGAGTTCAAACAACCGATTGACTATGACTTTCAACTAAATAATTTAGGATCCTGCTACGGGTACAAACAATTTTGTACAGAAAATGTATCCTTAAAAGGCAACGAGTTCACTTTTTGTTATTCCGAACTGCATTATTTTTAGAACATTTTTCCGAGGGCTCCACAAAATTTCAGTATATCAATCGAACTAATTTGAACCAAAATCACGCCGTTTCATCACTCGTGTGGGGCCAAAACTGGGTCCCCCAAAAGCAATTTGTACATTTTCTGTAAAAATGGTCTGTCCCCGTAGGATTACTGAATAATTTATCCTTAAAGGCAACGAGTGTTTTTGTTATTCAGTAAAAAAAATAGAAAGACATTAAAAATTATTTACCACGACGAGACAAATAGAAAGACATTAAAAATTTCTCTCTTTTTTTCGTGGTTTTTTTTTTTTGACGTGACCCTAAGAAATTTAAAAAAAAAAAAAAAGCAAGTAGAAAGATAATAAACTTAGTTTGAGCCAAACTCACTCGAAATTATGATGACGTACCGATTAATCTACAAATATTTAACGACCCTAACTAAAATTCCAAACCAAGGGCTTGCAGCCTAGCGTTTATCTCCTGGTTCTCCCACAAGGGAGACCAAGGTTTGAGCCTCGGCAGAGGCGCTTGGGGCTTCTGGACCAAGGGTTTGCAGCCTAGCGTTTATCTCTTGGTTCTCCCACAAGGGAGACCAAGGTTCGAGCCTCGACAGAGGCGTTTGGGGCTTCAGGCTATGGATGGATAGCTTCTACACCCCCTCTAGACTAATTCACTAACTCCCCCGCTAATCCCCCATTGATGTATATCGAATGGCAAAAAATTAAAAAATAAAACTAGAAAAATAAATATCTAGAAATTATGACGTAATCCATTGAATCTGCTTATCGAACATTGACATGTGCACTCAAAGGATAATGTGGTACAATAATTTGATGTACACTCAGCTTCTCAAAAGTAGTTATTTTTATTTATTTATTTATTTATTTATTTAACATAATCCAACAGTCAAGCCAATGATTTGAAGCCACGTATGTATGAGAATCTGTGGCCTCTTGTAGGAAGTCTTTATTCTTTTCCATGAGTCAAAGGAGGCTGCGCACGTGGGTTTTATACATACATTAAGAAAACCCCTTTCTTTGTTACAATGAATAAATCCAAATATTAGTCACCGTTAAACTTTCAATCTATTGAAAATCACCATGAGGTTACGGGTCATCTAAGTGCCTCCATTGGGGACCGAGCTCGCATCCAGTTTTCTATGTGTCCGATTCGGTTCGATTTACGTCTTTGCGGGCTCATTTTTAGTTCACATTAATGATCGGAATCGTTTATTGTGTTAACCTCGAGAAGAGGATTATTTATGAAAAGATCGACTTGAAAAAAGCAAAAAAAGAATAGCTACATAACAAATGAACAAGTGGTAAGGAAATATGATTTGAAAGTTAAATCATTCATTTTGCTTGCGTAAAATATGTTTGTGTAACTATTCGTGTTTGATCAGTTAATTTTTTGAAAATTTGAAAAACATCTTTTTCTAGGGGTTGATAAGATGAACGATTCCGATTATTAATGTGAACCTGAAAAGACCCGTAAAGATCCAAATCCGACCAGTTGACTGAACGCTTGAGTCACATAATTGTTCATTTAGCAGCACGGTTTATTCCTATTCTCATTCTACATTACGTGCTCCCTCTTTCAATTCTCACTCTTACGAATTTAATAATTTTGAATGTCCCGCTTTCAATCCTCACTCTCACGAACTTAGTAATTTTGAATGTCCCTCTTTCAATTCTCACTCTTACGAACTTAGTAATTTTGAATGTCCATCTTTCAATTCTCACTCTTACGAACTTAGTAATTTTGGATGTCTATGTAAAAGATGCTTTTGAAGCTCTTGCTCCTCCTCTTTTAAGGAAAAAAGTAACTCTTGCTCCTAATTCCGCTTATAGTGTATACACGTGCATTATATAACTTACGCATTGTCGACCCTGACTTTTTAGGAGCTTAAAGCAAAGATTAAAGATGAGACTTTTTTATTGGACCATTTTGAAAGGTAAGAAAGTAGAAGGGGTCCCTTAAAGCTTATCAATTTTCGAAAGCGTAAAAGTTTAAAACGATCACACCTCGAGCTTTAACTCAAAACCGGATCCGAAAACTTAAGACAAGAAAGAAAGCAACTCTATCGCAAGCTTGTCCTCTCTACAGAAACTTCTATCCCCCAACCCTACGCACCTAGATCTATCTATATATATTTCCTCTCTCCTTCTCATTTCCCTATCAAAATTTTCTAACTTTCCACAAACAGCCCCCCATTTTCCAATCTTATCTCTTTCCAAGAAGCAACCTGAAACCACTCTTATATAACCCTGTCCCCATATTAGCTTTTCCAAATAGCCACCACGACCATACACAACACACCCTCTGAGCCTTAATTAATTCTTCTTTGCCCTTCTTTCATGGAGCTACCAAGAACCAGTGACCATCACATGAAGAACCCTAAAAAGAGAAAAGGGAGAAGAGAGAGCGTCAAAGTTGTGTACATATCCAGCCCAGTGAAGGTGAAGACATGTGCCTCAAGATTCAGGGCTCTGGTGCAGGAGCTCACCGGCCGCGACTCCGATGTGTCCCGGTACATGGAAGCTAATAATGTTTCTTACCATGATGATTCACAACAAGTTCATGTTGTTGATCATAATAATTCCGTTAGCGACCGGGTATCCGATTCGACGACGACGAGCTCCGAGAATTCTTACGTCGAGCCGTCGTTCGACGATTTTTTGATGAACTCTAATGGTCAAGGGGGGTTTCTTGGGATGTTTCCAACGTCAAATTTGTTGTGTGATCAAGGGTTTGAGTTTAATAATGGTGTTCTTGGAGGGTACGGTGCAGGGTAAATTTTGGGTATGGCAGTGGATCCCATTCATTTGGAGATCCTTATGGAGTATTAGTTTAGACAAATCAGGGTTTATTAAGATCTTTGTATGATTCATATATCTTGTTTCACTCTTGTATCTATAAAATTTCTTTATTATGTTTTGAATATATTTTGTTCCGAACACATTTGAGTTTCATATTTGAGTGCCATTCGATCCGTTGTCATTTTACTTCTAGTATTATAGAAATTGGATTTCATTCAACCGATGTACTTAATTGTTGGAAAAATGAATTGCAGTCGGTAGGTTTCAAAGAACAATTTCCATTATATACGATAACTGAATAGATTACCAATGTTTGAAACGAATGATAAAGCGAATCAGGTCATGTGTTCGGCACAATCTCCTCGAAAACAGATTTACCGTATACCGAGGGTGTTGCAAGTTGCACCGGCATCTGTTTCCTAGGGTAAAACGGCTGGACAACAAGTGCGAACACTACCGACAACCGCCTTGGCGAATTGAACTGATGTCTGCCTCTCATCTGCCTCAAAAAACGAATTTCAAGAGTGTTTGTAGGATACCAATTTTCTGGTGTTGTACACAAAAACGGGATTGAAAAGATTTAGGCATAGAAAGATAGTTGCACATCAGTATTCAATCCATGAAACAACCATAATCATGAATTGGAGCCATAAACCTCACTTCATGAGGGCATATTAACTAGCCATAGCCGTATCGTTTAGGTTCAATGAATCCGCAAAAGATCTTTCGGTTGCCTCGTAAGACCCTCAAAATGCTCCGGTTCCAGTCATTTAAAATTCTGTAAATTTGCAACACTAATGCCACATTCAATGATACCCAACGAATAAGTAGGCCGAGTGACATGAGACAATAATCAAAGAGTTTGCCTCATCGTTAACTTCAATGTCTCGAGATTTACTCGAAGTGCGCGCGCAAGCCGGCCGCCACACTGAGTTTTAAAAAAAAAGTATGGTTATCACGCCGAAAAATTCCAATCAAGCATTTGAGTTTGCCCAAAGAATTAAGGGACTAACGACTTGGGGCTCTGTCCAAAGGTATTCATTTTGTGATCAATGACTCAAAGAACAACACAAAGTACTTGAAGCTAATGATTCTGGAAAACAGCTGCAAAAAGTTTCTGCAGTGCCCAATTCATGGCTAAAGCTGTGTTATTTTGAGATCATACACATCAATGTCTAGATTTTTAGTATTATATTATACATAGATATGAGCCCATAATTTCGTGAACACTTTATAATACCACTGAAATATGAGGACTTTTTGAAAAGTTTCGTACTTGGATCCATCAATGGTCCCTGTAACGACCCGGATTTTCGCACTATTTTATTTTATTTTTTAAAAGTAATTTTCCTAATAAAACTCTAGTAATGGTTAATTTAATTTTGTGATTAACTAGTTGTAATTTAGACTAGATGATATAAATGCATGTATTATGTTCATATATGCATATATCTACTCATTTTCTTCCTAACCGAATTCTAATTCCATTACCATCCTATTGCCTAACTAAACCCACTTTCCATTACCGTCACCTTCCACATCAGTACTCCATCACATCCATGTTTAACCAAATTTGTCTTCTCTTTTTCTCTAGCCAATAGGAAGCTAACAACTCCCTTAAACACTTTCCTTTAACCTCCATATCAAAGCCTATTATCCATGGGATTTTTATGGAACTAATGAGCCTCTATATATGTTGGACAATGCTAGGGGTACATAATTTTTTGTACATAAAATGTACAAATTAGTTGGTTCAGGGTTATTTCAGGTCCTATGCGGATGATCGGAGCCGTTCATATTCTTCAAAATAATATTTTATTGTACAACATAAAAAAATCAGCTCAATCGGATATCGGTAAATATTCCATCCGTTTATCCATTTTTTGTTTTGAAAAAAAAAACTAGATAAACGGATGAAATATTTACCGATATCCGATTATGTTCAATATGCATATATTTTTTTCTTCCTAACCGAATTTTTTACGGGGTACAATGAAATATTATTTTCAAGAACATGAACGTCTTCGATTCTCTGTAAGGGACTCGGAATTGGCCCAAATAAAAACCTTTGTACATTTTATGTACAATTTCTCTGTACCCATATCTTTTTCGATATATGTTGACTTCCCTCCCCAAAATACTCTCACGCTTTCATTTGTGCTCTACGTGGATGCTCTTAAGGCCAACAAATCCCACCAAGCCCTTTTCTCATTCAAGGCTTCCCTGCTTCTCCTTGCAATGTCGGCACACAGAGAGACAGGAGAGAAGAGATAGATGGCATGGAGGAAGAGAGAGAAATGTGCTCAGAATCAAATGCCCAATTTCTTTTTCTTCTTCACCCTTTGATTCTAATGCAAATCACCATCTTCCTCCCTTTTCCTTCCCTTTTCAGCATCTCAACACACCACGATTTCCAACTCATTTCCAACTCTCAAAACAGCCCCAAAATCGACTCCATTCCAATCCCAGAAGCTGCTGCATTTCAGCTCCTTTAGAACACCCAAATCAGCTGCAACTCGACCTCGTTTTTGTCCCCGAAGCAGTTCCGAAAGCTGATGTACTTCATCTCCGTTGCAGCCCAAAAACCAGCCCCCGAAACAACTCCATTTCAATCAAAAACAGCCCCGAACGTGTCTCCGGCGGAGCTCCATTGCCGTACGATTGATCCGATGACCCAACTCCATTTTTACTTCGTTACGCGTTAGAACTACGGATCGAGGCAGTTAAAATTCTGTCTCCCTAAATATATTTGTGTGTATGTGATCTGTTAATGTAGGGTTGAATATGTGTGTGTTTAGTGGAATAGATGGCATGAACAAAATACAAATGATTGGAACTGAAACTTGAAAGAAAAAGAAGAAGAGAATACAATGCATTGTTCGATGTGCATGTTCCATTAGTACATGATATGCCGTTAGACAATTTGGACAAAGTTCCCACTTAGTAACTTGTATGCTTTAACGAAAACTCATTTTTACTTCTGTTCCCTTTGGTTTATAATATTTGGAGTTCACAATGAAGTCAATTGAATGATTTGCATTTGGTTAACCTATTAAAATGATGTGATGTTATGCAAATTAAGAGGTAAACATGACATGTGCAAGTATTTCTCTAAGATAATTGGTATTAAGTAAGTACTATGGTTAAGTGATGGCTTGTGAAAGAAATGTGAATCTGGTTATCAATCCTTGTGAAGCATAAATAGTTTTCTTTTAGTCATCAGATCCTATTCGTCGTGGACATTTATTATTCTAAGAACTTAGATGAACTCAGATGGTTGGTTTGCAAAATTGGGGAATCTTGTGGTCGAGATTATGTTTAAATGGGATAACGAAAGGAATGACAGGTGTTGTTTTGGGGTGCCCTATCAGGACCTTGGGGGGTAGCCTAGCAGGACCTCTTGTTGTTGAGGGTAGCTTGCAGGATCCTGAGGGCAGCCTGAAGGACCCAATTGTTTAGGGACAGCCTAGCAGGACCTCAGGGACGGCCTAGCAGGACCTCGTATTGTTGAGGGTAGCCTGACAGGACCTCGAGGGCAACCTGAAGGACCCGATGACTATGTGACAGGTATGGTTGGCTTTTAAGGATATATGAAGGATCTCATTGGTGAAATCTTAGAGTGCACATGTTACAAAGATTAAAAGTTAGCAGTTTTGAATGTGATCAATCTTTTCCTTTTAATTGTTCCTTATTTAAATTGAAATGTATAATTATTATCTGTATGTTATGGGTTTCGGGTAGGATTTTTCCTATTGAGCGTTTTATGCTCACGGTACTACGTGCCCTGGTATTCCCATGCCAGGTTTAGAAGACGGAGCTGAAGACTTATATTAAGCTGAAGGTGAACGTCATTCCGCAGGAAGGATTCCTTGAGTTCTTATCCATAGTTGCTCTGTATCTTTTTGAACATGTCAAATTCGAGGTTGTAATCTTATTTCTGAACCTAATCTGAAATATTTCTTTTTAGTCGAACTAAGCTTCCGCTGTTATTATCTTTTATTTAAGGAAATTATTTTGGAAAATATTTTCATAATGTGTCCGAAAATCGGGGCGTTACAGTCCCAATGTTGTCTCTACCTGTTTAATTTTCTTTTTTTCCCCTCTCTGTGGAGAATTTTTTTAGTGCGAAGTGGGCACGGCCACGTAGTGCGATGGTGTTAGGGTGCAGACAACCTTCAGCAGTGGTCTATTCCGGGGTGTAGGGGGCATAGGACCCGACCTATTTATTTAGCAGTTTCTTAATATTTAGGGTTATTAGTTTTCACTTTTCAGAGAAAAACAGAGAGAGGCGAGAGAAAACGCAGATCTCAAAGAGATTGCTAGAAGACTTTTACTCTTATTTTCGATTTCATAGTGGACTGACATGGCTCCCGTGGTTTTTCCTCACGTTGAGGTTTTCCACGTATATCTTGTGTCTCGTTTTTCTTTTCCATTTTTTTATTACACACAACTGTTTGTGTTCTGATTTCCTAACAGATGGTGCGGAGCACGCACCATGGTTGTCCAAATGTGCCTTGACCGGCCCAGATTTCTCCTACTCTCACTCTGAAATTTAAGCGGCCCAAAAATGCTTGGACACCACATAGGCAGTGCCTTGAAAATTTTCTCATCTTTCAGGGCCTCTAATTCCCTCAGTCACGTACTCTGTTGTTCATATTTACAGCTGCAATATAAATTGGATTCTTTTAAAGCAATTTGTGTGTTGTTTGTCCGAAAAGTACTTTGTTTTTTTTAGTTAATTTCATTTTCCCTAGCTATGCTCTTCAGCTTTGCTCTATTATGTCCCTTGGCTTTCAATTGCACTTGTTTTATCCCTCAACTATGAGATTTTTTTTAACCCTATTGATTTCGATTGAAAACATTTGTTACCGTCCCAAGTGATTTGCATGGGATTTTAGCCCCTCAAATTTGAGAGTTTTTGGGGTTTGTCTATACAAGTCTGTACGCGGATTCAAATTTGTCCACGATGTTCTCATCTAATGAAATATTCACATATGTATAAACTTGCAGTCATCTATAGTCTTCAAGATTTGCAAAGTGAAGTCTCATGGGAAGGTTTCCTATAGTCATATTGTGGGTCAGTGTTCTAAAAGTCGCTAGGCGTGGCCTACACCACCTAGCATCTTAGCCAATTAATTATGTGCCTTGACAATAAGGCGGATTTTTTTTAAAAAAAAAATAAAAATATTCTCCTATACCCAACCCAACTTTTGAGAGCAAATACATCAATAAGAGTAGAACAAAAAATTAAATAACATGGAAATTTTTAACGTTCAAAGTTCAAACAAAATGAAACTAAGTAGTATCAATTACCAAATAACTAGTCAATTATAATGCTGGGTATGTTTTGTAAAAGTTTCGATCGTGTAAACTGTAAAGTGCTAGCGGATGTGTTTTGTTGTACGGATGTGTAAACTTTACAGTATATATATAGATAACTACACCAAACTCCCTTAAATTCTAGTACAACGACACTAAAGCTCTTAAATTTCTAAAATCGCATAATTTACGTGACTAATGGTCCAATTAATTGCTGCCTTTCTCCGCCTTACTCTGCCTAGCCGATTATTCGCGCCTAGCCCACCTAGCGCCTAGCTATTAATCATCCCCGTGATCCGCCTTATGGCCGATCAATCGGCTAGCCGCCTTTTCAAACGCCTCGACCCCTAGGTGCGGCAGTGAATCATCGCCTAGTGCCTAGGCGCTGATTAATCGGCCGCCTAAACCGCCTTTTAGAACACTGTTTTAAATCTGATAATTAAGGGTTAAAATAAATGAAATTGCAAATTAAGAAACGAAAATAAACAAAACACGAACATTGTAAATGATAAAGGTGTAATTATCCTTGTTGTTCGGGATAACACGAGAATTAATTGTGTTTGCACCTCACCCCACCACCACCAAAACCACACCGGTTGTGTTTGGTTAGATAGTTTAGTTTAGTTTTGATGATGTCATCAGGTATAATGAGTGGAGAGAGATAAAGAGAGAAATGAGGAAAATGATGATGTCATCAAAACTAAACTAAACTAAATTGGGAAACGAACATATCTCTTTCCCATGCAACATATTCAAACCACCACCACCACCACCAATATGTAAAAACCTTTCTCAATCATTTATTTATTACTACTATAGACTACCACCACCATCACCTTCCAAAAATCCCACTCAAGTTTTGCGTCTATAAAACATTAATTTTAGTAACCCAATTCATTTCTTTGGAATGCTTGATGTCTAAATGTGAGTATTCTAAACCATTTTTTATCAAAAGTTTGATGACTTCAGATTATTCGGATCAATGTCCAAACTATTTCTAATTGTTCAAATTTCGTCCTCCGAGCAATCTTAATTTGTTCGAAATCACAAAACCAAAAGTAACGTTGATGTAAAAATGAAGTCGGCTTTTTTTTATCACATCACGACCTGCAAAAATTGCAAAGCTGTGGTGATATCATTGGTTGATAATGTGTTAGGGCTGGTGGATATTGGGAGTGATAAAAATGGTACTGAGTGATATTTGTGAGTTGTGGTAGTTGTTGGAAGTGGCCGGGGTTAAAACCGGAGGAGTGGGCAATTAGATAAAATAGGAAAGTTTTGAGGATTTATGAAGAATTTCTTCCCCGAGAATACACAATACACAGGGACTTCAGCATAATTATATCAAACTTGCGGGCCTTGTTGTTTTCGCCTTGAGGCGGCTTATCTGCTGATTCCCTCATCTTGTTGAGAGAGAGAGAGATTGGGTTGTGAAGATGGTGAAGAAGAAGAAGGATTTGTTGTCGTCGGCGCCATGGAGAGGAGAAGAGAGCAGTGAAGCAGATAAGTTCAAGGACGCGAAGACGAGTGTAACAAGCCAGCCAGGCTCCACGCCCACTATGCACTACAACAATCCCTCCAACAAACCCTTCTCTGACGGTGACGATCTTGGACCCGAGATCGACCCCGAACTCCGCTACAGCTTCCAGCGTAACTACCAGGTCCCCTCTCTTTCTCTCTCTACATCTAGGGTTGAATTTGATTGACTGTTGTTGGCTCAATTTAATCTAAGATGTTGTTTCTTTTGGGAATTAGATACTACTAGTTTTTTTTAAAATTTATTTATGGTGCTTACCAGTTTTCCGATTCCATTTTGTCAGTTGCTTGGTTTAGGGTTTGAAATTATTGACCTTGTTCGTTTTGGGTGTTGAGACCGGTTTTCTCAATTACTATTTCTCAATCATTACTCACATTTCCCTTCGATTATGACCCCTATTTGGAAATATTATTCTCATTTCTCTCCAATCATTACCCCATATTTTCAATCATTATCCTCATTTCTCCATCCTATTATTACCTAAAAACCAAAGCCAAAACCCCAAACCAAAACCAAAACCAAAACCAAAACCAAACAAGGTCGTCAGTCTTGTTTTTATGGTGTGGTTGTAGAAGAATTTATGATTTTATAGCAGCATCTTAGGTTGATCTTGTCGTCGTTTTTTCTGTGGATAATTTTGTGCATCTAGTTCATGTTTTATAGACTGTAGTAATAGCAAGGGGATGGTTTAGCATACCAAACTGATAAGTGTGGATTAGCATTTTGCCATAACTTATTCCCTATTGTTCGGTTGGATGGAGGGATTTGGTGACAAAATAAAGATCCAGGAATCGGATCCCTGGGGACGGTGGGAAATGATAGATAAAACCAAACCAAACTAATTTGTGTCTCTCGTCTTGGAATCCCCAAAGGCAATCTCAGAACTTTGTGTCTTCCCTCAAGCTTCAGAACCGGCTTTGTGGGGTAGCCCAGGAAGAAACTGCCTCGGGCTCCCAAATTTTGGCTGGAAAATAGGGCTCCCAAATGTTCAAGTTTCGCATGTAGAATAAAAGTTTCTTTACGACAAAAGAGAGAGCCTTTTGTATCAGTGGCATGCTAGCTGGCCTCCCTTCTGCTGAGACCTGAGTTCTGTGTTTGAGCCCCGGCTGTTGCTCCATTGCCTATTTGATAACTTCTCTCTTACTTTTTTTTTCTTTTTCCACATGGCACTAGGAAAAATAGTGTATAGTAATCTCTGTGTTACTAATTTTGAAATAGTAAAATCTAGAAAAACAATGTGCAAGTGATCATTATTGCAATTGATTTTATTCTTTTATTACAAAGACTTTCGAGCGAGCTATTATAATACTATGATTTTTTATATATATATATATATATATAATGACCTTAATTGAAGGATCTTAATTTTTTATTTTATTTTTATAAGTTCTCCGTGTCATAGTTTTTATTGGTCTACCAAAATATGGTCTTGTTAGCATACCTTATTAGTTTGAAATTTTCTTTTATTTATTTATTTATTTTTGTGGCTTTAATTTATGTTTGAGCATATATAATGAGGACCCCAAATTGGGGTTTTGCTTTGGGCCCCCCAAAAGTCTTGGGTTGGCACTGCCAAGCTTGTATCCTGGGATTAGTAGCAACCAATTTGGCCCATTTCAAGAGGTTCCAAGGGAACTTGATAATCCAAAATCGATATTCTCCATTGAAATGGGTAAGAATTGGTGTGGAAAGACTCGTACTCCATGAAGCACGAGTACTTCTTAAACACCGACATACCCGTCTGTGACGTATCATATACAGGTACTTTGCATGGTACTTCTAAATCCGTACCGGGTACACGAATTAGTACCAAAAATTTTCTGACTTTGTCCGTACCCCAGAAGTACCCCACTATATAACTATATATGAAGCTGTACCTTACACAAAAATGAAACTAAGTTGATAAGATTTCTTATTTATATATATTTTTTAGCATGATTGTAAAATAATGATTTTGTTTTACAGGTTCTTGAGTATAATGGCATTAACTAATTAATGTTTACCGTAAGTTTGGTGTTAAACTATCATTTGCTGTTCGATTCCTCATCGCCCAATTCAATTTAGCTATTTCTTTTACTTGAAGTGTAATTATTACGTGTAATTCGTTGCTCTAAATTTGAAAATTACATTTGTTTTAGCCATACCTGTACCCTACATTTTTTAGTTTGCCGTATCAACGTACCCGTACTTGTGTCGGTGCTTCTTAGCTTATATGTATTGAGAATTATGTAAGACTTCAGTTTTATATTAGGAGAAGGGGATTGGAACCCTGTTTGGTAGGTTGGCCATGAAGTTCCCTCTACCACTTACCACTATGCTAAGAGCTATGTGCAAAATGACTTACCTTTATTGCTCGCAACCACAGTTTGTATCTCAAAGAGACCAACCCGAAGCAAGGGCTTTTCTAGTCGTTTGTAAGTATAACTCGGGAAGTCTGATGTCAAACCACAAAAAATGGTTTTTAGGAATATAAGGCTTTGTCGGTCTAAACTGTGATTTGTAGCTATCAGTTGCCAACCCTTTCGATGTTTGATTTTTGGTGACTTAAAGACTACGGTTTCTCAGATTAAAAACAAAAACTGTGAATTTGCTTAAATTAAACTAAGAGGCTGGGGATCACAGCATTTATAGGCATATCCTACATTGATCCATGACTCACAAAATACACAATTGAGCCAAATGGTAATTATGTGCTCAATTGGAAGATAATAGAATGAAATCCCACTTTATTCTTTCCGGGCTCGATTGGAAATTTGTTAAACCTTCAAAATGACATCGATTGAAGTTTTACATGTGCCAAGGTTATTGTTGACACATAATAAAAAACTTTAACAACCTTGAGATTTAAATCAATTGGCTACAAGTCCAGATGAAACACACACAAACTTTGATACCATTGGTGTGAGAATCATGAAACCACTTAGACCATAGGATTAGGATCACCCTAGGTCTACCGGTAGGTCAGGCCTTAAGAAGCTACTGCCTTCCTGTTATACTGCTGGGTGATGGGGTTATACCGGTATAACTGTGTGAACTTGGAACCTCAGGTGTTTGGTATAATTTTGAACTTTGGGCCTTCCTGGCCTTCCTTGGACATTCTGGGACTTCTTCAAACGCTCTAAGGACTTGGCCTTGAGCCCTTGACCCTTCCTTGGCACCTCAGGTACTTCTGAGAGCTTAACAACGCTCTCGGCAATGCCTTATTTACATCATATAACCTGAAACACTTGATACTTTAAACTAAGGATTGAACATATTCGACTAGCCGAAACAAAGGACTTAAGCCACAATTATATAGGCTTATCATTTATCATATGTATGCCTTTCAAACATTCCCAACTCATGCATGGATTTCATGGGGGATTCCAAGCTTCAATTCTTCAAAATTTCCAGCTTCCTTTTACTATAGCTAGCTCGAAAGGCTTTGTGGAACTTTTTTTGTAGACTCATGTCTCACGCAGGTCCAAAATCAACACTGCTAAATGTTTGACCAAGCTTTTTTACCGTAGTTTTCCTAATTACATCTTCTTGTCTTTGTACCTTAAATTAATATAGCCAAGTATAACACTAGTTTTCCAAATTTGAGTGAACTTGGTCTTCTAAAATCATCACATTTAAAATAGGAAAGTACACTCGATTAGGTTTTTCTAAGCTAAACTAATGTTAACAGGGAACGAAAGAAATAAAGTACAAAAAGTTCTCTTTCCAGAAAAGCTCACTCTATCTATTTGTTAAAATATGCACAGTTCATTCCTGTTATCCTCTGGTCCCAATATTTGCTATTTTCCTTAACTTTGTTTGTGATTGTGTTCTCTCTTTCCCCCCTTTCAGTGGTGGTTGATAAACTCAATGCAATGTTAATGCAGCGCCGGAGTAACATGTGCTAACGTAGCCTTTAGGTGCCAAGGGGGAAATTTTCTAAATTAAACAGATGAACAGCCCGGAAATTGATAGCATACTAACAAAGCAAAGTTTGTAGATTAGTTGGTGGTTAAAAATCTAATAAAAGTCAAAGGACTCAGAAGCTTAAGTCTTCAATGTTAAAGAAGATATCAAATATTACGTCTTCAATGTAATGTAGAAATTTGATAGCATACTAACAAAGCATAAATTTTGGGATATTCTCTCTTCTAGAAGTTGGTGACGCTTCTTTTCCTATTATGTTGAAACTGCACATTTGCAATTCTCTTCTTCAGTGTTCTTATTTCTGCTTAATACTAGCATGACATTCAGAGTATCGTGTGCTGCTTGGATTTTCTTATAAATGTGCTTGTATTCACTGTGGATAAAGTTTCATGCTTGTGAAATGTGTTGGTACTTGGTGAGAACTCTAATTCTTTAGTGAAACTACAGTTTCTTCAAAAGGTATTCACCATTGACACCGTTGTGAAACCTCTTCCTACTAAACTGGGAGATGATCTTACCCGCAACTGGAGCTTCTTCACTCGTATCTTCACGCAGTTCTTTGGTAAGTCAATGACTCAATAAGTATGCAGATTTGCACTCAATTGAATTAAAACCTCCTCCCACCATTGAGACTTGGTTTATCTTCGGTTCAGTTATGCCATGTTAAAGTGGTGATTTTATTTCCAACAACCTTTTTGCCTATGAAATTTATGTAGAATTTGTCAAGGGTATTGGGGTGTGCACTACAATTCTCGCACCTGTTCTTTTTTCTTTTAGTCCAAATACCATGTTTTATCAATGATTGAGGTTCCCCATTAATTGAGGAATGGAGGGGCACCCTTTCTCCCGAAGCTACTGGTTTATTTTACCAGGTGCGAAAGACATCAGCTTTTATCCTTTTTCAAACATAGAACGAGGTCGAGCTATGAAATTCAGGCCGTACACTGGCTGATTCCCCATTGTTTCTCTCGACCCACATGCATTAGATGATGATTTCTGTCGTTGGTTTTGCTTTTTATCTTTTCCTCCTGATAACATGAAGTTAAATTCTTTTTTTCTTGTGGCAGATCCTGATGGCATCGCAAATGCACAGAAGGCTATTGGACTAGGACAACAAGAAGAGAGAGCCAACCCCCGTGTCCGTTAAACTCCTTCTGGCTTCTGCAACTTTACCTGAGAAATCCTTGTGTCTTGTAATGCTGTGTTTTGAATTAGAAATTTGTGTTTTATCTGTTAGTACTTGGGAAGAATTACACAGTTGGGATGCATCTCTCTTTCTTTTTTTTTTTTTTTTTGGCGAACGAAGAACATCATTTCATAGATAAGAAAGGAAATACAAGGAGTTCATAATACAAACCAACAAACAAAAGGAACATATAAAAAAGCAACATATATCCGGTCCTCTCCCACCATGGATGTGAGATGGTTGAGTCTCTCTTTTTATGGAGAAGAGGTCTCCCACTCTCTAAATTATTTTTGGAAGATGGATACCTGGATCTGGAGTTTTTGATTTGGGTATTCTCTTGAAGCGGGTTGATGGGTAGCGGTTTTTTTTTAGCTTTCCAATGGCGACGGTGAAGGCGTATTTAGTGGCGATACTGTAGTGGGATTAAGATGGAAGATAGATAGATGCCATAGATGCACCCGAGGTTTGCAAAACTGCCATTGCCAAAATCACCAATAGAAGAAGTTGGGAACATCATTTCATCCTAAGACAAGGAATTGTGTCTTATTTTGACTATGTAAACATTCTCAAGGCCACTCGTTAGGATGTGAGATATGCTTATAATTTTGCATGGTGTTGCTTTTGTAGTAGTTAGGCGTTTAATGAATTATCTATGTTTCCTTTGTCCAAAAAAAAAAAAAGGAATTTAAGACATTCTACACTCTAATTGTACTCTAGTATATATTTGCTCTTTCCCATTTTACCCATTCATATTCAGCAGATAGAGGGGCTCCAAGTATAAATATTTATTTTTTCACAAAAAAATACAATGAGAAAGAAGAGATTAATAGAGAAGATAATTGTGAGTTGATAAGTTATTGTCTCTATGTTTAAGCCACTTAATTGGGTTCGCTAACATCATGTTTTCAACGAATTACTAATTTCTTGTCATTTTCACCATGAATTACTAAAAAAGTCCCTTGCACTCAACTCCTACATTCAAAATCCCAGCCGTTGAGTACACTCGGAAACTCAGTGGCAAAGGAGTATTTGTTTGCCTCCAATTGGAGAGTAAATTACCAAAATCATCCCTTAGGTTTTTGGAAGTTATAGATTCGATTACCATCCTCAAGTTTGAGAGATTACAAATTATCCCTTATTGAAACACAAAATTGCCGCCTTGTTGTGAGGTAGCTATTGTAAAATTCGACGTATCTGTCAGACATCATCAAATCCTTATTATAATGGACCATACTGTCGTTTTATAGCCCGTAAAAGTTCAATTTCACACCTCTACAACCTTTCACATAGTTCTATCGAAGTTTCTAAAGGCTACATCACAACAAGGAGTAATTTGTTGTGCATCGTGGGATAATTTGTAATTTTTTAAACTTGAGAGGAAAACTGATCGAAACCCCCTCTCTCTTCCACCAATCTAACCCACTCTCTCTCTAGCCCCCTATTCCACCAGCGGTGAAAAACCCCCCCTTTGCCTGTCGATGAAACCCACCCTCACTCATTATATCTCATTAAAACCCTCACTCGATGAAACCTCCCACCAAACCCTCACTTAATCTAACCAATTCACAATGAAACCGCCACGATGAAGCCTCACAACAATGAACTCGTCACATTTCACACATTTTCCCGACGACTGTGTTATAGTTTCCAACGACTATTCCGGTTAAATCAGATAACAACGGCTTCCATTTTCTGGTAGAAAACAGTTAGTATTTGAGAGCTGCCAAGAATGAATATAGTAGTCATCACTGGTTCCAAATATAGAACCAATTTTGTATTTGTTTTATTTTCTAACCAATTTTGACTCACCATTGGAGGTTCTACTTCTAAAATTGGTGTCATAATATAGGTACTACTTCTAGAATTGGTGTCATAATATAGGTATAGAACCAGTTATACAACCCCATTGGAGTTGCTCTTACTTCTTACGATCCGAAATTTAAAACGGTTTATCAAACAAATGAACTAATATTATAGATTGATGTAATCTAAAGAATCACAATTAGATTGTCTAAACTCAAAGATTACAAAAAAAGAAAAAAAAAAAAAGCACACTTTAACACAATCACAATATCAGATTCTTTGCATCCCACCTTTTTCCCCCTGAAAGTGTTCTTTCCATATCAATACAGAAGAAGCGTTTTTTGGGACAGCAAGATAGCAGCCAGCCAGCCAAGTAGGCAACCGGCCAAAATACAGACATAGGTGTAAGAAAGCAAGAAAAACCATAACACCCCCACCCACAGAAACGAAGAAAGCCTTCTTCTTTCCTCGCGCTTCATCTCTGTCATGCCATCACAACACTCTTTCTCTCTCTAAAACCCCTCTCTCTCTCTCTGTTAAACCATCCTCACCCAATTTGATTACCCATTTTTCCATTTCCATCTATGGATCTACCATTTCTTCTCTGAATTCCTTGTCTCTCTCGCTAAAATCTTCCCCAAATTCGCTTCAATTTCTCCTCATTCATTTCCAGATGAAGATCCCCTGCTGCTCCATTTGCCAGACCGGGTACAACGAGCAAGACCGGTGCCCGCTCTTGCTCCAATGCGGCCACGGGTTCTGCAAAGACTGCCTATCCAAGATGTTCTCCGCCGCGGCGACGGGCACCACCTTGCCCTGCCCCCGCTGCCGCCACGTCACCCTCGTCGGTAACTCCGTCCAGGCCCTGAAAAAGAACTACGCCGTCCTTGCCTTGATCGTCTCGTCCTCCTCGGTCGATCTCACCGACGAAGACGAGGAAGATGACGAGCCGGGAGAGGACGGGGAGGAGGAGGCTCGGCGGCGGTGCAGCCGGGGCGAGGCTTCGAGCAGCTCTGGGTGCGGTTCGGTTATGGAATTGGGGTTGCATGGTGAATTGAAGTTGGTTAGGAGGATTGGGGAGGGGCGGCGGGCAGGGGTGGAGATGTGGGCGGCGGTGGTTTTGGGCGGAGGGAAAGGGCGGCGGCGGTGTAGGCACCGGGTGGCGGTGAAGAAGCTGGCCGAGGCGGCGGTTGGGGAGGGCACGGACTGGGTTTGGGTGCAGGGGCAGCTGGAGGGGTTGAGGAAAGCGTCTATGTGGTGCAGGAATGTGTGTGCTTTTCACGGGGTTAGGAAAGTGGAGGGGTGTCTTTCGATTGTAATGGATATCTGTAATGGGTCTGTGCAGACCGAGATGCGGCGGAATGAAGGGCGCCTCACTCTTGAACAAATCCTCAGGTAATGTGTTGTCTAGATTTCATCTATTGATTCTTGGGTGTTTGTAACTTCTTTGTTTCTTGCTTGTATAATCCAAAAACAGTTTTAAAAAGCTGGAAAAAAAAGAAAAAAAGAGAACCCACTGGTTTTTGAGAAGCTCTTTTCTGTTGCTTTTTAAGTTACCAATTAGAAAATGCGAAAATGGGCCTAACTATGTGGCTATGTGCAACCTGTCTTGGAAGTGGAAGTGGGTTTATAGAAATCCATACTAGTTGCGAAAGAATGCAATGGGGAGAAGCATAATGCAAGTAGAGAGACTCGAACCTAGTCCTCTCCCAACTTGAGGTTTGATACCATGTTAACTGTTAAGTTACCAATTGTTCCAATAGCTTAAGCGCTTTGGAAATGGGCTAACAATGTATAACAAGCCATCTAACAATTCTGTTTTTACTAATAGTGTATATCAAGCTATTTAAGCATTGTGCTCGACTTCCGCTTCGTAAATTGTCAGCTTGTTTTCGCAAGTTCGCTGCTCTAAGCACTCGCTCCATCTCTTATTTCGACAAATTGACCAGTGATTCGTACGTAAGTTGATCCAAATAACTATACTGTTGTGTTGATGGGTTCATGTCTTTTTCTTGTGTTTCGAAACCGAAACCATGCACAAGTCTCGACAGTTGGATATTGGATAACGGAACGTGGAGACTTAAGCATGACATAAGTTTATTCGCTTGTGTGCATTGAGCAGGTGATCTGAAATGGATATCCTCTCATTGTGCTGGCTTAATGGTTATTCTGGGTTCCAATAGAAAACATGGTTATTTATGGGCAATTGTACGCCGTATTCAAACTTTCTCTTATTCATTTTGTGTTTAGTGTTGGCAGAAGTAAGTCTAAATATTGAGAAAGAACTTGAAGCTACTATGCAAATGCAGAGGATTTGTTTGAACGATAACAGTGCATCTATGTCCTTTTCCATTGTGTTTGAACTTTCCAATACCACATTGTCAAAGCATCCAAGTCAAAATCAATCGGCAGTGATTGGAGAGGCTGTTCCAGTTCATATACTAGTTTCAGAGGTAATTAATTTGGGGGACAAGATCTAACACTCCCCCGTTTGTGCCTTTTTTGACTCACGCATAGAGAGGTGAATGAAGGATCCATAGGGATCAGATATTCAGATCACAAGGAAAAAAGGAGCACTGAAGTCACAATAATGGGACAATCAATCTAGAGAATCTTGTCCAAAAGCCTCCAAAAGTCTAGTTGTACTACCATGTTAAAACATTCAACTCAATACTGCTTTGTGACGAGTGTAGAGACTGCCCAGACTTGTAGTCTTATTTTTGGAGGTAATTATCAATCAATGAGAGACAAGCTAGAACACGCATGAATGTTGGAACATAGTTAATCTATCTATTTTGCCAGTGTTTATTCATTTCAGCTAGTTCCACTATGTTACACTATCCCTTATGATCCGTATCTTGAAAATCTAAATATGTAAATGTTGAGAATGGGTGGAGAGTTGAGTGGAAACAAATAAAATGATCAACACAACAATATGAAAACTTAGAGAATATCTCAAAGGGGGCTAACCAAGAGGTTCAAGACACCACATGCCTTCCATTTTTCGTTGGAGTTTCCAAAGGAATTATTGTAATTGATTGCGTATCCAAATCTTATCAAAAGAAGCAGAAAATTGGGAAAATTTATGGAATCACTTTGGAACGTGGATGTGAGGATCTTATGGTTGTGGGGTTTGGAAGTGCTACCAGAAAAGATTTGCTTACCAGGTATGGACATGGGGTTGGTTTCCATTTTTTGTGCATTTATTTGGTCGAAAACTTTCAGTTCACTCGAGAGAGAACTTAATGGCTGGGGAGGGCTGCAAACGAACCGAGCTGCTGGCGAGTAACTCGTGGCTCAGCTCGGCTCGGTTTGGAAAAGCTCGGCTCATTTAAGGAGGCTCGGTAAGTAAATTATCGTGGCTCGGCTCGTTTGTGAAGGAGCCAAGCTCGAACATTACAAAGCTCGGGTCGGCTCATTTGCACCCCTATGGTTGGGTGAGAGGGAAGGAAAAACATTTGATACATGGGAAGAACACAATATATATATATATACAGTCCCGATAATTTGATCCGGAAAGTTGAAAAATGCCTTGGTCCGCACGGAATTTTGTTTAAGGGATCCCTTAAGGGATCGGGACTGATATACATAAATGATCTAATAAGGGATCCCTTAAACAAGATTCCGTGCGGACCTCACCTTTCCGAGCCAAATTTTGACGATCCGAACCGCTCAATATTTTTAAAATGCATTTTCCAAGGTCCACGCGAAAAATCTTCAAAAACAAATACCCGGAAGGGCTTGATCCGCACAGTTTTTGGTAAAACTGTACATATTAAAAATATTGAGCGGTTCGGATCGTCAAAATTTGGCTCGGAAAGGTGAGGTCCGCACGGAATCTTGTTTAAGGGATCCCTTATTAGATCATTTATGTATATATATAATTTTTTTTTTGAATGGCGAAAGGGTGGGAAAGGGCGACCAGCTTAGCAACCCCCATGGGCGTGACAATTGGGGTTTCCCAACCCGCTGTGGAATGTCCGGTTGAGCCATAGCTACTGTCCGCATAGGACATGCCATCACCACCACACCACCTAGGTCACTAGTTGCCCAAAGGCCCTCCACGCAAGTCCCAACAATGGCATGGGAGGGATTCAAACCTGGGAGGTCCATGCACGGGGAGGGAGGGGAATCTTATCCCACTCACTTTGGCCAACTAGGCTACCACCTCAATGGTCAAAAAATATATGTTGGCATTTGGGATATCTGTCAAACCTGTTGTTACCTTTCAGTGAAATTTTTACTTTTTATTTTCTGAACAAGAAACTGTACTGAACTGGAATCATTAAAGATAGTTGAGTTCAAACTCTTACAGAAAAGAAAAAAAAAGAAGAAATCATTAAAGATACCTGATTGAATTCCTTTGAGCAGGCTTTAACTAGTTCTGATTTGTTAACTCATTTTTTATTGGACATTTTGTCTTCTAATGTAGGTATGGGGCTGACATTGCTCGAGGGATGGCTGAACTGCATGCTGCAGGGATTGTTTGTATGAACCTAAAGCCATCCAATCTTCTTTTGGATGCAAATGGCCATGCTGTGGTTTCTGATTATGGACTGCCAGCAATTTTAAAAAAACCTGCCTGCCGAAAAGCTCGATTAGAGTGTGATTCCTCAAGAATTCATTCATGCATGGATTGTACAATGCTCAGCCCAAATTACACAGCTCCGGAGGCATGGGAACCTGTGAAGAAGTCATTAAATCTTTTTTGGGAGGACGCCATTGGCATATCTGCAGAGTCAGATGCATGGAGCTTTGGTTGTACGTTAGTGGAAATGTGCACTGGTTCCGTTCCGTATGTGTAGTAGTTGAAAGTTTACTATTGCTAGTTTGAATACCCACCACCGCAAAGGATGGTATAATGGCTGAATTATATCTGTTGACATTTCTCGTGCAGGTGGGCTGGATTAAGTACAGAGGAGATCTATAGAGCTGTTGTCAAAGCCCGAAGACAACCTCCACAATATGCTAGTGTAGTGGGTGTAGGAATACCTAGGGAATTGTGGAAGATGATTGGCGAGTGCCTACAGTTCAAGGCATCCAAAAGACCAACATTCAGTGCTATGCTATCAATATTCCTTCGCCACTTGCAAGAGATTCCTCGCAGCCCTCCTGCCAGCCCCGATAAGTAAGAACTTAATCCTCTTCATGCTCGTTGCCTTTTGGTGTCATACACATAGTAGTCTCTATTCTGATCCTTTTATCCTCTGCATGATTGGTTGCTGAAGCTGTTAATACAATGTTTTATGTGAAACACAGTGATTTGGCTAAATATACTCCAACAAGTGCGACAGAACCCTCTCCTCCATCGGATTTGGAGGTTTTCCAAAATAATCCCATTATTCTACATCGACTCGTGTGTGAAGGCAACGTGAATGGTGTTAGGTTAGCCTTTGCTAGTAGACCTTCCGTAGATACTTAGACGAAAAGAGTTCTCTCCGTAACATATGTTCTGTTCCTATGCAGTGAGTTGCTTGCCAAGGCTGCGCTAGAAAAGACCGGCACTTTGCTTTGCTCATTATTAGAAGCACAAAATGCTGATGGCCAGACTGCTCTCCACTTGGCTTGTAGACGGGGAAGTGCTGAACTTGTTGAGGTCATTTTGGGGTATAAAGATGCAGATGTGGACGTCTTGGACAAAGATGGTGATCCTCCACTTGTGTTTGCTTTGGCAGCTGGATCCCCAGAATGTGTTCGTGCTCTCATCAAAAGAAATGCGAATGTCAGATCTAGGTTGAGGGAAGGTTTTGGGCCATCTGTTGCTCATGTTTGTGCATACCATGGTCAACCGGATTGCATGCGTGTATGTTCTCTGTCAAACTTGGATCTCTGTGTTTGCTAAAAGTCATCCTTACTGACCCGGTGGAAAGCATTTTCACAGGCATACAAGTCAATTGGTTTTTAGCTATTTGTCTCTTGCTTCTTCCCTTATCGTTCTCTTTTGGACATTTTTTTATGACAACAGGAGTTACTATTGGCTGGAGCTGATCCTAATGCTGTGGATGATGAAGGTGAATCTGTACTACATAGAGCAGTTTCCAAGAAATATACAGAATGTGCTGTTGTCATATTGGAACATGGGGGTTGTAAATCGATGGCTATCTTGAATCCAAAAAATTTGACGTAAGTACAAATATTTTTCTTCTTTCTTTGTTGCCCACCATTAATCCAAATGAACTCGTAACTCTTATTTTTTAAAGTTTTTTCCCCACCATTCCCTCTCTGGGGAAGTAGAAGGGAATGACGGATATGAATGCAGTAAGCAGTTAAAGCTTTTTATACTACTACTAAATCATTTATATGGCAGTTTTGGTAAGATGCGTTGTTTGTGGATGAATTATCTTGTTTTAGTAATAGTAAACAAGCTAGAGCTACAGTTTGGGGCAATTTCTTGTGAAGCATAACTCAACCTATGTTGCTGCGAGATAATAACAAACCAAAATGTGAATTTACCCAAAAAAAAGAGATAATAACAAACCTGCCACTGTTAAGTATTTGGTTGGCAAGGTTTCTGAATATTTGTAGGAGTAAGATTTATAGGGATTAATGAAAGATGATAAGACTTATGAGTCTAGCGTAATTAGAGGATGATAGCTTAGATATTATTTATGGGCGAATAGTGTTGGATTAATTTAAAATAATACCTTAGATATGAGAATAGTGTTGGATTAATTTAAAATAAAACACGGGCTACGTTTTGGGTCAATTTCTTGTTGAAGATGTGAAGCATGACTTACTGAATTCCTGTTCAAGTAGCTTGCGAGATAATTCAAAGCTTCCCGCAATTTAGTTTTTGTTGGAAAAGGTAGCTGAATGTTTTCCGGCTCAAGGATTTAAAGGACAAACGAATTGGTTGTAGGGCTTTTGGATGGGGCTTTTAACTTAGTTTGAGGGTGATAATCTTATATATGGTTGGGAAGTGAGCTGAACTTTTTCTGGACAGCGCATAGCTTGCCGTTGTTTTTGTTGAATTTGGGGAGTGTAATCAATATAAAAAGTAAAAAATAACTCATTTGAAATAGAAGTATGCAGGTAAAAATGGATCTTACATATTTGTTAGGTTTTATACATACTAGAATATTTCTGAAGAAAAAGAACTTAGACATCGAAGTTGTGCTGATTTTGGTACCATTTTTTGGAAGCTCATGGACCAGTATTTTTGTCTCCTCAAACTTGCACCTTTTTTTCTTTGAAAAGTGGAGGTGAAGAAGAAGTTTCCCCTGTTCCTTTCCTTCTAAGTTCTTCATATAATATATAAAGGTTCTGCCATCTGTGCTGGCGTAGCTGTTATGCTTGCACACCCTGCTAAACTGATGACTAAGCAGTTTGACAAGGAGAACAAAATCAACTGATACAAAATTTTGTTTTGTTTACAAGACACAAAACATTTTTGGTTACAGAGTAAAAGTAGACCAAAGATGAGTAGACAATTGAAATTCTAATGTTTTCTGAAAAGATTGTGACTCTTCGAAACACTATGATCATTTCAAAAGGAGTTGTTTCAACACCTACGAGGATTGTTTAACAAGAGCTTTTACAGTTCACCTTTGTTAAAAGCAAAGGCTTGAGAGTAAAGCGAAATTTAATTTATTGCATACTATGAGAAAGTTGGAAGTGGCAAGTAAGAAATGGAGATACAAACCAAACCAAACCTAACAGAGTCTTATGTCTCACTCAATTCGGGCCGGCTACATGAATTCTTTTTTTCCATTAAGCTCTGTCAAGAGCTACTTGTTCACTTAGACTCAATCTTATGCGCACTACAACATTCAATGTCAATTTGGGTCTTCCCCCTCTCACACACACACAGTGTTGCCAACCAAAACTATCCTATCAACTCTCTTCACTACTACCTTTATAGGTCTAAGGTAGCTATGTCCAAACCACCTTAAGCTACTCTCTCTCAACTTCTCCTCTATAGGTGCTACACCTACCGTCTCACGAATGGTTTTATTTCTAACCTTGTCTTTTCTAGTCTTTACCAAACATCCATCTCAACATTCTCAGAATCTCATTTCAGTTCTATAGAATTTTCCTTTCAATTTTGTGAGTATATTCTTGTCACATAGTACAACTGTAGCGCTTCTCCACTTGAGCCATCCCACCGGATCCTATGAGTCACATTATCTGCAATCTCAAAGAACAATTATAGATAGCTTATCGCTTCACCTGTTAACCTTTTGTTTAGGAGCTCCTAATATTGTGTGACCTTGCTTGAACGTCATTCTTATCTTGTTATGATATACTATGGTGTTTTCCCAAATGACATCTGTTAGAACTTGTCTCACATTGGTTAATTATAACCTCCAAAGCTAGTATATGTGCTTGGGCGGCCTCTCCACTCATTGCCAATTGGTTTTGAGTTGGATGCTTTAACATGGTATCAGAGCTAGGCTTTTGCACAAGACTCTATATTCTATATTGTTGATGGTTGGTTCCCCTTAGTTTGTCGTTGATGGTTGATAGTTGTCGTTTGTATTGAATCGTTGTGTATCTCTCCACGTGCGGGTCAGGGGTCGCACGTGCGGGGGAGTGTTAGAGTTTGTCCTACATTGGTTAATTATAACCTCCAAAACTAGTATATGTGCCTGGGTGGCCTCTCCACTCATTGCCAATTGGTTTTGAGTTGGATGCTTTAACATCCCCCACTTTCAATGTTTTGATACTCTATGATAACCGTTGCTAGTAATTTCGTGCAGGTTTAAGTGTATACTGTGTTGGACATCACAGGATCTCATCAGAAATTTAACTGTTTCCTGTACACAAGTGCACTAGGAAACCTACTGCCAGCTTAGAACCAACTTGAAATTGTCTTAGGGGTAACTTTACACCCTTATAGTTCTTAGCATGCAATGCTATACCCTTACTACAATCTTTTACCAAGTTCACCCAAATGGTGAGGAACTTCATATTCCCTCATAAAAATACTCACTGTGTTTGGTTTAGAGTTTTGAGAAGAAATTTTTTGAGAAATTTTTTGAGATAGTGTTTGGATGAGTTTTTGGAAAAAGTAATAATTAGAGAGATGTGTAATGATTGGAGAGAGATAGAGAGAAAAATGAAAATAATGATTGGATGAAAGGATATGAGTAGAGAGAGAAAAGTGATTAATGATTGGAGAGATGAGAGATGGGGAAGGAATCTTTTTGGAAAAAATTTTGGAAATGTGAACCAAACACAGTGATTATTCTTCAGCTTCATCGTAGTCGCCTATGGCTTTTTGAATTCACCAGGATGCTCTCTCAGAGAATACATTATCACTAAGATACATCAGGGTAAGAATCATATGGATGTGAATTTGATATGAGATCAGTTTTAATTAGCCACACATGTAATAGTACTCATTTGATTGATTGTGTTAGGAAATATTTTAAAATAGTAATATAGGGCAAAAAGGGGACGGAAAATCCAAATACTTAAATCTAATATCAAAGCCCAGTTCCTTTCACAATAAACATGTTTTCAAGTAGGAGCTATTATCCGATTTCAAAAGAAAAAGGGAGCTATTAAAGTAAACCACAAGCTCTCTTTTTGCCAAATGACGACCTATATTTTTATCCAAAAGGAGCTAAGACCCACAAACTGCCATTTCCTTTTTCTGCTACTGTTTTCTTTGTTGTTGATGTGTAACATTCCAGTTTCGCATCCTTTTTAAAGATTTTCCTGATGCTAGTTGTTGTTTTTAAACTGTTGCTTGCAATTACACCCTAGAGAACGTTCTTTCGATTGTGAAGCTGCTTCAATGCCTAAGCTTGCACCTTGGTTGGGGATACTAATGGCACTTGTACAAGAGTCTAGTAAATAGAGTATGCGTGAATTTTGTTATTAGATTAGCAAGTTAACTTATTTAATGACCCTGGGCCATGCTCTTTTGATTGGAAAGCTGCTTTAAATGCCTAAGCGAGCACCTTGGTTGGGAAAGATGTTACTAACAGTAATTACTTATTAAATGGATTGTCTAAGATAGAATTTGAAGATTAAAGTGGAAATCATTTTAATAGATTGATTCAAAAGTTTTTATTGCTGTGATAGGAGGTTTCTCTTATTAGAGTTGTATCACAACTTTTTTTCCTCTTTTGGGTGCAAGAGTTATGACGAGTCATTACGAGATTCCATTCATTAAAGTCATTTGTTTTACGCAACCAAGGACAGCTTCGAGCGAGGACTCAGAACCACCGATTGGAAAGACATAACTTAGTAGGGGGGACACTGTGACCAATGATGCCAAGGGAAAGAGAGGGCAAACGACAAAGACTTGTCTTTAAGGAGGCGAAGGGGGATAGCGGAATTCTCGAAATTGGGTCAGCATGAGAATTAGTAGAAGAATTTGAAAAGGAATCTGACTCTCTTCTGAGACGAAGAGCTCAGATGCAGTTTGGTACCATCATGCTTGTGTAAACAAAGAAAAAGAACCCCTAATACATGCTTTAGTTTTCTATATATGGTTTACAAATGTGATGGAAGAGTACATTTTATTTTCTATTATTGACCCTTACAAATCACACATGAATAAGGTAAAAAAAAAAAAAAAATGAAGGGCGGCTCCTTGTTACTTTCATCCCGTGTAATATTCGACTCAAGTTACTCTACTGTAGTCGGAAATATTAATATTGATAAGTGCATACCAAAGCAGCTAAGAATTTCATAGCTCGCCTTTTCTTTGGTTAGATCGCTTTAGCTATCTTGTTTTCATTTTTAACATCCCTTGATTTAATATGCTTTTACCTGTACCCTGCTCTCTTTCTCCCCGGACAATCAAAAAAAAAAATTTCTAGATTTTTTACTCTATCCGGAATTATTAAACATTAGAAGGACAGGGGAAAAGAAACATGAGAACTTTGAAATTGTAACTTCCTCTCTACATCGATGGGCAAAGAAATTGCCCCTATTCTTGTCTACCAGGCACCAGCACAATTCATCGAATCCTAAAGAACAACATTTCACCTTTTCAGTAAGTTTATTACTTATAAAAAATAACATTTTTGTGCCTCCTTGCCCGTTGTTTCCGCCCTTGCCCGTTGTTTCCACCAAATAAGTAAATTTTCTAGAAAGTAAGGAAGAACGAAAGAGCCTGTTAAAGCATCAAACTCAAAATCAATTTGCAATGAGTGGAGACGCCGAACATTTTATTAAGTGATCATCCATTCCATCCCCAAGCAATGTGCCACTATATTCCTTAACATCCCCCCACCGTAGCTGAATTTGTGTAGCCTCTTTTTGGGTCTATCCTTGTGCATCCTTTTTCCTAGTCTGTCATCATGGGATGTAGATTGTGAAATTTTATGAAGTGTGGGGTGGAATGGTCCCCGCTCTGATACCGTGTGGAAACTTTATATCTATCTCAAAACCAATTGACAATAAGTGGAGAGGCCCAATATTATATTAAGTGATCACTCATTCCATCCCCAAGCAATGTGCGACTATATTCCTTAACAGAGCCTATTGGAACCAAACAACAATTTCTTTAGGGTCTTCATTCGACAAGGACATGGTATAGGAGTCAATCATGGAAACAGGACACAAACTAATTTTTTAATGCCAAGAGGACAAATCACTTACACATTCCAAAAATGCCCCCGCTAGCCCATGAAAGTGCCTATACCCCCAAACCCAATGAAAGTGTCTAAACCTAAACCTACCCTATGAAAGTGCCTAAACCATTAAAACCCTATAATTGGAAAGTGCACCCTAAGTGCCTAAACCTAAAATGCCTAAACCCACTATACCCTACCCTAAAGAGCCTAAACCCCCTAAAATTGAATCCCAAAATTGAACTCACCCTCAAAATTGAAGAGAGAGAAATTAATTTTGTCCCACCCATTAAACTTGTCCCACGGGGGGCTAACCCGACTCACAACAAGCAATTAAAGGTTACTGTGCTCACCCAACAAGCAATTAAAGGTTCTGTGCTCACCTGCGGGGAAAGTGACGTGTCAGTGTCCCTTTGGTGCGAAGCTGAAGTTTGTAATTTTTTTTATTTATCATTAAGGGTATTTTTGTCTAGTGTTGTCCTTGAGCCCTCAAATATTTTCTATCAATGTATTGGAAGACTTAAAATAAATTAAGCTGGACTAAACACCCTTTAAAGCTCCAAATTTGTCCTTTTGGACAATTGTCTGATTTCTATTTCTTTAAGGCCAGGTAACAACATATAATGAAAGTTGTATCAAGTTATCAAAACAAACTTGGTATTTTTTTGAATGGCGCAACAAACCTTATATTGATGGATAGAGGAAGCATGGATAGGAAGAGAATATATTCTTGATTTTGGTAGTTGGATACTACACGTGTGGATTTGGGGTCCTTGCATTGCCCCAAAGCACTACAGGGGTAGTGCCCCCGATCTGACCGTCCATCTTCGCAATCGATGGTTCAGATTCACAAAAGCACTCTTATCGGTAACAGTATACTCTTACCGGTAGGAGTTAACAAACATATCTGAACCATTGATTGATGAAATGGATAGTTTGGATGCCCACTGTAGGGTGTAGTGCATTTGAGCACTATAGGGACCCCGTGTCCTATAAAGTGTAAGTATGTTAGCTAGTTTACTATGTTTATTTGATGGGAGCTGAATAGTTTATCATTATTTGTTTGGTGGGAGCTAAATATGTATAGGAGTGTCCATTGAAAATTGTAAGTTGTCGATATATTTTCTGAATCTAAGTTTGAATTTCTATGTTGGAATGAACTATTTAGTTCAGTTTTGAAAACAATAACTATGAGATACATCGTGGCTATTTTGAATGTAAGTTTGTAGTAGGAATTAGCTTAGACTAACTTATGAATGTAATCTTTGAATTCAATTTTGTTTGTCGAATGAGCTACTCAATAGGGATGTTTCTCTTTGAGAAATTTGGGCAATTTAGTACGAGGAAAGGGAGCTACCATGACCCTATTCCTTAGTAAGATCATGTGAACTAGTATATTGCGTATAACTTACTAAATCTAACACTAAGGATTTCTATTATTCTTGGTGGAAGGCTTTCTTACCAGAACCGTTTCACAAACGAAGTGTGTTCGTTTTGAAAGACTATTTTTGTAATGACCCGCCACCACCTTGCACAATATTGTCCACTTTGGCCGTCCAAGCTCCATGGACTTCCCAGTAGGTCACCCATCCCTAAATTGCTCCAGGGTGAGCATGCTTAACTGTGAAGTTCCAATGAGTTTTGACGCCCGCACGGCTTTAAAAGGCCTTGTGCAAGTTAGGGCATGATCTATTCTCTTATATCATAGAACTTCGTTGCATCCAGGTGGGTCATGGGTTGTCACATTCTCCCCACCTTATGATGGAACGTCCTCGTTGCCTATTGGCCCAACGACCTTCCCCCGGGAGGTATATCACTTAGTTCTGCATAACACTTTGTTCCTACTCTATGATTCAAGAGGTGGCTCCTGCAGATTTTAGAGGTGGCTCCTACCTTGTAGTCCGGGGTTGTGCTCTGATACCAACTGTAACGACCCGCCACCACCTTGCACAATATTGTCCGCTTTGGCCGTTCAAGCTCCATGGACTTCCCAGTAGGTCAGCCAGCCCTAAATTGCTCCAGGGTGAGCACGCTTAACTGTGAAGTTCCAACGAGTTTTGATGCTTGCACGACTTTAAAAGGCCTTGTGCAATTGTGCAAGTTAGGGCATGATCTATTCTCTTATATCATAGAACGTCGTTGCATCCAGGTGGGTCATGGGCTGTCACAATTTTCATTGTACTCATTTCCTTAATAATACGATACTCATAATGTCATTTTATTTATTTATGTAATTTTTCAATTTCCTTTTGGGCTAGGAAGCACATCCAAGGGTGATGCGCCTTTCTAAAATAACACATGTTATACATGCATTGTCAAAATTGTCCTTTTCCATGAGTTGTTTTGGAGTTGCAAACTCTGGAGAAATGTATTTTTCTCTACACGACCGAGCCTATGGATTGACTCGTGTCAGAAAGCTTTGATTGCTCATGGTCCTTATTACTGAGGAAAAGTGAGCGGGGGGCTGGCAACCCTCAGTCTGATCATCCAATTTGCTTCAACAAGAAGGCATGGTTGTGTAGTTGAAGCAACTTCACTTCATCGCTTTTGTGTATCCATGGGATGGAAGAGGCTTCCATTCTAGATGAGATTTGAGTTCAACTTTATCCCTCTTGTAATACCTTTTTGGGACCAGTGTTCTAAAAGTTGACCTAGGCAGCGCCTAGGCGCTAGGACGGTGCCCGGCTGCCTCGATTAATGGTCTAGGCAGTGAATTAGGTGCCGGGTCGATTAGTCGGTGAGTAATCAGTTACGCGGCGACTAATAGGCTAGGCGCTAGGCGGGATTAATTGGACAATTAGGCGGCTAGGCAGGATTAATCGAACAATTAGGCTGCTAGGCAGAATTAATTGGGGTTAAATGCGTAATTTTGAAAGTTTAAGGGGTTTAATTGTTGTGATAATATAGTATAAGGGTTTTTGTGTAGGTTTTCTATAATATATACATATCCAGTCTTATATACGCAATCAAATGTTTAACCGAAATACCAAATCGGCTAATCGATCTAGTTCAAAAACAATACCAAATTGTGTGTTCATAACTTCGTATAAACATCATAAATTGTATGTGTAGGGCTAGTATCAAACTATGAATGGTTCTATTTTGGATATTATTTAATGATTTGTTCTACTTATGTTAATCTAATTACTCAAATCTAAAAAAAATATAAAAATGAAAAATCTGACTAATGTCTAGGCGCCGATTAATCCCCGATCAATTGGTCCAGGCGCTAGGCTGTCCCCGGCCGGCTGATTAGCGCCTACCAACTTTTAGACCTTGTTTGGGACCTAGAGTGGTACATCTTCAGCCATTGTTTCAATGATTGGTAAGGCAATCAAGCTATTTATGTTTGCCTGGTCTCGTTGTTTAGCGGTTCAACCGAAGATATGAGCATATTTATAGAATACATAATATTGAGGCTGGTGTAATAGTAATGAATTTTGATAGTTATTCCACCCCCTGCTTACTAAGATCATTTATTATGCATGCACTTGTACCGAGTGAGATATGTCTATTGTATTGGCATAAGTTTGAAGAAAATTAAATTAAGTGAAAGATCGAATTCACACATATCAACTTTCTTTTGTGCATACTTAGGTTTTTGAGAAGTAAGATAGATGGTTTTCCCATGTCTACTTTTCCACCTGAGAAATGTGTGAAATGGACTATTAATTATTATTTTGATAAATTTTGATTTATGTCTTAATTCTTTTGTTACTCCTGGACAAATAAATTCTAAGCAGATATAACATATTATAAGAATAGCGTTCCTAATTACGCTTCTATTAAGCATTGTTTCTATCGTATCCACAACTTTAACTTTTTGGTAATGTCATTTTCATTTGACTTTAGCTTGTTGTATCTGTCTCCAATATATTCATATTTATTTCTTAGATTTTGATCATGTTTTTCATTCCATCTTTTTTATTTTGGGTTATGCCTCATTTGTTCGGCAATGGTACGTATTGAAAATATATTTCTTCCATTAGCCATCACTCGTTAGACAAGGCATATCCAGTTGGGAAGCCTTCAAAGAAATTTGTGGGCACAACACCACTCAAAACTTTTGGTCGAAAGAAAGTGATCATGGCGGCTGTTTGATTATCTTTAGAAGAATGTTGTGCTGTTGCTTCCATTCAATATTATTTTCTACGTATGATCATCGATCTTGGTAATTTCTTGAGTTGGACTGGATTTTTGTCACTCATCATGCTTCAACGGGTTTGTACTATTGTATCTATTGGTTTTGTTCGATAAACTTATTGTTCAAAGAGTCAAAAGAGTCTTATTCCTTGAGTCTTACTATGGGTATGAGTTGGTCAACTTGAGGAGCCTATAAAATCTGTGTATGATTTCAGTCCAACTGGGGTTGAGCACTAAAGAACTGAGACTTCTAATTTGTTTTGCTTCCCACCTTAGGGAGTGATTTAAGGAGTTCTTAGTGAGATTCCTAGATTCTGTTTTCCTCTCTTCTTCTATTGGGGCCAACCAAGTTACTATTCATAGCTTCCAAATAGTCCTCAGGGAACACTATTCTATATGGCCCTAATACGAAGTTTATCCTTGCAATTTTGCTCCTATATATTTTCTTGTGGTCCAATCTTTACGACTGTAAGGTGCTGAGCGCTGAAATGTTGCAGCCCCCTCCACCTGTGCATGGCAACGTGGAATGTGACTGTTGTTAAAAGGTGGGTGGAATTCGCATCCCTTGAGGAGATTGCAAACGCTATTGATATACCTAGCCCAGTCGGCACTGCATTGTGCATGGCAGCTGCCTTAAAGAAAGATCATGAAGCTGGTAAAACTTGGATCATGAAGCTGCAAAAAATATATTCATAACTGATTTTTTTTTTCGGCCTTTTAGTTTTCTTTGTTTTTTACCAATTTATTTTCTTGCAGAGGGGCGAGAACTGGTTCGACTCCTGCTTGCTGCTGGTGCAGATCCTAGTGCCCAAGATACCCAGCATGGTCGAACTGCGCTCCATACTGCCGCCATGGCCAATGATGTTGAGTTAGTCAAGGTATGCTAAACAGCTTCCCTGGTACTTGATTCATGTTCGTGTCATGTTTTTACGTAAACCATGTCTTCAATTGCATTTGGTGTGAACTGAACACGTAGCGCCTGTGGATAAAACCGTGTTTAACCCCCAGTATGTGTGTTTTACATTCAACACTTGTACAAGTAAATTCTTTATTTCTTTTGACTTGTGTCTGATATTTATATTGCAAATTGGTGTGTAGATTATTCTAGATGTTGGGGTTGATGTGAATATCAGGAATGTGCATAATACAATACCTCTACACGTGGCACTGGCCCGAGGTGCCAAATCATGTGTTGGATTGCTTTTATCAGCTGGAGCGAATTGTAATTTGCAGGTTTCTTCCTTGTCTCTTATGTAGATACTGCCATCGTAATTTAGTAAATGCTTATGTGAGGTGATTTCTCATATAGTGTTTTCATGCCAAATTTTGTCGGCTGAGTTTGGTCTAGGGCTGCTAAGACTTGCTCTATGCTTCCTTTATGCTGGTCAATATATCATGTTGTCAGAGTTTTTTTTTTTTTATAAGTAATAAAATTTTATTGAAAAGGCATCAAGGGGAAGCCACCCTTGCACAGAAGAAATCAAGGAATTAAATAATAATAATAATATCAAATCAACAAAAACCTATACCCCCTTCTATACTCTAAACATATCTAACATATCATGTTGTCTCAGTTAGTTAAAATATGCAACAAAAAAATGATACAATAGAAATAACCCTTAATTCATTTACAGTTGTCTAGAATCCTTTTAGCTACTTAATGAGGCAAAGCCATGCCGTATCTGGCATGCCTTATTTGGGGAGAAAATTGAAGATCTTCAATAGGGTGGGGGAAGGTTCTTCACATGGAAAAATACCATTTTGAGCTTTTTGTATATTAAGGTTGTACATTGACTCTTGAACAAATTTTGGATTCCGTCGAAGGTCAATTTTGCAGACATTGTTTGATGTTTGATATACACAAATGTGTCCAGATAGCTTTTTGTGGTTTCTCCGTCTTTTCTGCCAGTTTTATACAAGTAGTCACATCCTCTTTGGTGCCATTGTTGAATGAAACTTTATGTAAAAATATTAAGTAAAAATATCCCTCCGTCCCAAAAAGTTGATCCATCTTTTCTTTTTGCTCAGCGATATATAGTCAGACCATGCTGTACTGCTGTTGTAAATGGGTAATAATATTCTGTCCATACCAAGCAAGTGAAGGAAGATGACAATACTGTGCCATTCATTTTAGCTCTAATGGATATTACTTGTTCTGCTCAGCAGAAATTTAGTCATTTGGTTTATGGAATGATAACTCTTAATGATATAAGAATTTATTTTAGTTCTCTTTTTCGCCAAATGACTAGTAGGCTTTCATTTGGTTTCCTCTTGTTTACATCATTTGGTTGTATTATCAGGATGATGAAGGTGACAATGCTTTCCATATAGCTGCTGAAGCAGCAAAAATGATACGCGAGAATCTTGAATGGATCATTGTGATCCTTAGGTATCCAGACGCTGCTGTTGACATTAGGAATCACAGGTTAGAACAAATTTGTACAACTGTAAATCACCTGCCTTGGTTTGTACTATTTGGGGAACGGCAAGATGTTCTACTTTGAAAATGTTTTTCGCAAAGATTCTTTAAGATGTGGCTTTGGATTTCTATACTGATGTATTTATGAGGGATAGCAGTGGCAGGACGTTACGTGACTTTTTGGAGGCCCTGCCCCGTGAATGGATTTCTGAAGATCTAATGGAGGCTCTAATTAATAAGGGAGTTCATTTGTCTCCTACAATGTGAGAAATATTATCCATCGTGTGCCTGTCTTGCTTTTAACCTTTATACCATCTTTGGAATGTCTTCTTGGTCGTCTCTTGGATATATTTTCATTTGTGATTTTTTTTTTCCAAATGGTATTCAGTTACCAAGTTGGAGACTGGGTGAAGTTTAAACGAAGTATCAAGACTCCCACTTATGGGTGGCAAGGTGCAAAACATAGGAGTGTTGGTTTTGTGCAATGTGTGCCAGACAAAGACAATCTCATTGTATCTTTTTGTACTGGAGAAGCTCGTGTACTGGCAAATGATGTTGTAAAGGTGATTCCATTGGACAGGGGACAACATGTGCAACTTAAACCCGATGTCAAAGAGCCAAGGTTTGGTTTTATGTTGATGTTAAGACAGGTTTTTGCTATACGCTGCTCGTATGATTGTTTCTAATTGGTTCCACGGTACATTCTTGTCACACCTTGAGGAGGACCATTGTTGTTATATGCTTGACAATTAGACTGCAAACGTTTTTGTAGAATACGTTATGATGTTAGTTATGGCCCAACTACAGAGAAAATAGTGTGTAGATTTTTGTTACTTCTGATTAAGGTTCATGATTCTTTTTCTCCCCTGACTGTTGGTTGATGTGCATTGTAATAATATCCTACATTCGCCCTTCCACGCCAATCAGTACCCTCTTGCATTTGAGTTCTTTCTTGTTGAAGTTGTTTGATTATTAACACTAACTTGATATGACTTGAAACCCTTGCCAGCCTGCCGTACTCCCAAGCATTCGCTTGCGTGAGAGATTTTCTTTTCCCATACTTTTATTAATCCCAAGGTTCTAAAAGACGCTAGTCGGTCCCAGGTCGGTCAGCTGCCGACTAGCGACTTTTGGCCAACTAATCGCCGACTTGGCCGACTAATCGCCGATTTTTGCCCAACTAGTTGGATTTCGATCAAGTCGGGGTACCTCCGAGTAGCGACTTTGAGCCGACTAGTCGGCCGACTTGACCGACTTTTAGAACACTGATTAATCCCTAGGAAGTTGTTAGCCTTGTCAAGCCTAATAAGATAATGCCGTTAAGAGTCCGAAAACAATAAACCAGGATTCACAATATTGCAGTAACCTAGTTTTATGCTGGCTGCCTAATATATTGGGCTTGTATACGAGTGTTATCTGTCCAAGTGGATGAATTAACCCATCGAAACTGATAATGCCTCTGTTGAAGGGACGAGTAATGGATGACAGAAACTCCAACTCATCTTCTTCTTTTTTTCATGCTTTCAGATCCACGCTTGATCTTGAAGGAATTCTTAAAGGTCTATCTTTCAAGGCGAAATAATTACTGTATCCCTCCTGTTTGAATGATAGAAAAACAAGAAAGTGATAAATAGAGAATAGGAAGTGTCTTGGACATGCTCTTCAATCAGTTCTCATCCAGGGGACCTTTACACAAAATTTCCTGTGTGCTGCTCATGTTTTTTGTCTGTGCCTGCATGATTTTTTTTTTTTCCTTCAAACACAGATCCTTGAATTGAATTGGTACATAAACCTTTCTGAGTTGTTTCCTTGCATGATGTGCTCCATCGTATTCATCTTTGGGATTTTCAATTCCTGTACATGGTTGAAGAATCATTACTGATTGTCTTATTAACAGGTTTGGTTGGCGTGTCTCAGTTTTGGTTGGTGTGGTTTTATTCTCAGGTTTGGTTGGCGTGGTCAATCACGTGATAGCATTGGAACTGTTCTGTGTGTTGATGATGATGGGATTTTGCGCGTTGGATTTCCTGGAGCATCCAGAGGATGGAAAGCTGATCCAGCAGAAATGGAAAGGGTTGAAGAATTCAAGGTTGGGGACTGGGTGCAAATCCGCTCAAGTCTCACTACCGCTAAGCATGGGTTAGGTTCTGTAATTCCAGGGAGCATTGGTATAGTTTATTGTATTCGACCGGATAGCAGTCTATTGTTGGATTTAAGTTATCTTCCCAATCCATGGCATTGTGAACCGGAAGAGGTTGAGCCTGTCATGCCATTCGAGGTAAGAAAAATACTCAGACATCTTACATTCCTGTTTCTTTTTCATTGTTTTGTATTTGTTTAACCATTATCGTATCCCCTTTTACAGATTGGTGACCGGGTTTGTGTGAAGCGCTCTGTTGCTGAACCAAGATATGCTTGGGGTGGTGAAACCCATCATAGCGTTGGGAGAATAAGTGACATCGAGAATGATGGTCTCCTAATAATTGAAATTCCAAATCGGCCTATACCATGGCAGGCCGATCCCTCTGACATGGAAAAGGTGGAGAATTTTAAGGTAACTTTTGTCTGATTTTCTGAATGGAGTAATTTGATAAATGGATGGCGGCAATTCAGATTTATGTACGTTGTGGCATGACTTCATCTTTGTGCTCTTTGATTCTCTCTGACACAAGCAGGTTGGGGACTGGGTTAGAGTAAAAGCTTCAGTGTCCTCCCCAAAATATGGATGGGAAGATGTCACAAGGAACAGTATTGGGATAATCCACAGTTTGGAGGAGGATGGTGATATGGGGGTTGCCTTTTGCTTCAGGAGCAAGCCTTTCTCTTGTTCTGTCACAGACGTGGAGAAGGTGCTTCCTTTTGAAGTGGGACAAGAGATTCATGTGATGCCATCTATTTCTGAGCCACGGCTTGGGTGGGCAGATGAAACTCCAGCTACTGTAGGCAAAATCATGAGAATTGACATGGATGGGGCTTTAAATGTAAGCGTTGCTTTTTTTCTTTTGCTTGAATAGTTTTGCCAATTGTCCTTGCACCATCGGCTTTTTCATATTGTGCCACCCAGTTGTCGAAATGTTTCCTTGAAAATATCCTCTGTTTTGTCCCTCACAAATTGAGATGCCTTGCCCTGTTCTAAGTTGTAGTGGCTTTTTATCGTCAGATGGTGCACTATGATTTACTATTGAAGCTAATTGCAGAATCAACAATTAGTAGCACTTTGTTATCCTCGTCTGGTGGATGTTGAATCATGAATAAGGATCCCCATTCTATGATAAGGGCCATCATGATTTGACAAAATTCCATAAATCGAAGTATTTGCTAAGGAACAAAGCTTGGTCTATGCACATATGTAGGACTATACATGCATATTCAAACAAAGCAAACATCTACAGAATTAGCAACCATGAAATTGAATAGTATACCCTTCCGTCTGAGTTTATCAAATTATTATTATCCTATGTTTCTAGTTTATCTGCATTTTGCATCCTATCTGTCTACTAGAAATGTTCTGGAAGGGTTCTTTCATCACAGAGACTTTGGATAGAGCCACCCAAGAGAGTTGTAATCCAAAGGGGATGCGTTTTTTTGAGGTGCATTGCAGCTGTTGCCGGTATCAGCCACAATTGTAGTCTCAGATATAATACACTTCTCCAATTGTAGGTGTGAGTCGTTTGACTACTGACTACAAGAAGGGTTTGGCTCAGGATAGTATGCGTGTGACACATTTCAGACATTCTTCAACTTCACGAGCTACTTAAAGGCCTCATTTTTTTCCAAAACACTCAAACACAAAATTGGCTTTCTGTTATTCCCTGTGCAGGCTAAAGTTGCTGACAGACTTAGCTGGTGGAAAGTATCCCCAGGAGATGCAGACCGTCTTTCAGGATTTGAAATTGGTGACTGGGTACGTTCAAAGCCAAACCTGGGGACCAGACCAAGTTATGACTGGAACAGTATTGGCAAAGAAAGTGTAGCAGTGGTGCATAGTATACAAGACAATGGTTACGTAGAATTAGCATGCTGTTTTCGTAAAGGAAGGTGGATCACTCATCACCAGGATATCGAAAAGATTCCAGGGTTCAAAATTGGGCAGCATGTTCGCTTCCGTGTCGGAGTTGTTGAGCCCAGGTGGGGATGGAGAGGGGTCCAGTCTAGCTCGCGAGGTGTCATCGTTGGTATCAATGCAGATGGGGAAGTGAGAGTGGCATTCTTTGGTTTGCCAGGGTTGTGGAGAGGGGACCCCGCGGATCTGGAGATAGAGCACATGTTTGAAGTGGGAGATTGGGTTAGGATTAGAAGTAACACAAGTGATTGGAAATCTGTTGGACCGGGTAGTGTTGGCGTTGTGCAAGGGAATGTGTATGAAGGGGATGAATGGAATGAGAGTATCTGTGTGGGATTTTGTGGGGAACAAGAAGGGTGGGTGGGGCCATGTTCCCATCTTGAAAGGGTTGATAAGTTAATTGTTGGGCAGAAGGTTAAAGTAAAAAATTACGTGAAGCACCCCCGATTTGGGTGGTCAGGCCACAACCATGCAAGTGTGGGGATCATTTCTGCAATTGATGCGGATGGAAAGCTTAGAATATACACACCTGCTGGCTCAAAAACTTGGATGTTAGATCCAACAGAAGTGGAGGTGGTGAAGGAAGAAGAGATTCACATTGGGGATTGGGTTAGGGTTAGGGCATCAGTTTCAACCCCGACTCATCAATGGGGGGAGGTAAGTCATTCAAGCATTGGTGTGGTGCACAGAATAGAAGATGGGGAGCTATGGGTTGCTTTCTGCTTTATGGAGAGGCTGTGGCTTTGCAAAGTGTGGGAAATGGAGAGGGTGAGGCCATTTGGGGTGGGAGACAAGGTGAGGATTAAAGAAGGGCTTGTGATGCCGCGGTGGGGGTGGGGAATGGAGACACATGCAAGCAAAGGTAGGGTGGTTGGTGTGGATGCAAATGGGAAGTTGAGGATTAAGTTCCAATGGAGAGAGGGGAGGCCGTGGATTGGAGATCCGGCTGATATCGTTCTTGATGAGAGCTCACGTGATTCGTATCATGCTGAATGAAAAATCAACAGCCAAAGTTTTGCAGTTTACTCAACAGCCTCAATGTGCTTCAGGCTTCTTACTTCAATGGCGAGATGGAATCTGCAGCTGGTGCGCTGCTGCGAAAGGGGGTTTAAATTGAACTACTGTTGACTGATGATTGGATGGATGCTTCAATTTTTACTATGCGAAAGAGGGAGATGGAAAGAGACAGAACAAAAGGCGTTAGGAGTTGGTTGATCTTTCGCAGAGAGTACATTGTAGAGTACGAGAGGTGCTAAGAGACTGTTTGTAGTTTGAAGATAATGTTGTTAGCAGAGGTGAGTCCAAGTACATGGTATATATCTATGGATGTTTTTTTTGTTTAATGCTGTACAGATCCGACTCTTTCGATCAGTTGACTTTCGGAGGGGTTTGTTGTCTTCTTCGGGTGGTGGTATAGTTTACCTGTATTCTGCTTTGCAATGTCCATTCCATTCTGAAATTTATACCTCCAAAGCCGATTGGAAATAACGGATGGTGAAAGAACTGATTACAATAGCAATTTCCAGTTATATTTCACCGGTTCTTTTCTCTCGTGTATCAATTATAATGTGTAAGTTTGGCTGGGTTTCAGTTTACTATTCCCTCTTTTGTGTTATTTTCCCATCAATTTTATCATGCTCAACCAGGTTCATCCCCATAACATATTTTTCAGTGTAGGTCAAAGGGTTCGATGAACCTGTCAAAATCCATCTTTGAAGCAATCTGATGGACCTTTTCACAGTCTTCCGTCTTCATTTTTTTGTGGTTGGTGATGGGCCATCAAAGCACAACACCATGGGAAAGGGCATGTGAAATGATTTTTGAGAAGCTCAGCCCACCTCGCTGGGCCCATTTTTTTTGGAAAATTTTGGAAGAAAAAGGTAGTGATATGCCATAGCCCAGAACCTTAGGCCATGGAACAGGCCCGACTGCCGGAATTTCACAGGATTGCGAGGGACTCTTCCACAGCCTCTATGGAAATCCCAGTTCAGCACAACCACACAACTGCGTTCCATACGAGGCTAAAAAGAAATGCAATTAAATCTACTCATTGAGAATTTAAAATTGGTGTTACAGAAATGATTGTATCAGTTCTATACGAGGATAGGAGTTTCTGCATGTTTCTCCTCTCCCATATTAAAATACAACGGAGAGAGGTCAGTAAAAAGAAAACGACTTGTAAAGTATAAAATGAGTACGCAAGGAACTAAACCGAAACATTGCTAAATAGTAAATACCATTTCTTCCACTTCACGAACTATTGAGAAAGAAAAAAGATTGACCTGAAAAACAGTTTCCAGCAGAGATGCTAGCCTTCAGGCTTATGATTCCCGGAAAATAGTGCTTTTTCCACTCACCAAATTAGTCTTCATCTGGCATTTCTTCCCCTGTATTTTCTATTTTCTGGTTATGCCACTTGGAGAAGCCTTGCAACAGAGCTTCTCTCATCCACGCATGCCGGCAGTTCTCTGCTGCTTCAGGTACGGTGAGCCATGTCCTACTTCGGGTGCTCTGCTCTGGCCATGATTCCAGCTCCTCATTTACAAGCAAAGCAAACATTGAAGCTCTGCATAAGCCTTCTGGGCAGAACTCATCTTGGTGGGTTTTACTCCTAAAGTCGTAATCTCCCAGAAAATCCTGCAACAGTTAATCAATTGTTGCTTCCCATTGATATAGAATAGAAGGGATTGTCTGTATTTAAACCAATAAATTACAGCCCAAGGAGAGAAAAATAGGAAAGAGATAGCTAAGTCAGAATACAAATGCATTAGCCAGAGTAAAAAATTATCTGCCAGAAATTAGAATAACTGACGGGGTTTCAAGCTTCTGCATCATCCAAGTCGCAAAATTTCTACTAAGCTAAACCTGTTTTAAGTTGAAGTATAAATATCTATAACTAAAATTTTGAATATTTACTTCTCTTTGTAAGAAAAGCACACGTTACTTGTTTACCTTCTCCCCCTAACGTTTTACCTAGTAAACTAGAAGCAGAGAGTGTGAATTTAACATGCAGGCAGTGGATCGATCCATAGAACACAAGGAGAAACTATGAAAACATGCGGTCAACAAAACATTAAAAAAGGCCCTTATTACCGATGATGCAGTAGACTAGAAGCAGAGAGTGTGAATTTAACATGCAGGCAGTGGATCGATCCATAGAACACAAGGAGAAACTATGAAAACATGCGGTCAACAAAACATTAAAAAAGGCCCTTATTACCGATGATGCAGTAGATTTCAGAGTTGATAATTCGTAACTTGAGCTGTTTATTAAACTACAGAAGAATAAGTAGCATGGGTCTTGTGATGATTTAGAAGTGAGAAACCTCATAGCAACATGGAAAGTGTAAGTGTGTGTGTGTGTGTGGGGGGGGGGGGACTCACTAGCTGTAGAAGTGTTCAAATTAATACATGCTCTCATTACCTCGAACGAACCTTGAGGAAACAACATTATAACTTTGATGAACACATCATGTCAAAATTCTTTACCCTAGAGCGTGTATTGGAAGCCGTTCTCCTATTCGCTCAATTCCTCATGATGAACATCTAAGTTGGAATGCTATAAGATTGAAATGGGTGATTCCAATTATATGCGCATCCAAATACAATAACATGCCATGTTATAGTAGAAGTGACACAATCACACAACCATATACTTAATACTCCCTCCGTCCCATTTTGTTTGCTCGTTATGGGGATTCCAACTTTGTATTGTCTTCTTAAAATTGTTGAGATTTGCACAATTTCTCTTCAAAAACAAATGCAAACCCATGCACTTTTAAGTCTAATCAAACTTTTTGGGGAGTAAAATTATAAGGTTTCTTTGGTTTGTTTGCTCTTTTGGGAAAGGAAGCAAACATTTTGGGACGGCCCAAAAAGGGAAGATGAGCAAACAAAATGGGACGGCGGGAGTACTTCTTCAACTCCACATTAACATGATAATGGGGTACTCAAGCCCCTCATAATATCTGCTTAGTGTTGTGTCCCACTCCTGTTTCAATTCTGCAACTGATTCAAGTAAATATAATATTAAAGCATCACTAGCTGATATACACAAACATCTGATTACTACAGTACTAAAACGTAATCCAACGAGTCTTGCTGCAAAGAACAATGGTTCAGCCAACTAATATTGGAGTATGGCACTAAGACATTACGCATAACACAAAAACACGATGCAGCCAAAGGGCATGAACAGTCGCTGTGAAGGAAGCCACATCGAGAATGACTTAATTACTACTAGATGCATAGTGAATAAAATTGCAAGATGCCGGAAAAATGAAAGAAGATACAGGGCAATGAGCTGCAGCCGTATATCCTATTCCTACCAATAACTGAAAAAATGCTACCAAAAGTATAAAAGGATGTTCCAAACTTTTTAAAAAACTCCTTTCTGAATCACCTTAAAGCACAGCATAGCTGTCCATGAATGATCCTAAACTGATGGAATCAATATGGCTGCATGCCTACTTAACATGCTGGACCAACATTATTATAAAAACACCAAAGCTATACAGAAGTCAAGAATGATGTTCTAGCTACATTTCCAGATATTTTGGCATCTTGAGAAATGAGCGCTTTTGATCATTGAAGTGCAGATATCAAAACCAACCTTCTTTTAGATGTCAATTTCAAATCAAGTCTCATCCCACGCGCCCAACACTTGCTAAGCAAAAGTAAGGCACATGAAGGCGAGTTGGAGAATTATCCTTCTTCTTTGCATATCTTCACAAGAAAGAAAGTTGTTTGTGCATTTACTTCAATCACCTAAGGCATGTTGTGGAAACATTAATTCTATTGACCAGGTTTTTCAAGTACAAATAAAGCTAGAAGAGGTTGTAGAAAAGAGATTTTATATTTATTTGGATGCACTCTTTTATTCACTTCCTCTTATCTACCGAAGGATCTTATTGCTAAACGGGAAAATACTTTTATCAATTTATGTGACACCATAAATTTCTCCTTATTTTCCATTCCTTTAACAATCTGAAGAGGTAATTAGCATGGCTTTATGATGCTACTCGTAACTCTATGCTATATGATGGTACTTGTAACTTTATGTGTATTGTTTAAGCCGCAACCATCCAACACAATTCGAAATGCAAGAATTAGAAGTATGTTTTCTATCATGAATTGATGTTCATGAGTCTAATAGGCAAGAGACTTGCTGCTATTGCAACACAAATTCATTCTATTGGCCACACCAACACAGGTACGGGCACAATGCTCCAATGTCGGGTCTTCAACCTTTTTCCCCTTCTTTTTCACCATCTTTTAAGAGAAAAAAACACTTCTCAAGTATGAGAAATTAATAAAGCCATAAAGGCACACGACAGCAGCCAGCTAATTCACATTATAGTGGAAAGTAAATAAGTCCAAAAACCTTACTTTTTTAATACTGTGATAGTGTGATAATTTAAGGAGTAAAGTATTGAGGTTGATTTAAAAAAAAATAAAAAATGAAGGATTAAGAATAAAATATTAAAATGGTCTTAGTGGAGGAGATAAGTCCAAGAAGTGGAGTAAATAGCCTTACTACTGTGAGACTTCTAGTGGAGGAAATAAAGAACTCTGTAAAAAGTCTAAAATATTCTTCGATATTATCGAGAACGAAGAGCCAAGACCAAATTCACCAAACCAATCCTGCGGAATCAATCAGCCAGTTCCGAAGAGCGTTCAGACGAAGATTTAAGACTAAAAATCGCAGAGCAGTGCACCTCAATCTCAATATGGAAAATCGCAGAGCAGTTCATTTGAAAGTCAAAAGGATAGATGATGAAATCAGGTAAAGAAATTTGCACTACACTTGAAATAAACACTTTTGAGTGGATTTAGGAGGGTTTCGACCCTCTTTGAAGTCCGAAATTGCAAAAAAAGGAACCAAACTTAGGGACGCAATGAATATGAAAAGACTGGTTATAAGTTCATATACGAATATAAAAAATGGCAACAAGCTTCAGATAGATAACACAAATAACATGCATCAACTTATGAAGACCTCTATATAAAAACAACTAAGCAATCATGGCCATTTTATACGAACTTCAATGTTCTAAAATTACTCTTCCGCATGACCCATCACATCTCTAAGATGGTTCTAAACAATGGGTGCAACGAACCAAACAATAGGCGCAACCAAATAAAAGCCATAGTTGCAAATATGTCTTTGTTATTGTTATCAGGTAGCCCAAGGGGTCAACTAACCGGACTAAGGCATCGCCACTGCAAGGACCTCATACGTATAATGCTCCACCAAAATTATCACTCACATGCTGGATGCAGGCATTTCCATTGTTGGAAAAAGTACATTAAGGCCTAAGGGAACACATAATAGAGTGGAAGGAAAATAGGAAGGAGCAAAGAAAAGTAATCATGTATTGTTATAACAAAATGCATCCTCACCATCAAATCCCCTCGAACACCAGCTTCTTCAATAGCTTCTCGTACAGCAGCCTCCTCAACAGTTTCATCATTCTCCCAGCCTCCCTGGAAGCAGAAAGGAAATAGTTCTCAACACCTTTAGTAAGAGAGAAAATAATACTATGATCCACACTACACTATCTAAATCAATTCCAGAAAATTGTAGGAAAGGGAGAAATGAATTTTTTTGGGGGGCTCATCGCGCATCAATTTCTAACTGATTCACAAAAAAACATAAATAATTCCAGACACAAAGAGAAACCATAATCCTGGGCCCATGCATGGTTTTAGTAATGCTGGATGTTGCAGTGAGAAGGGGCTTTCTTCATGGCAAACCTGCTCCACACTACAGAATTTCCACGCCTATGTGAAACAAGTTTGCTGTGAGAAATAAGAGCCCTCCATGACTGTAAATTGTTAAAACTATTCATGGGCCCACAGAATAAACAAAGGGCAAGAATTTACAGACATTCAAATCGGAAGCAATGATGGCAGGGTTAGCTTATCAGATGCTAATAAAAACCTGAAAACAGCAATGGCTCCTATTCCTCAACTATCTCTAGGTAATAAAGCTAAAAAATCTGCATTCAAAACTGCGGGCGCAGGCTGTGCAACAAATAATTTCAAAAGTAAAAACTTGGATCTACCAATTAAGTGAAACATAAATCAGATCATGTGCCATATTGGTTCTTAAAGATGTTCAAACTTCAACCAGATAAAGCCAGCACTGCTGAAAGACAATAATTCTCTATTTTGGTCAACGGAGAAACAGATGATGATCATCAAAGGACAAATTAAACATGAACAATACTTCCGCTAACCACATTTGGTGTCAATTAGATGAAAATCTCAGACTCAATACCTTGGGAAATAAAAGACCTGGGCCACTAGGTGTGTTGATCATGAGCACCTCAACAATCCTCTCAGAGTTCTCGTCACTACTTTCACCAGAATCCCTATATTTGTATGGAATACACCTGAACAAAAAGATACTCGTGTTATACATGGTACAAAGAAATAAAATCAAATTCTGGGATTGATTAAAAAGGCACGCTATTAAAAAAATTCTGGGATCAACAAGAACTATGACTTCAAATTCTAGCATATTTTGCAGAGGCCCCACATATACAAGGGTAAGCATCTTCATGACAAGATTGTTATCTTCCACAAGATTTCTCCCCTTCGAGAATGAACCTGTACACCCTTGTTTCAATAAGTGTATACATTGATCCCGCGTCTGTGGGGTTTTGCACCAGTACAGGCTCCTGGAAAGTTCAGGCTAAGCAACTAAAACACAGGTAACTGTAATTGTACTAATCTAAGTGAAAGCTTCCCTTCAAGCATAACATTTCACTCTTTATTTCTTAACGTCTACCAATTACCAGTACCACTTGCCGAATTTCCATTTTCCACAATTAGGAAACGAGAAAAAAATAATTTATTAGAAGGCGCCTGCTTTTACATGACTAAAGCAATCAGAAAAACCATGGCTCACAGATAATCAGTTCAGATTTCCACGACAAACCATTTTTCAACTGACACGAATTTGAGATGGTCACACGAAGCACCTCATACACAGTATTTTCTTACTCCTTTATGATATACAGAGGCATCAAAGCATGTTTTCTTAAGGGCAAAGGCCAATGCAACAGCGCTTTAGTGGCAAATCTAAGTCCTAACTTCCCAACAGTATCTCAGGTGTGCATGTTATTCTGAACTGTAGCCTTCTTCCTAAAGAAGTAACCAAGCAATCCACAGGTCTTGCTTTCAGTATGATCCTCAAATGTCTCTTTTAGCCAGAATTTCAACTCTACATCAATAGAGCGGGTTCACTCAATGTCATTGTCAACCGCAAGCATGACTTAAAAACATAATTAAAAAAAGACGATACCTTGGCATTTTTAGATCAGGACTGTGACAGTGTTTATAGATACATACAAACTAGTAAAATTTCTCTGACTTTCAATTTGCTATGTCCAGACTATGCAAAAGGACCCTCTAGAGCCAAAGGGCGCTAAAAGAATTGCAAATTATTATCAAGGTCTTTTTCAGCCCTTTCCATGTCAGAGAACAATAAAGCAGCTAAAGGTCTTCCACTTAGCCATCATCGGTCATACTACTTCACCATGCCATTCAATAAACACCTTATTCCCTAGACTCCAAAATTGCCATGCATACCATACATAATCACATATAAACACACGAGTCGTACATATTCATTATACATCGGGAAACACATGTATTGTCGTTATACAATGAAGCACAAGGCGACTAGAAACATTATGGATTTAAGTGCCCAAATGTGGGCTCCACTCCCACACAGAGATGGCTCAACACCTGCTCTTAGTGTGTCAAAAATCTTTGACTATAGCATATGGTTTCTATTTACTGATTCACCATTTCATGATGCCAATATTTCCTCTCTGAATATTCAGCAAACGCTTCACTTGTCTGAGCAAAATTATCTTTGTTGGTTCATTTTTGTATTAATGGCCAAGGGAGTTTATCCTCAAACCAATCAAAAAATGAGGTTCAAATCACCTATTACACAAAAGGTCCTGCCAACCCTGCAAAATGACCATCATTGCTCTTTTGAACTGCACAACACTGTAATTTGCCTACATTCACCCTGTTTATAAGATCATATCCAATATCCTCTTGAACCAATAACCCACCACTTCTGCTCCATTCCCCACCAGCCTCTTATAAAAATCGACACCAAAAATGAGGGATTAACTCTTCCATTGCAAACACTAAATAAGAGAATAAAATCACACCCAATAACCCTTGTCCAATTTTAGGTAGATTGGCTTATCTCGAAATGACAATATATCGACACCAACAATAGTGAGCACAAAAGGAAGTATTGAGAATAAATATACCGCATATTCGTATACATGTGTGTGTACAGATATGTAGTATTAAAAAGAGAACACCCATTTTGGTGTGAACGTCGACTAGCTCACCCTTTTTTTCTTTTTTTCCAAGCTACCTCTTAAACTACATAAAGAAACTGCCAAGGAAAGAAAAAAAAACCTTCAACCACAATTTCCTCTACCATCTTTTCTACTTTGAAATCCCAAATTTCATTAAAGATTAATGTCAATTCAAGATTTTCCTCGCATATAACCGGGTCGAAGACTCCAAGTATGCAAATAAACTAACGTGGCACGTGATTGTCGTGTCCACTCTGCCAATCTAATTGGGATACTTGTTCCCCGTTGTGATGGGAAATTTGTTTCCCGTTGTGATACCGCTGTGTCATGTCGTGTCTGCAACCCTTTAATCCATGTAATATTCGATGATTAATGAATTCTTTTGCTACGCGAAAAAAGAAAATGACGTATACACCAATACAATCACTAAAATAAACAATAAACTCACACCAATAACCCTCGTCCAGCATCTATGTAAAATTGTAAATTAGGTAACGGGAATGAAATTACCCTGCGACGAGGCGACAACCGTCCTCGTAGCGCTGCTGATGCCGACCGGTCCGAGCCACCAAATCAGACATAATACTAAATTACTATCAAAAAATTCGTCTAGAATCACCACGAACAATTTCCGCCATCGTCCCCCGGCAATGCGCTCATTCCGACCGAATCCGCCATTGTCGTCGTCGTCGTCGCTGGTGGTTTGCGAGTACGGTGGCGCATACAATGACGGTGATGCGACAATGCCGTCAACGACCGAGGGTTTGGGATTCGGCAATTGGTAAGAGAGAATCAAAACGGCTTGGTTTTTGCATTTCTGCGTGCTTTTCCCTACTTGTTTTGGAGAGAGAGAGAGAGAGAGAGAGGGAGAGAGAGAGAACCAACCCTAGGGCCTAGAGAGATCCGAGAGAGAGAGAGAGGAGAGAGAGAGCGATAGAAACGGATCAAGATTGTCAAAGTCAGCGAAAACAAATTAAAAGTGCAGAACGTCACGTGAGAGGGCTCCCCTCTTTACTGTTTACTGACTGAAAATTTATTGGAGTACTACTGTACTTTTTCCTAAGGCACGTGCTGCCTTAAGTTTTTTTTTTTTTTCTTTTCTTTTTCCCCTCTTTTATGTGGTCCGGGGTCCTGCTTTTCGGCCCCTACTTGGCCCGGTCCAAAACGACGTCATTTTGAGTGTCGAAAAAGGTCTCGCATGTCATTTCACTCAAAACATCGTTTTGAGTCCCAAAAGATTAAAAGAATTGAAGACGTTACCAAAACCCCTTTTGCACGCCTAAACTGAAGAGATAGGGCTTGGCCTTTCTTGGAGGAATCAAAGTAGGGATGGGCATGGAGAGGGTAGGGGTGGATACCACTACCTCCATCCCCGATACCCGAACCTATATCAATCTTCATTCCCTCCCCGATCCCCACCGGGGATTTTGTTTTAATAAAGAATTACTCTAAGGTCCATTATAGTTTTTTGTAACATATCTAGTCCACCTCTTAGTTCCATAACTCCTCTAATCCACCTTTTTGCAATTTCTAAGGTGTAAGGTCCACTCTCCATTTTTAATAGACAAATGTACCCTCACATTAAATTTAATACATAATATACTTTCATAGGGTACCCTAGGATTTAGTTTTAGGCACTTTCATATGGTACCCTAGGGTTTAGGTTTAGGGGGCACTTTCCTATTATAGGGTTTTTAGTGGTTTAGGCACTTTCATAGGGTACCCTATGGTTTAGGTTTAGGCACTTTCATAGGGTACCCTAGGATTTAGGGTAGGGTACCCTAGGATATAGGGTAGGGTACCCTTGGTTTTTAGGGTAGGGTATCCTAGGATTTTAGGGTACCCTATAATCTTAGGGTATCCTAAGAAGCGAGGGGTATTCTTGTAATTGTTACATGTGAGTGGACTAGATGTGTTAGGATAATATTAGGTGAACTAGACGTGTTAGGAAATAGCTATAGTGGACCTTATAGCAATTCTCCCTTATTTTAACCTCTATCCCCGCCCCGATGCGGGGAACGGAGATCCCCACTGGGAATCGGGGATCCAAAAATTCATGCATTTGTCATATACTCATATGTATGAAAGAGGTACATATTTTTTTAACTGAAACATATTCGTAACATTGACTTAAAAAAATAAAAACCTCATTTCTAAGAAAATTGCAAATACTTACCTTCAACATTTCTTAAATCAATTTTGTTATCAATTTGGAGCCCAAATCAGAGAGAGGAGGGAGTGAGGAAAGTAGTTAGCTTGGCAAGGGTTGAGTGAGGGAGTGATCAATAAACTCATTTGGAAAGTACAGAAAACAATTTCGAAGATGAAATAATGAAAGCTTGGCAAGGGTTGAGTGACTTTACCCGTGAAATCCTTGTTAATGGGTTTCATTTTGGTAACCCCTGCACCTAACCCAGGAATAATAGTAGTTAGCTTCAACATTTCTAAGACAATGCCGAGAGATAAAACGAAGTCTGACCATAGATATTATACTTATACATACATATGCATTAAATGGGGATGCAGGGAGGGGCGGGGATCGGGTAGGGGACTGGCAATATATCATCCCCTACCCGATCCCCGAATTTTTTTAAAAATCATCCCCATCCCTTACCCGATCCCCGAAAAAATCCCCTACCCATTTCGGGGAGGGGACGGGTTGGATCGGGCGGGTCGGCCGAGATGGTCATCCCTAAATCGAAGGATGGTCCATCTTCCTCCATCCCCACTAATCTCGCCGATCATTCACGGCCGGAATCGAACGGTTTCAGAACCATCATCTCCCTTTAGGAATTTCGGTATACCAGTCAATCTACGGTGATTTATCTGTTATTAAAGATACAGATTCGATTGCGACTTTGCAAAATTTCTCTAAAAACTGAAACTTGCTACCGAAATTTGTTGAATCTCAATTGGATTACTGGCCTCTTATTTGTTTCTTATTTCTGTATCAATAATATTACTTGGCATTGAGAATTTATTGGAGTTTTCTGGGAATGAACATGGCATGTGTTGACCCGGTTTTCCACTTGTAATTTTATTCTTCCCATACCCTTTGCTGCAATTGAAAGGACACCACTCTATAGACTGTAGTGGTCAATCATTTGTTTAGTTAAATTATAACTAATCATTTAAATTTTTGTCCAGCTGTTTGTGCAAGTAGGCAACATAGGAGTATTAGTTTTCGATTAGTTCTATTATAAGTATAAAGTTTTCGAAATTACGAAACTCATTATAGTAGATTGAAAGATATGAGTAGTTAAAAAACAACACGACTATCGAAAATGGACTACCAAATCGAGATGAACTAATATTGATCCAATTTGTAGCCTTATTGTGGGTGGTTCCTTCGTAAAAAAGAAGAAAAAGATTTTGAGAAACATGTGTAGGCTCTACGGTCAAAGGGCCTGGAATTCAAGGCATTGAATAATCTCTTTACACTAATGATAAGGAAAATGCAAGGGTACACACCAATGTACACAATAGCGTATATTAGAATACAGTGAGTTTCTGTAACACACTCACACACAGAATGAGTCATATGTATGTATAGGTATCATCTCGTATAGATGGAGATTTGGTAGAGTTACAAATAACTTTTCTATCATAGATTTTTCTGATAAATTTGGGATCCACACACACTACACTCTCAATGTATTGGGGGGTCGTTCCTTATGTATAGGTCCTTGTGAGTGGGTGCATATTTGTGAGTACATTTGGTGTACAACAGAGCGCCTTCTCAAGCCATCTCCAGTGACAGAGTTAAGAAATAAATTAGTTCACAGACTAGGTAGGTACTTAGTGTGTATATTTTGTGTGCCTCTAATAATGTAGTTAGGTATAAAGTTTGTAGAGTGACCTAAAAAATAAGTGAGGAATGAAAGGTGCAAAATTGCAACTAAAGTATTAGAGGTGGTTTTAGGGGAGGAAGTTGAAGAAATTTTAGAGGAAGAGGGGAGAGGGGTGGTCGGCCAGGGGGAGAAATTATTTTCTCTCTCCTCCTCTTCCTATTTATAATCTCAAAGCCCTAATCACACTTTACACCCCTAATCTCCTTAATATGTTACCAAAAAGCCCAAAATCAATTTACTTCCCACATTGACCCGGGTTCCAACATCTAAAACAATTTCTCAACATTTCCTAAATTTAAATCGAAAATTTTTATGTGAAATTCTGGTCTTTACACATATGATTGTTCATTGGAGGGGTGTCAACCTAGTTGAGATGTTTCCTTTGATTATGATGCCCTCCTTTCCTGGACCCTTTAATCTTTGTAATCTTCAAAGGTTAATAAAAAATTATTATTATTATTTCCTTTCAAAAAAAAGTGTGGACGCTGCCACGAGGCTCTCGATTTCACCGATTTGAAGTTTGATTTATTTTGGAGTTGCCACCCAGGTTTGAGATAGTCACCCAAGAAAACGTTTTGAAAAATGTGACATCCATGCCGTTGTTGAGAAAAACCTTTGTTACTGATCATTTTAACCAAAAAGATTTTAGGTTCGAGCCAGGTTACGAGAGGGGAAGGGTTTTATAGCACACCCGACACGAGATTGATCTCTACTTTAACGTTTGTAGAATTTTGTAAAAGTATTTTGTTATTAAACTCTAGACATGTAAAGGAGGATAAAATGAGTGAAATAAATTTGAATGCATTTAAATATGACATGCATGTAAATGAATATGGCATGCATTAACATGAAGGATTTAACAAAACCAACTTTTTCACGGGATCTACACACTCCTCTCAATGTATTGGGGGTCGCGTCATTATGTATAGGTCCTGAATTGTTTTAGAGTACATTTTGATCCTTTTATTAAAAACTTGACAATTTATAGTATGTTTAGAAAAATTGTTTTTATTAAAAACTTTTTATGTTTAGAAAAAAAAAATTTGCCTTTTTATTTTTTGAAAATTGATTTTCTAGAGAATTTGTTTAGACAAGCTAATTTTCTAAGACATAAAAATAAAAAAAAATTGATTTCCTAAGAAATAAATAAAGTGAATGCTACCATGATTTATAAGAATATAAACAACACAAATCTTTTTGTGGCAATAACAAGAAACCAGCATTTGAGAAAAATGGGTTCTAGAAGGAGATTGGTGCGCATGGATTGGCACTCGTGTGCATGAGTCCTCTTCCAGTTTTGATTTTTAAAATTTTTTTTTTGACAAATTATGGGCCTTATTTTGGTCACGATTCCAATATAAGATATTGGAATGTGTTCCAAAAGGTCCCCTCATGGGCCAAACAGTGACTTAAAAGGCCAATTCTTTTACTTTTAAAATGCTTGAAAAAGAGCTCCTTTGGACTTGATCTTTGAGGATGATTGGTGCTTGGATGTAAATGGAGAGGCTAGAACTTGAAAATGTGTTTTGCAGAAGGTTTTAATTACTTGGATTGGCTGGAGTGGGTAAGGGAGATATATGAGGTTAAAAATTTTGGGATTTTAGGACTTAAATTTTTAAGAATTTTGGAATGGGAGAGTGAGCTAGAGAAGAAAATAGCACGGAGTAGTAGTTGCAGTAGGTGGTTGAGTATGAGAGCCTATACCCACATTTTGTAAGGTAGGGAGAGTATTTATAGGTTTGGAGGGTTCAAAAATGGGGGTTTATAAAGGTTTAAAGGGTCCAATGACATGGGTCCAGGTTTTGGGGGAGGAAAGACACCTAGCAAAGCCCAAGGAACTGAATAACATCATAAAATTCTCCTGCAATATTCTTGTACAGATTTTGCGTGTGAAATTCAACTTGTGCGCACTAGTTACGACTCGTGCACACAAATCCAACCTGTGCGCACAAGTGCTTTGTTGGTTTTCTTGGTAATTTTTTATTGTGGCTTTAGTGTCCAAGGGTTTTGGTAGGGTTTGAGGTCTGATTTACAAAGATTGGTTTGAGTAAAGGTTTTTGGTATTAAGAGCATTATTCCAAGCATTTATCGAGGCATCCTTGGACTTATTCTCATCATCGGAGAGTCCGTTTAGGCCGTGGTTCGAGAATCGTAGAGGGCCTAAATTGGGATGTCTACAAAAAGCTTAACCAAAACTATAGGATTACAATACCAGATTTACACGACTTAAGATGTCATGGATCGCATGTCTACTACAATAAACTTAAAAGATCACGGGTAAAAACCATGATCTTTATAATTTGATCACGGTTTTAAAACCGTGGTTGATGAGCCGTTATTAAAAGTCTTCAAGATTCAACCACGGTTTATGTCTGTGATTAAATGTAAGTCCAAACTGATAATGAAAACACATAAGGCGTGAGGATAAACAAGATAAGACCACGGTTTGGACAACAAACTGTGGTTAAAGATCATAAAAGATCACGATTTGAACAAAAAAACGTGTTTAAAAACATTATACAATTACGGTTTACATGGCAAACCATAGTTAAATCAACAAAATTATCACGGGTTGAAGATAAATTGTGATGAAATTAGTTTTAAGATCACAGTTTGGACAAATAACGTGATTAAAGATACTATACAATCACGGTTTGCTCAAAAATTGTGATTAAATTAACTATACCATCATGGTTTGGACAAAAAACTGTGATTGGATTGACTATACCATTACGGTATGGACATAAAACGTATTATATGTATTTAATGTGACATGCCTCATGGCATCATCTCCACAACCTCCCAATTCTTATTGTAACATGCATTTGCTAAAGAGCATCTCTAGTGCACTGCCTAAAAAATGTTTGCTAAAGTGTACACCTAAGCACACATGAGACCATATTTTGTGTGCTAAGAATTTAGTTAGCTATCTAAAGAGAAATGCACTTTAATGGGACTCCCTAAAAATATTCATTAACTTTAAGTCTTTCCTTTCTCTCTTCTCTATCTCCCCTTAAAGTTATTCTCTCTCTCTCTCTCTCTCCCCCCTCTTTCTCTCTCCTCCTTCCCTTTTCTCTCATCTTTCTCTCTCCTTAAGTCTCTCCCCAAATTTGGGTAGTCACTTAGAGTACTTTAGGTAGTGAGGGATGCTACCTAGGATTTTAGGTAGTCAATTTTTGTGCACTAGAGACCATTTTTTGAGTTTTTCTTAGCTAACTAGTTGTAACATGCATTTGCTAAGAGCATCTCTAGTGCACTGCCTAAAAAATATTTGCTAAAGTGTACACCTAAGTACATGTGAGACCATATTTTGTGTGTTAAGAATTTAGTTAGATAGCTAAAGAGAAATTCACTTTAATGAGACTCCCTAAAAATATTCATTAACTTTAAGTCTTTCCTTTCTCTCTCCTCTCTCTCTTTTTTCTCTCTCTATCTCCTCCTTCCCTTCTCTCTCTCTATCTCTCTCATCTTTCTCTCTTCTTAAGTCTCTCCCCAAATTTAGGTAGTCACTTAGAGTACTTTAGGTAGTGAGGGATGCTACCTAGAATTTTAGGTAGTCAATTTTTGTGCACTAGAGACCATTTTTTGAGTTTTTCTTAGCTAACTAGTTAGATCACTTTAGAGAACTCTTTCAGGTAGTGCACTAGAGATGCCCTAAGAATTGAACCTCCAACCTCCCATATCTTATCCTAATGCTCAACCACTAGGCTACCCAAGTCTTCATGTCACATTTTCCAAAAAATATGTATATGTAATATCTTTTCATTTATTCCTTTTTATATTACAACAAATATGTAATATATTTTACGTAAAATATATATTGCATTATATTAGTATAATATATCATATTACATTACATTATGGTAATTTAATTTATAGAATTATACAATCGACGACGTAAATTTGGTTGCCGTAGACTAACCTTTGGCGACATCTAAGTAATTTAGTAGGCACTAACCAAAAATTAGTTAGTGACATGTTTTCTCTTTGGCGACAAACATTTTTTGTCACCATTGTGTCTCTATCAGATTCTACTTTGGCGACTAAGCTCATATTTTGGTCGACAAAGGCATTGCATAAGGCGACAAGCATTTGTCTTGTCGCCAAAAGTGATGCATAAGGCAACAAAATTTAAAAACCTAAAATAAACAATATAGTATTTATTAGTCCATCACGCATGTAATCGAAATATGATTAAAATATGCAAATACATTTTATCAAGGTCGAAAAACTATGATAAAAAGTTTTTTTTTTATCACGGTTGTAACAAAGCGTGATTAAAATACACATTTTATCACGGTTTGTAACAAAGCGTGGTGAAAATAAACACATTTTATCAAACTTGTAATTGAAGTGTGGTTAAGGTATGCGAAACACATTTTATCACGGTTGGAAAAAATGTGATAAAAAAGTTTTTTATCACGGTTGTAACACATCGTGGTTAATATAAATATATTTTATCGCGGTTGTAACAAAGCATGGTAAAAATAAATACATTTTATCACACTTGTAACAAAGCGTGGTAAAAATAAACACATTTTATCACACTTGTAGAAAAATGTGATTAAATTAAGCAATTATAATCACAGTTCTTTTAAACCTGTGATAATTATGATTAATCATTACGGTTTTATTAGCAAAGTGACATTAAAAACTCACCTTGCATTTCTTTATCACGGTTTCATCAAAACAGTAATCTTTTAAATTTTCTTAGTGTGATCTTTATCAATTATTCTAGTAGTATATAGCTTGATAAAAAAAGATTCCCATTAAATATATAGATTGAAGATTGGGAATGCATATACCTAACAAGAGCATGTCTTTATCAATTTTTTTCAAGAAATCAAATTTTATTAGCCCTTAAACCCAACATTAAGGCCATGCATGCCTACTAGCTAATTGATCTTTCGAAAGCTATATATATGATAGTATACTTGCTACATAGATCACTATAACCTCCCATAGTATTGTGATACTGTACGGTGGAAAAGAGGGTTAATTTGAATATGGTGAGAATGAACTTTTCGTTCTTTACAAACCTCTACATTATGTATTAACTCTAGCAATCTAACATTTTTCTCCTATCTCAAGTTAATGTGAACGTGTATTAAAAAAAAGTGAAATTTCTCAAATTTTCAAAACCCTAAAGCAGCAAAACTCGATAGAAGGATATATAATTAAGTAGAAGCGAAAAACTCGATTTTTTTCTTATTTCCTAGGTATTTTGGATTAGCTCTCGCGGTTCTTCCACGGTGCATAATTTTTCTTAATTTCCAAAATGAAAATTTCTTCCGGTTATAATTAAGTGAAAATTTTAGTTTGCCTTCCTTTTTCTACCTTGGGGACATTTTGATGATGATACCGTGAAAGAATGTTTTGTTTTTCCATTTGGTGATAACAATAGTAATCCGACTAGACACTTTCTTGATATTTCAGCATTTTGATTTTTTTAATTTGTTCGATCCAATCGGCTATGTGGATTACAAACAAGTCAACTCCAAAGGAAACGGAAAACGTTAAATAGAGCGTTTAAACTTGTGAAATCACAGATGATATTAGCAGCGCTAACTAATGGAGAAATCGCCATGACCACGAGAGCTAATCCAAAATATCATTAGATTAGTAAAGATACGAATAGGGGTGTACGGTGAAAAACTCTAAAATAGATACTAAGATACATACTTAAGCTTTTGGCTGGATTACGAATTCCTTTGTATATATTAACTACGCTAGTTTTTTTTAATTTATAATTGAAAAAACTGATTTTTTGGTTTTTTCCGTTTTGTCCTTATCCAAATTTTTTTTGCATCAAGATTTTGTGGTTTCTGGATTTATCTCGTCGAGACGAATCCAAAGAGTATAAAATTATGGTCAAAAGTAATAGTTTTTTGAATAAAGCCGAAAATAAACTAGTTTTTTGGATTATTTTTCGTCTTTATTCACAAAATTTTAAGTTTGGCTAACAATTTTATACTCCTACTTTTTAGATTCCTCTCGTCGAGACAAACCAAGAAAAAATCGACCAAAAACTAACAAATGCAAATTTTTTTGGTATGCCGGTGCATGGCACGCATCTTTCTTGGATCATTAGCTCCACAATTTTTTGGTATTAGTTAGGTTTTTTGTTTTGTTGTGTATTGTAATTTTTTTTTGAAAAGATACGAATAGGGGTGTACGATAAAAAAAACTCCAAAATAGATACTAAGATACAGGAAGGCGATCTACTAAAGACTCCCTCAAACAAAAATTCCGTGCGGACCTCACCATTTTTCGACTTTCCGGATCAAATCTTGACGATCCGAACCGCTCAATGTTTTTAAAATGCATTTTCCAAGGTCCACGCGAAAAATCTTCAAAAAAAAATACCCGGAAGGGCTTGATCGGATCAGTTTTTGTTAAAAACGCTATATATTAAAAACATTGAGCGGTTCGGATCGTCAAGATTTGATCCGAATTATCACAGGTGATGATGGCCCGCACGATCGAATTATCCTAACGGAATTATCCTAAGGACTTCCTCAATAGATCATTATCCCTAAGATACATACTTCTTTAGGCTGGATTACGAATTCTTTTGTATATATTAACTACGCTAGTTTTTTTTTAATTTATAATTATGTGTTAGTTTTACTAATTTTTTTTTTTTTTTATCAAAAAATTTGTTAACGGAATTTTTTGAATTTTGTAGGGTTGCTTTCCTTCACGATGGCTTGGTGGAACACTTGATAGCTCCGAAAACAATTCTTCACGAGAGAGATACCTTAAATTGCGTTTCCCGAAGGATGATTTCAACAGAATTATCCTACCCAAAATGCCCCCGGATGCTCGAAACACCCTATCAGGTGGAGGTCGTCTTGATGTTACTGTCACCTATGGAGAACAGAACTCATGGCAATTCGTGTTGGCGGAAGATGATGATGATCAAAGTCGTTATAAAATTGAGGGTAATAGTTGGGAAGACGTTCTTAGGACAACAGATCTGGTCATCGATGACCGTTTCCGATTGCGCTATATCGGCGGTGAGGATAACCCACATACGTTTGAATTGATGAAGTCTGGCAATACACGAACTGAAGAAGTTTCGCAATAGAAAACGAAAATAAGTTGGAGAAAATAAATTGATCTTCAGAGGGAGGTCGATTCCGTCCTATTGTTAATAATTTATTTTGAATTATGGATATTTGAAGTACAGGTTTAGTTATAATATAATGTTTTCATCTTTTATCATTTTTATAATGAAATTTTCCCTTGCCGAAAAAGGGTAGAAGAATAAGAAGTTTTTTGGAGGGCTTAACTATTATGCAGTTATAAACCTTAAGGGTGATATTTGTAATTTCTCCAATCATTTTGACGGAAAGAGGCGATAGCATTAACGGAAGGGACCTCTTAAACTCAAAATTAAAACGTTGGGGACCAATTTCGTGCAATTGGTAGGTTGGGGACTAAAACGGAATGCTTGTAATACTTTGGATACCAAAAATGTCAATAAGCTGAACTGAATATCTTAACTCCCCGAGCAAAAAAATTAGCTCAGAAGTTTGATTCGGGAAGCTGAACTGAAAATTGTGTGATTTAAATAAACAATTACCCAATATACGATTGCACTAGTTGATTTTTTGCAAGGTGAGTAAAAATATCACGTTCTAAGAGATGAAGTACTCTTCTGACCATCGAAGTAGGATCTTTTCAAGGTGGGTCAACAAAATTGAAATCCTAAGCAACATCTTCGCAAGTGGGCGATAAATTAGGTCTGGAGGATAAGTCGATGAGGGCATAAATTGATTTGGAGACCTGACACCTAAATTATGAAAACCTAAAGCCAGAAATATCAAAATGGAGTCTCTTCCAGATTATCTCCCCGTTTTCCTCCCAACCCATGCAATTTCTTTTGGATAAAAAAATAAAGTACTTCCGCGCATAATTTTTTATTTTTTGCACCAAATTAAACTCAAAAAAATCAAAAAAAAAATTATACTTTAGAATTTTACATTGTTGAATTACTTTGCAATATCCTTTAGATCAAAGAATAAAGTACTTCTGTATATAATTTTTTTATTTTTGTGGCACCAAATTAAACTACTAACAGAGATCTTTAATTCGATACAAAAAAAAATTTGAAAAATTTTATACTTTAGAATTTTAAATTGTTGTCTTGTTGAATTAATTTTAATATTTAATATTCTTAATTTATACTATAAAAGATATTGAAATGAATTACTCCAAAATAACATAATTTTTTGACAAATCTAAGAAAACAATTCATTTTGGTATTTATATAATCATATAAAAACATAATCTAATATATGTATTACCGAGGGCAAGAAAGTCTTTTGACATGATTTTACAACATCCACCCTCCTTATCACCCCTTTTTTATCCTTCATCCAAACTATGTACTATTTAATTCCCCGGACTATTTTATGCCCCCTTACTATTTAATCCCCTCCAAAACTAATACGCTATCTAAACGGGCTCTTACTATCTTATATTGCATCCAATCGGGGCCTTAGACTAATGATAAGTAAAATGCAAGGGTACAAGCAAATGTACACAATATCGTAAATTTGAAAGAAAAAATTTGAATACAAGTTTTTGTAACACACTCTCACACAGCACGAGTCATATGTATGTATAGGTATCATCTCGTGTAGATGGAGATCTAGGAAAGTTACAAATAACCTTTCCATCGTAAACTTTTATGATAAAATTTGGGATCCACACACACTACACTCTCAATGTATTGGGGGTCATTCCTTATGTATAGGTCCTTGTGAGTGGGTGCATATTTGTGCATACTTTTGGTGCATACATAGCACGATTGTTAACGACAGGGTGCCTTCTCAAGCCATCTCTAATAATGGAGTTAAAGAAATAAATTAGTTAAAAAATTAGGTAGGTAGTTAGTATGTACTCCATCTGTCCCAATTTTATAGTCCTAGTTGAAACTTTTTATCGTCCCAAAAATATTGTCCTACTTCAAAATTGTTAAGGAATTTCCTCTTTTACCCTTATATTTTGAAGATAAAAGTAATAAAAAAGTAAGAAGTTGTAATGATTGAAGGGTGAAATAAGCAAAAACGTGTTTTCAAAAGTACAATGATTATGTCCCTTATTAAGTTGGAATCCCTAAAAAAGACTATAAAATTGGGACTGAGCGAGTAGTTAGGTTTTAGATAAAGTGTGTAAAAAATGACCTAAAAAATTAAGTGAGGAATGAAAGGAGCAAAATTGCAACTAAGTGGGCTCCATTACTTAAATGTTCAAAAAGTAAAGGCCATCAAATTTTTTAAAAAATTCCGTAAGCTATTTTTCTGTTCAAATATCCCTCCATCGTCTACTCTGTTTTTGTCTTCCACATCCAGAAAACTACCTCAAACAAGACAATTTGGCTCTTCCTTATTTTCAGGCTGAGTTCTCCAATAGATTTTATCAACTTTTGATAAAATCAACCTCTTGATTTTATCCATTCGTTAAAACATGTAATAAAATCTGTGGATTTTTGCATTAAAAAATCTACAGATTTTATCAAATGTCTTCACGAATGGATAAAATCAAGGGGTTGATTTTTTATTTTATCAAAATCTTGATAAAATCCATTGGAGAACTCACCCTAACTAATTTAGCAAATTCTAAATTTCTTCCCACTGATTCATTGAATATATATAAGCCGGTAATTCCTTCCGCACAGATGCATGAGGACCGACCACGTACCGACGGCGTCGGGGACGCCGTTGTGGGTCCCAAACAATCGATCCGAGCCGTTCATCCTTCTCCAAATCGAATTCCGAGTGGGCCCACGCGGGAATCGAGGCAATCGGACGGCTGTATGAGCTCGATCCAAAATCACCCCATTTCATTCAAAACTCGGAATTCGATTTGGAGAAGGATGAACGGCTCGGATCGATTGTTTGGAACCCAAAACGGCGTCCCCGACGCCGTCGGTACGTGATCGGTCCTCATGCATCTGTGCAGGTAGAAGGGTTAAATATAAGCTGGGTCTGAACCCTGCCCAACCCGATGTTATGCACACAAAGATTAGATGGACGTTAGCGAAATAATTGAACCGAATTTACAAGTTAAAATTAATTGGACGGGCTAGAATTTACATTCAAAGCCCAATTTCCAAAAGCGTTGCATTCAAAGCCCAACCCTCAAAAGTAGGGCTGCTCAAAAAAACCGGTGAATCGTGAATCCGGTCCGGACCGAACCGATCCGTACCTTTTGGATTTTAACCGTTGATTAATGGTCCGGACACGGATTCAAAAAATAAAAAACCGTGACTTTTGGATCGGACACGGATTTTGATTTTGAAACCGTGGATTAACCGATCCGGACCGTGAGATTTTTATTATATATAATTATATATATATATATATATAATTTTATGACTTTTATAGTTATATAGATATGGTTAATTTGATATTTTTATATGAAATGGGTTACATTGTTATCTCTATAATAGCTAAGAGAATACGGAAGAAATGCAAGAGCTTGATTAGGTAAAAGTTGAACTTTATTGGGTTTTTTGTATTTCAGTTATATAACTTAGTGAATTTTTATGCTTGGAGTTTTATTTCACTATAATCTAACTTAATTTCATTCATTTATTTGCAGCTCTACAAAAGGTTTCACTTGATCCAATTCCAGAGTGATTGTTGTCTTGCATTTGAAGTGATTTGAAATTGATTCCAGAGTGATTGCTTGCTGCCTTGTGTTTTGAAATTGTTCACTCAGTTATTGTTTTTTATGTTGGATTTTGATGTAACTGAGTACTTGTATTCAACTCTACTGCCTTTGTAGTTTGTTGTTTTTTATTGGGGTTTCCAACTTTCTATTTTGTGCATTTGCTACGTGCTAGTGCCTTACTGCCCTTGTTTGTTGTTTTTTTCCGAATAAGTTGAAAATCCGCGGATTAATCCGGAACCGATCCGTGACTCGCGGTTCGGATTGGAACCGAATCGTGAGACTTTTGGATCGGACACGGATTGCATTTTCAAAAAACCGTGACTCGCGGATTAGGATTGGATTCATGCCAATCCGGACCGATCCGGACCGTGAGCACCCCTACTCAAAAGAATAGGATAAGGGTTGAGGCCTAGCTCGGTCCTGCAGGCGCGAGGAAGAATTCCCATCAGCAGTTATTGTTGTCCTCTCCCCACACCTCATCCATTGTCACAACTCACGAGTAATTATTCAATGGTTCTGGGAGACTTTCCACTACAAATTTACGTGTAGTTCAATGATCGCGCGGTGGTGCCCCATGACCACCTAATAATTTTTCCGCCGTCACCCACTCACTCCACTCACTCTGCATCTGATCACAAACAATTAAGTAAGGGAAATGACTACAATACACACCAAAAAATATGTACTCCCTCCGTCCCAATTTTATAGTCCTAGTTGAAACTTTTTGTCGTCCAAAAAATATTGTCCCACTTCAAAACTGTTAAGGAATTTCCTCTTTTACCCTTATATTTTGAAGATAAAAGTAAGAAGTTGTAATAATTGAAGGGTGAAATAAGAAAAAAAAACATATTTTCAAAAGTATAATGATTATGTCCCTTATTAAGTTAGAATCCCCTAAAGGGACTATAAAATTGGGACTGAGGGAGTAGTTAGGTTTTAGACAAAGTGTGTAAAAAGTGACCTAAATAATTAAGTGAGGAATGAAAGGAGCAAAATTGCAACTAAGTGGGGCGTTAAGGGGGGCATAAATATGAAGGGTGTTATTTATGCCCGGACCCACGCATATGGAATGGTTTGCCTACAAAAAGTGCAGGGGTGTTATTTATCACCCGGACTAAATATCACCATTGCAGGGGTGTTATTTATGGACTGCAGGGGTGTTATTTATGGACAACTCAGGGGGTGTCCATATTTAACACCCCCTAATACCCCTATCTTTTTACCAAAATGCCCCAAATAATCCCCCTCTCCTCTCCCTCCTGGCCCAATACTCCACATGGGACTCTGGGAATGCAATACATAGTAGGTCACTGCCTAATTGAGAATCCCTTCATTTGTCAAGGGATCTAATTTTTTTTTTAAAAAAAAATTTAGTCAAATAATGTCACCTATGATGATTTCAGATCAGAAAAATGGCTTTGAATCTTGAATTTTTTGCGAACTAACGACATAAATCCTGTTCAATCAAAAATTTTCTAAATATATTTAGATTGTTTGGGCCTTAAATGCCGACCAAATTAAAATTATTTGTTAGGCAACAATTGAACGGTATCAGTTCACTTTTTCTAGTTTGATAAAATCCCACTTAATCAACTACTCGGATAAAAAAATAAAATACTTCCGCACATAGTTTTTTATTTTTTTCACCAAATTAAACTACTAATAGAGATCTTTAATTCGATAAAAAAGCATAAAAAAAAACTATATATAGTATACAAATTGTGATACGAAAAATGCACATTTGTTTGATCTTTACGTTTTACACCACTAGAGTTGTGAAGATCTTAAAAAAAAAGTAAACATCTAAATTAATTTTTATAATAATAAAATTAATATAAAAATTAATTACAATTAAATCTTATAGCTTAATTAGTTATTGAGTTTCAATAAAAAATTAATTAATTATTGGATTCATCTAATTAAAAAAATACATAACTGATACAAATATGCACACAAGAGCAAAAAAGTCTTTTGACAGCTTTTTACATCATCCACCCAAACTTAATTCCCTTCTACAAAATCATCAAAACCAAGTACTATTTAATTCCCCATCCATAAATGTCACATCATTGTGGGGTCACCCTCTATATATATATATTATCCCCTACTATCCATATATAATACCCCTAAAACTAATCCGACATCCAATCGGGCCGTAAAGGCCATCAAATTTAAAAAATTTACCGTTAGCTATTTTTCTGTTCAAATATCCCTCCATCGTCTACTCTGTTTTTGTCTTCCACATCCAGAAAACTACCTCAAACAAGACAATTGACTCTTCCTTATTTTCTAGCAAATTCTCAATTTCTTCCCACTGATTCATTGAATATAAGCTGGGTCTGAACCCTGGCCAACCCGATGTATACGCACACAAAGATTAGATGGACGTTAGCGGAATAATTGAACCGAATTTACAAGTTAAAATTAATTGGACGGGCTAGAATTTACATTCAAAGCCCAATTTCCAAAAACGTTGCATTCAAAGCCCAACCCTCAAAGAATAGGATAAGGGTCTAGGCCTAGCTCGGTCCTGCAGGCACAAGGAAGAATTCCCATCTGCAGTTATTGTTATCCTCTACCCACACCTCATCCATTGTCACAACTCACGAGTAAAATTATTCAATGGTTCTGGGAGACTTTCCACTACAAATTTACGTGTAGTTCAATGATCGCGCGGTGGTGCCCCATGACCACCCAATAATTTTTCCACCGTCACCCACTCACTATGCATCTGCTGATCGCAAACAATTAAGTACGGGAAATGGTTACAATACACACCCATTAAATGTGTGTACCATATGCACCTATTGTATGGTCCAGATCGTGCCACCTCATCTGCAATCGTAACATTTTTTTAGTTTTTCGTAATTTTTCAGTAATATGATTCGTAACATTTTCTATGATTCCTAACATTTTGGGGTGTCTCGTAATTTTTATATAAAAAAAAACCGTAACTTTTAGACGGGTGTATATCATACATACCCAAATAAGGGGTGTATATTGTAGCCTTTTTCCATAAGAGTATAATATGATTACTCCACAAGAATTACCCCCTCCCTTCTATATTAATGGTATACTATATTTTTCTAAAAATACAGAATTACAAATCTAAGTTCATGTAAAAAACACATAAAATTATTTAGATTTCTTAAAACAAGAAGTAATTGAGAATCAAAAGTAATCTTAGAAGTAGAACATAAGGGAGAATACAGTCAAACAATTATATGGGATAGAAGAATGGAAGCCCTAAAACTATGCATTTAGAATAATGGTAGATAATTTATAAAATGTATGTATCAATATGTACCTATCAGGCTATCTCTTTTTGAACATAAAATATTTGTGCGTGCTATTTATGCCGAAATCATTGTAAAAAACTGCACGAGTTTCTTAACATTGAAAACAATTACGCCACTGTCGTTATCCTAAATGGAAAATGCTAACGGATGTAACATTGCCAAAAGTATATTTGTGAGTCTCATTTATACTTTTAAGTGCACTTCAACGTACAAGTGTAATTTAAAAGTGTACTTCATAGTACAAGTGACTTCTAACAAACGTATTTTTTTTATACCTTTAACGGGTGTAATGTTGCACCCGTTAGCAAGACCCATCTTAAATAACTAAGGATACTTTTGGACCCCAACACATTCTATCGTTCAAAGTGAAGTCATACATTCGTTACCTTTACAAAAAAGTTACGTAAGTTCAAGTCCATGAGTTTTTAGTTTCTATTAACATAATATGTCGGATTATAGGAGTAGTAGAGATTAAGTATAACGAAAACGACTTTAACCACACACTAACACAATGCGGTCCCTTCGGGGACAGCATGGATACTGGCTGATCACGGCCTTCCCTGGTCGGTCCCATGAACGGCTCGGATCACATTTTGTCCAAACAAATCTAAACCGTTCACTGCCAAACAGATCTGAGCCGTCCATGGCTGAACGACCTCGGACGGCCGTGATTAGCCCAGCATCCATGTTATCCCCGAAGGGATAGCACCATCCCCATTCTAGTCTACGGGCTGCGGTCATCCTACAACATGGTAAGTGCATTGTTGAAATATCAAATATGAGTAACATGGCATGCCAAACCGTTGAGATTTTTTTCTTCTAATAAGATAAGATAGGATGAAACATAGATTAGTAGCTAGACGCCAAGATAGGAAAAAAAATGGATGCAGAGATTCTACCCCAAAAATCCAAGATTGCTACAAGGAAAATCAGGGGAGGAATTTGCAAAGATGGGAAGCCCTAACTAGTGTGTCTTGGTTCAAAGCATGAGAGATGGCTAGCTAGTCAAATACCCCAAAAATGAAAAAAGCATTACAAAACTGGCTCATTTGTCAGACCAAAAGGAAGGATGGTAAATGATGATCATGTATGTACATAAATACGTATGAGTTGTTAGGTGCAAGTTTGGGTTTATTCACAGCATATCACACAAGTCTCTGCTGCCTTTTTTCTAAGGTACATTGTATTTGAATGGTCCCAATTTGTCTACGTCTCTCTCTTTTTCCCCACAACCCTTTTTCTTAGCTTGATATCATAGACTAGTTGGCCTTTGTTTTCTTCATCTTTGAGAGGTTCAATGTAGATTTCCTGCCAATTTAAAATCTAAAGGGTTGTTTTGGGAGATTGGTCCGTTATGGACTTTTCTTCAATGCTCCCAAGTAGGGATGGGCATGGGGAGGGTAGGGGGTGGATACCACTACCTCCATCCCCGATCCCCGAACCTATATCAATCCCCATCCCCTCTCCGATCCCCATCGGGGAATTTATTTTAACCTCGATCCCCGCCCCGATGCGGGGAATGAGGATCCCCATGGGGAATCGGGGATCCAAAAATCCATGCACTAGTCATATGTATGAAAGATGTACATATTTTTTTAGTTGGGACGTTAATTTGGCGCACCGACAATACACAGAAATCCAATGAGAGAGAGAGTAGAGAGAGAGCCAAAGTAGAGACATGAGAGAAAGATCGAGAGAGAGAAAGAAAGAGAGAGAGAGAGTACCAGACATGAGAATTGAGAGGACCGTGAGAGTTGATTGTTGAGAGATGAGAAGGAGAGAGGAGATGGACAGACCAAGAATGTGAAGTGGGCGGCTGTATATATATGTGTGTGTGTGTGTGTGTGTGTGTGGATGTGGGGATGCGGGGAGGGGAGGGGAGGGGAACGGGGAGGGGCGCGGATCGGGGAGGGGATCGGGTAGGGGACTGACAATACCATCCCCTACCCGATCCCTGAAATTTTTAAAAAATAATCTCAATCCCCTACCCGATCCCCGAAAAAATCCCCGAATCCCCTATCCATTCGGGAGGGGACGGGTTGGATAGGGGCGGGTCGGCTGAGATGGCCATCTCTACTCCCAAGTGGTATGGCAGCATAATTGCTCCCATTAAATATCCACTCTTAAATTGAAAATAATGAGTAAATCACAGTCCTTGAATCAAAACCACTCACAAAAAGTAGGATGAATTTGCTACAAACGAGATTGTTTTGCATTTTTTCTGCCAAAAATCGTCATATTACTTGCCACACTTATTGGATTTACATATCATTTACTAAGGCGACACATATACACGACCGGATCGTCACGTTGCAGGTTGCCACTTTTTAGAGGGAATTCTAAGATTTGGAGAATTTATAATCCACACCACTTATACATCCTACTTTTTGACTTTTTGGTGAGTCATTGTGTAGTGGGCAACTTAAAAAATGGTGATAGTATAAATCTTGATTTAAATTATAATTTAACATACTCCTATATATAACCATTAATTTATAAATATTGTTGTGAATACAATGTATTAACTTATATTTTTGGATAACGTACAAATTTAATCAATACTTCTATGTATTAAAAATAGTTTCACAACCGGTAATAAGAGGTGAGAGAGAGAGAGAGAGAGAGAGAGAGAGAGAAAAAGGCTCTACTAATGATTGAGATTTAACCAATGAGATCCAATGGTTTAGAAAAAATGGGAGCATTTTTTTTTTTTAATGATGAAGGAACAACCCTATAGCTAGTCCCTTTGACCTGACTGTGCAACCCAAACCTCCGGAGGAACTAGCGCAGCAACACACCTGTTTACCAAATTTATTCTTCGATTGAAATCGACAAAGATTTCGGGAAACAAAGCCAACAACACAAACAAGGGCAATGCGGCTGCGAATCCATGGTTTCTCGCCGTATTTCAGAACTTCACTGGATGTGAAATGGCAATTGACACATAAAAGAAAATTGGTGTTGCGAGGCAAACACAAATCTTCAAGGACGAAATCGGTACATTGAATTTTAAATTACTCCTACTCCTACTCCTAATTATAACCTAGAAATTGGGTTAGTAAGACAAAAATTGAAATACAATGAAGATAAAATTCTTTGATTTGTTGGAGAAAATACAATGAACCCTAAAGAGGCTATTTTGTAAGAAATTTTCACTAACTACTTTTCTTCTTATTTGATCATTTGCTTCCACTTGTCCTTTTCAACATCTAAATGTGTAGGAGCAAGTCACGTGTCCTAATAACTTCCAACTCAGTAGGGTTATGCTAAGTGTCTTGCACATGTATTAAAAATACTAACAATAATAAATAAAAAGTACTAATAATAATAATAAATGTACGAATAGGTAGCATTTCCATAATGACCACCTTATTGACAGGCGGTGAAAAATGTGGTGTAAACAACACTGCGATAGGGATTGAAACCGAATTTCCTGGGTCTACTACTACCCAGAGAGTTTCTCTCTCTAAAAGTTAGATCCCCTAGGGTTTTATCCTTCCTTGCCGGCCACCCCTTTTTCCGGCCTTCTTCCTCCCTTTTATCTCCTTGATTCCTACCATTCTCACATCCTTTCTCCTCCTTTTCTTGTCCGATTGAGCTCTTGAGGGGTGGGGCTACTGCCTCCCCGCCCCACCCCTCCTCCTCCGTGTTCTTTGGCTGAAACCCACCTTCAACCCATGGCCATCTGTCATCTCCTTGCCCATACCACCAAACCCCAGATCTACAGCCTTCGCCGCCTTTCCCCAGATCTACAACCTCGCCACCAGAACCTCCACCTCTCCTCCGTTCCTTTCAATTTTCCCTCTTTTTCGGAATGGCTTTGACGACGATGGGTTGAACTTGGGTTTCTTTGCCCCCCTCCGGCTAATAAAGTTCTCTAATGCCATGGGCGGCGGCTAAGGGAGCTGGGCTTTGTCCAGAGAAGAGACTGGGTGGCTAACTCGTGGAGACTCGGTGCGACTCAGTGCGACTCGGAGCAACTCAGTGAGGTGACTCGATGGTTCTCGGATTGTACTAGTTTCTTTTGGGTTATCTGCATCAGTTTGGTAGTTTTGTTTGATTTTGCTGAACTCTGTATGTGACTCGGTTTACATATGTTGTTTGAGTCCAGATTTAGTTGGTTTTAGGGTGTTGATTTGTGTGTTTGGATTACATTTGCGCTGTGTTGAGTAATGGATTGAGCTGGGTTCCCTCGGGGTTCTCTACTGCTAGCTTTTGATAGGACTCATAGTCCCGTCCCGAAGGTGTTGGGTCTGCTCCGGCAGGTGTGTCTGAGTGCCGGTAGCCCTTGAAAGCTAAACCAAGCCGTGCTCATTTCAATTGTTAGTGGTTTTGGTTTCTTTCCTGTCATTTGATGTAATCGTTGCCGGATGGCGTTGATATGAAATCCTTGACTTGCTTTCAAAACAACACTGCGATGGCCCCCACTTAAATCAGAGTATTCACCCAACGAAGAATCGAACACTAAACCTTGAGGAGTACTCGATCTCAAAACTTGACATCCGGCCTAACCACCGAGGCAACCATACACCCAGGAGCATCACAGCCGATCAGATGGGAGCATTGATGTACTTTCCATTAGAGTACTGGTAGTCTGGAAGTTGGAATTGCTCTATCAAATGGGTCACCAAAAAACAGTGACAATTCAAAGTATGTCCTTGTCTTTCTAAAATTGAGATGGCAAAAGTAATTTCAAAATTTCAGCATATCTATTTGTGGGGGCAATTTTACTTGAAATAAAGTAAAGTACCACTATTTTTTTCACGTTTAAAAATACAGAATTACTCCAATAAAGATGATGTTGAACAATTTGGAGTCTGTGGGCGCTATCGCGGGTTTGATATTTGTAGGTTTTGAAGTTTTTTTTTTTTTTTTATAACTACGGTTTCTGGGACTCGGGTAAACTTACGCGTACTTCGACTAATTAAGCCCAATTACAACGTTCACTTGCGGGTAGCCCAATTTAAGATAAAGCAAAGACTGTATGAACTAATCAAAAGAGTTGATAGCACTTGAGAGATTTTAGATCTGAGACCTTAGGAGGGAACAAACTCCTAAGTCTCGGCTATCGACTATATTGTAGGTTTTGATGTGCAGACCATTCAATAAATTTCAATTTCGAATCAACTCAGAAGGGTTTGACCGCAACTTAAGGATCGTTAATGGACATGATAATAGAGGAGAAGTAAAAACCGATTGCATATAAAATTTATGGCTCCGGATCAGCTGTCCCGGAAGCCTATCCCAAGACCTTGTCCCAGCCCCCAAAACGCCACCGTTTTGTGCCACTCCAAGCCTTTTGCAAAATGCAATTTTGTGGGGCCCATTTTTGGGTCCCACACAAAAGATCCGAACTGTTAAATAATTTTAAAATAATTATTAAAGTGTTCTCCGTGAAATTCGGGCCCATTGGATATTTTTACGTTATTCATCTTATTCTTTTGATTTTCATTGAGGACCCTACCAGTTTGAAAGAAATCTTCAATAAAAGTTATAAAATTGTGGGCTTGGAAACCCATTGATCTGAACAGTAAGAGTCGTAGGGCTCGTTGAGAAGACCATCCAGTAAAAAAATTATCTTGTTTGGACATTGATAGGTATCAAAACGCTAAAAATATGAGTTTTTTTTTATTTTTATAGCTATCGATGTCCGAACAAGATAATTTTTTTACGTTTTTATTTACTTATTTTGTGTTTAAATTCGTATGATGTTTTAATTGTCATATTTGCTTCCGTGCGTCTGTATCAAGAAACCAAATATGGAGTCAGAGATGGTTAGCGATGGCTACCGTGCAACGATTTAACAAAATGCGATTACTTATGTTAGGAATTTTGGTTTTACTACTAAACTTTGTAGCCCCGCAAGCGATTGTTGTTCCACAAAACTGACTTAAATTCAAAATTAACTTTTTTGATTTATAAGACAGGTCACCCTCTTACAATACACTAACCCAATATCACCCAATAAGCCCACTGACTTATTCATTTTAAGTCAATTTGCGGAAAACCCCATTTTGTAATTTATCTTTCTATGTTTCCTTTTTCTTTTTTTTTTTTGATATTCAAGTTTGCCATGACTTAAAATCTTGGCCCCTCCCAAAAAAAAAAAAGTACCATCAAAATAAGCAATCATAATCATAATGGAAATGGTCCTAACAAGATGTTGGTAGTTTTTAAACTTGAGAGATAAATCCATTCCAAAAAAAAAAAAAAAAAAAAAAAAAACTCGAGAGATTAAAATGTGGGCGGCAAAGTGGTCTGGTCTTATGACTTAAGAGTTTACTCCCACTAAAGGTCTTTAGTTCGATTCCTTTTCCCAACAAACTCTTAGGGCCACGGGGGCTTATATCCGTCGTTATCTCTAAGGCTCCGGAATTAGTCGAACGAGCGTCTGTAACAAGCTTAAGTCCCGACATCAGGTTATATAAAAAAAAGATGGGCCTAACTGAACGACCACAATATATATTATAATGCGTCACGGGAACTTTCATTCCGAGCTCCCATCCTTGACGCAGCCTCTCAAGAATTCCAATATTTCCACCCCCAATACACCGCACACGCTTCTCTCTCTCTCTCTCTCTACAAAAACCAGACTGCAAGGCAAAAGCTCTGCTTCTGCAAGACAAAGATATGATCAGTGATCCGACGAGGTCAGCTCTGAAGACGAAGAAGAGACTACTACGTTAACAATGTCGATAAAGTGCTTCAGCTTGGGTTGGGTGTTAGTGCTGGTGGTTCTAACGGCGTCGATGCTGTTTCTCCCGCCGTTCCTCCCGCCGCTGCCGCCTCCGCCGATGATGCTTCTGTTCTTTCCGGTTGGGATTATGGCCCTTCTCATGTTATTGGCTTTCTCACCCCCCGACGCTGTAGCCGCCAACGTCGTCGTTTAAACCGTGTGATCATAATAGTATATTCCATTTGGATATCAATCCTATCTAGTTTTGTTGATTTGTTTTTGTTATTATTATTAATAGGAGTACATTGTTTACGGAGGGAAAAGTATTTAATGTGCATTCTCTAGAGGCTTGAGTTTATCAAATTTAATTCAATAAATGTGGTGTATTCAGGGGCGGACCTAAGGGGTGCATGTGGGGGTCGGGGACCTGCTCACCTCCTGATTATTCCGTTATTTTCGCTCTATTTTAGGTTTTGTTTGTAAAAGTTATGAAGAAGAAAGATCCCTCAAAATTGTGTTATATTATAAATACATGTAATTTGGTTTTTCTCACGTTAATAATTCCGAGTTTTTACAACTGAATGAATGTAGGTACGAGAAAATGAATGACATTCTGCTTTTAGATTGTGTAATTAATGTTGTGAACAAACCAAGAGCTGTACAGCTGTACTCTGTTTGGCTTATTTTGGCGGTTAGGGGTGCTCAAGAACTGTTATTCGATAGGATCAAAGGCAGACCAATCACATCAAGACTTAGAATTCCCAAGAGAAGTTCTTGCGGCTTGATCCTGAGAGGTTATCAAGTTTCAAACTCAAACCGTCTACGTTTGTCAAAAACATGACTAGTGGGGTTTTGTCCATCAATGCAATAGCGGCTCCAAGAATTTTTAATCGGTTTTAAACTCTTTTAGCTCAATTTACGAGTATCATCTGTACAAAATTTCAAAAATTAGCACTACCTTTTCTGGGTAGTGATAATGCCAAAACAGTTTTTGATTGTGCCAAAACTCCAATGTACACATGAATACAAGCATTTCATACACTTGAGTTTTGGCACAATAAAAAATAGTTTTGGCATTAGCACTACCTTTTCTTTTTTCCTTGTTTTTCTTATGGTTCCAATCAACAAATCTTGTATTGGAAGAATTGGTGAGAAAAATGAGGGTCTCAATTTTGTATGTGAGTTGAGGAATGCCAAAAATGGAAAAAGGAAGATACAGAGAATGAGAAGAATTCTTTTTTGATCTAGAGAATGAGATGAACACATGGGATATCAATCACAGTCACCTAATTTTCTGGACATACAACGGATTTTTTAAAACGTGTATGTTTTCCTTCCAATTCACAAATTTTCAATTTAGTCAGCACATGATCACGTGCTGGGCATGGGATCGTGCAGCGCACTTAATGTGCTACATTGTGAAGCGCAACATCTCAATCGTCCAAATGTTTTCAACGGTAGGGAAAGAGTCTTTTTGCACATTTAGTGCGCTGCAGGGTCCCCGCTTCTGGCGCGTGCTCTACCCAACTTGCTTCTTGAATCTTGCCTTCTTGGGCAAAACATTAGCACTAGGTAACACCACCAATGTTTTTACAGGCCGACTTCACCCAATGAACCAAAGTACCGAACCAGGGATCGGCGACTTCTCAGCAAGCCTTTAAGCCAGAAGTGCCGCTGTGCCAGTGGAAAGGTCCTCTCAATGCCCTAACGCCCACACCGGATATGGACCGAACTGTCTCACGACGTTCTGAACCCAGCTCACGTACCGCTTTAATGGGCGAACAGCCCAACCCTTGGAACAGACTACAGCCCCAGGGGCACGCCAAAGAACTTCACCCATAAAGGGATTCGTGTATCTACTCCAATGATACTATTGTTCTGTATCATTATGGAATGATGAATCTATTTCTTCGTCTCTTTGCCAATAAATCAAACTTTTCGTAGAGAATAGCAGGATATATGAGATTACAATGACCCGTACATATGATTCGAGTAAGTCCTTCAAGGACCTTCTTTAGCCCCACACCATTTCCTCATTCTTATGAGTGCACTTCCGTAGAGGAGTTGCAATTGCAGGAGAATTCAAAATGTACCAGCAGACCCGGCTAAAGCCTTGTATGGCTTTATCCAATCCAGTTCTTCCTGATGAGTCTCATTCTGTCTATGCCCTTTCTTCAACCTTAGACGAAATACCACTCTTTCGTCTAAGGAAGCCTAACCGCTGCATCGATCATTCGGTAGCGACTGCAGGAGAATTCAAAATGTACCAGCAGACCCGGCTAAAGGCACCCCGGTTCCAAATCGGATCTACTGATAGCCTCAAGGGGGAGTGAGTGGTACTAACGCGAACTTTTAATTAGTAGCGCAAATACCTCAAATATGATTACAATTTGAATGAAAGTCACGTCTAGTTGATCTAAACTCGAATATATATGTTTGGATGGAGGTCCCAATCATCTCTAAACACCCTAACTACACATAATATGAGATACAAAATTTGACTACAATAGCACACATCCTACGACAAACCTCCGATAATGGTTTCCGCATTGCACTTAACCTTGGGCGTCTAATTCATTCGGAAATTGAGGGAATGTAGCTCCTCTTTTACATCTCGTTATCAAGTATATCGCGCATCATCTGTATTGGGATGAGTCCTTCGGTTCGAACAGCTTCTTTATTTGGATCAGGACTGATGAAATACACTGTTGGCAATCCCCGAACCTGCGAAACATTTCACTTGTATTACCCTCTTCCAAATTTCCAGTTCATCGAAACATAGGTTAACATGATATTTAATGAAGGCTCATTCTTGGCGATGGGAGTTACTATCCAGAGAATGTAGTTTTCAAAATGATAACCAAGCAAATAGAGGCGCATTTCCTCGCAACACCATTCATAAGTTTGAAAAGTGACTAACCAAACTCATAACACGATCCAAACTCGAAACAAATAATAAAAAGCATAAAAATAAACAGTTCTAACCACCGCCTCTGGATAACACACATATATTGCTAAACAAGTTAGAATTTCAGAAGCCAACAAACAGATATTTACACACATGGGTAACAGTAACACTTTTCTCGGGTATCATGTACCTTCTACACATTATTCCACTGCCCTTGGGGCGGTGGTAAGCATTTTCCCAACAAGAAGGGTACTTAAAAAATGCACGCGTTAACAAAATATTGTTTTCTACCCACTTATATTCACACACACGGATAACAATAAAACTTTTCTCGGGTATCATGCACCTTTTACACATTATCCACTGCCCTTGGGGCGGGGGTAAGCATTTTCCCAAGAAGAAGGGTACTTGAAAAATGCACGCCCAAGAAGAAGGGTACTTGAAAAATGAACGCTTAACAAAATATCATGTTCTACCAAACAAATATGAAAAAGGATAACAAAGCCAAAAGTGGAAACGGGCAGAATATGATACCAATCCAATATTACCTGCATGTCATGGGAAAATTCATATTCATCATCAGTGTCAACCTTCACAATCAATGCATTGTTCTCATACTCAACAGCAAGCTGTGGAATGAAACACAGTCAGACACTATAATAGACTTGGAGTAAACCAAGAACTCAACTAAACTGCTTCAAGAAAATTTAACTTCCAGCCTTCCACAGACTTTTTAGCTAGAAACTTAGAATGCTTTGCACCTAACAATTTGTTTTGCACCATGAGAAATCCTCAAACTTGGTAAATTTGCAGCCAAACTGAAATTACTAACATAGCAGTCCAATACTTTCATCCCTCAAATCTCCTTAAGATATAAGGAAACTACAGTTTAAGACCCGAGTCTTGATAGAGAAAAGTTTAGGAGAAATGATGACACATCTACAGCTCGACCTTTACATGAGTACAATTCGATTATATAGACTAACACTATTTTGTCACTCTTAATAGTCTTTATCTGATCAACTTGTCAATTTTAAATCATTTATATTTGATCAAAGGTGATAATCAATGGCCAAATTCCACACCGGTCTTCAAATAATCATGAGACACTAAATTACCACACCTGGGCTTAAGTCATTCAATGGTCCAGGGGCCCACAAACAGTCTTATGTTAATATTCCTTAGTATTTCACACTGTTTAACTAAACTCTACAATCCAACAAGCTTTGATTCTAAATACTTGGTGTCTGCTTCATAGATCCACTACCTCTACTTGATCCTATCCCATGTCAGATTCTCATTTGAGCATCAGGTAACAAGTCCTTATCGCATCAACTCACATTCTACTTGTAGTCATGTCTTTTCCTCTATTCCATCCTCCACGTGGATCAAGAATCTTCAATCTACCCATGTGCTCCCCCACCCCAAAAGCTAGTTGGTGTAAGAATACAAACACGCCATGCGCCTCCATAGACCACTAGATATTTCGTGCCAATTTTCTATATGCATCAGGGTACAAGGCTTTTCATAAAACAGAGTCGAGGATGCAACACAGCCATGATCACTGCCTTGTCCTTGCACAGCCACCAAGTCCCTCTCTCTAGGAAATAGGTTATCCAACCCAGCCAACTGGACCGACTGACAATATAGCGCTCTATGATCCCTCAAACTGGAAATCAAAGATGAAACAGAGCACACAACCCACCAGAAGAACATGACAGTAAATACCTCAGAATATCCCAACGAAGAGAGCAATAAGAAAACACAAAACTGAATCACAAAATATGAGATCTAAGTATCTAACAACCCTCAAATGGAAGAGGAAAAGGAAGGGAAACCAAAGAATGAAACCATAGGAGCCTCGTGAAAGAGGAAATGAACCCCCAAAAAAGGAAACCTAGATAAACAATCGAGAGACAGAAAGTTCATCCCTCATTTCCTCTTCTTAAAACACACATGTACTATTACAAAGTTATACCCAGTGACAACTCATAAGAATCACTATCATTCATCATCTCCTTCCTCGAAGCGAAGACTCCCCTACTCTCAATCATATCCCTAGGCCACTAAGATTGCTGCCCATAAATTTCTCACTTGGTGTCCCTTGTACAGACTCATCAAAATACTCATAACCTCCTTTTCTTTTAAAATTCTAGAACTCTATTCACAATTATCCCCAATCAACTCTTATGTTTCTCTTTCCAAATTAAAAAAGTTTATAACCTGCAATTCCTATTTTCCACACTTTTCCCATCTTTAGTTTCTGGAAAACAAGCACTAGTAGCTTCCTTTGAATCATAGCACATACACTATCAATCCCATCACATGTCGATGTTTCTATGTTCAAAGTTCCTAAGTGTATCCTACTCTCGTGGGATAGCTTTTTGAACATGCCCATTTATTGAAAGTGCAAAAGCCTTGGTTACTTCTCACCCTGGCTACTCTTAGTATCTTACCATGTTGTTCCCATGATCTAGCAGAGAGTGTGGGGACCAAAGATTTAAATATCGGCTGCTACATAGTGGTTTTTTGGACCTCCAATACTGCTACACCCCGATGTACCGGTGCTACCCAAAATTCACACGCACATCGGCTGATTCCCTCTATGTATCTGTTTTTATCCTATTTTCCACCCGATATATGGCCGCTACACGACTGCTAGCCGGTTTAGATGCTTTGGCACCAAATTTTTTTTTAAAAAAATTCATGCCCGCGGCACCCGGTCCCACTACGTATCATTCAATACTCCAGCTACACCGTTTCCTCAACCGCTATTTAAAACCTTGGTGGGGACTGGGGAGTGTCTACTGGAAGTGCAAGAAACCCAAATGTGTTAGAAGTTCTAGGTTAAACCATTAAAGAGTGTAATCCTAAATGATGGAAGTGTAGATTCTCAATCAATGCTGAGGAGAAACCAATTTTCCATTTCCTCATCACTTCCACTTTTAGTGAATACAGACCCAGACTCTGCTTGTGCTGTCAAGATTGCTGCCCAAGCTCCCCCATAAAAGATGACCTAGCTAAGTTGTCTCGTTTCTACTGGTAATTAGATTCCGTTGCTTTGGTTCTTTGGCATAATTGCAGTCCTTTTAAAGTTGGTTCAAGTATGTAGAGCTGGAATAAGATTCAAGCATGAACTAAATTGTATTCCATATAAAATCTTATCGTACCATTTCAATTATTTGGGCCATCAAAATGCAAGGGCCGCACCATTGTGCATAGAAATCAATGACAAGTGGTACTTTCCTCTCTCCCTTTACCAGCTCTTGAACTTCCTTGGCAGATATCTTCTTCTGCCAGACCAAACCAACAAAAAAATGCAGAATTAGATACTTAAACAGACATCTATATAATAAGCTCTCAATTTCCAAAAAGCAAAAAAAGAAAGCACATACAGATCCAAACACCAAACCACAAGACCACCATTTCTCATTTCAGTTTTTTCTTGTTTCCCCCATTCTGATTCCCAAAGCATGGATAACAAGCAAAATAATATAATCTCTAAATGTGGCTCGACTATCAAGTCCTTTAGTGCACCGCCTAAGGCAACTAAAAAGTTAAACCCACAATTTTTTTCACATTTGATAATCGGTCTGAGGCCTCAAAGGACGTTGGGCCTGATTAAAAACGTTATGCGGCCACATTTGTCACACCTATCTATGATGTTGAACCTTACATGCCCCAATCAGATGTATGATGTGAGACTCGTCATCTGGTTGGTACTTAAATGTGGTCACTATAGCATTACGGCATACCCAAATCAATGTGATCACAATAGATTAGCACACATTAGATTAAAGTTAAATGTGGGTTATGAATTTGGTCACTCTAGAATTACAGCATTACCAAATGAATAACAAATCCCTGCTGCTTAGACACATTTTGAACTCATCTTCGAGGGAGCTCAGCGGCGAAGAAGTACACCTCAAGAAAATTTTGAATCGATTTCTTTCCCACCATTTTCTCAGCAACCAAACAGATACATTTCCAAAACCCAAAACCAGCAAGTAGAAACTAAAACGTCAAATCGGATTAGGTGAAACAAGTTTTCATGGGCAATAGTGGAAACACAAAATCCAAGTTAAAAATGGGTCTTGCTGACCAACCCAAGTCAATAACATGCATATAATGCCAATATATTAGAAATTCAATTCAAGTATCACAGATATCGATACATTATCAAGGATATCAGACATTATCCACTGCTACAAAGGGTCGTGGTTAACATTTCTCATAAGAAATTATTATTGCAAATTATCACCAACAAAATGAAAAAATACATACCACGAGATAGTCTTCTCTGAGATACTTGCCGTTTGGGGGTGGGCAGAGCAACTTTCTGGGTGAAGTTGTTGGGGCTACTGATAGAAAAGAGGGTCTGGTGGTGGTGGGGAAATGAAGATTAGGGGTATGGGTTTTGAAGGGCAATCGATGAAGCGAGAGGGGTTGTGGTGGCGCACGGCAAGAAAAGACGGAGGAGACGCCTTGCATAATTTCTAGCTACAACTACCGACAGGGAGAGAGAGCGAGAGAGAGAGGTAGAGTTGGGATTATTTCACATATTTCACACTATCCAATCTATTCGTTTCATACGACGGAACGGACAAACGTGGGAACCTGTTTGGCTTCGTTCGTAGCCCATCCTTGATCAAGATGGAGGGTTTGTTTGATTTGAGTTTTGGGTTTTGATTTTTGATAATAATTGGAGGGAGATATATGATAATAATTACAAGGGTTAATAATCTACTTGCCCATCAAATTATTCATTTTTTAGTTAAATCCTCCAACTACCAATTGAATTTACTTGCCCCTTTAACTATGTAAACGTTAGTCACTTGGTCAAATCCATCCAAATTAACGGAAAAAGTTGGACAAAACTCTAACCATTTAATTTGCTACCAACTAAAGGGTAAAATAGACTTTTCCACCCAAACCCACTCAATCTTGTATTTGGGAGTAAATTGGCAGCCCTAATTTCTAACCCCTCAACCTACTCGATCAAAGAGAGACAGATAGCCCAAAGGAATCTGTAACGCCCCAAAAATTGGGTACGTTAATAAATAAATTTCATAATTTATTTAAATAAAAATACCAACTTCATTAAAATTCCAAAGAATACTTAATAAATTTTTTTAGCGAAAACTAAAGTAAACTAAGTTATTACAACTGAAATAAATTGAATTCGAACACTGTCTGAAAAACTTAAACATTTATTCAAAAAAATCCAACGGGAATAAAATGACAGAGCCATCTAGCTAATTCTATTGATAAAGCCATGGGTCCGCCACTTGAGCCTCATCTAGCTGCTCCATCGCCTCGTAATCAGCAGGCGGCTCCTCATCTCCTTCTGTACCTGGCGTTGGGGACGCCAGGGCCACAAAAAAGTAGCACCGTGAGTGGTAAAATTACACTCAGTAGGGCGCCCTAAGCCACCCCTTTACTAAAGTTACTCATGCAACAATTACACACATAACTGAAATTTACTTTCGTATGAAATACTCAATTTTTCACGTCATTCCTCAACACAAAGGATTCACAACATTTTATTAATCTCGTTCCAACTTTGAACATATATTTTCCGTCACAGACATCCATCCACAGTATACCTCAGGTGCTCGATCACACAGCAAAGCCACCTCGGGGTATGCTGCGCACAGCCCACGATTGATCAACCATTGATCAATCTCTATCCGGCATCGATTCCCACCCACAGTATACTTCCGGCGCCCGATCACATAGCAAAGCAACCTAAAAGTATAAACTGCGCATGGCTCAAGACCCATACTGGACACGTCCCAACCCCAATATCGCGATTTAAAACCAATCATTCTTAAGCTTTAACATTTCGACCAATAAGTACTTAACAATTGGGTTCATGAATCACGCGGGTCATTAATCACATAAGTCCAACATAACGACAAAATTAAATAATCACAAAAGGAGAAATTTAACATAACATGTAAAAACAGAAACATTATCAATCTACTAAAAATAGCAAACTAACTCCATAAATCACGAGATTTTACAGAAACATTAATATTTACGTTACAAACAGATTCCGTGTTTTAACCGGGTTCTAAATCCTTCATTAAAGAGGTCGAAATTGGATTTTAAAAATAATCTGCAATCTGTCTCGTATTACACTACAGCAGAAACTTTGAAAAATCATATGAAATTCTACGTAACTCGGATCGATACGAGTTCTATATCAAAGTTGCTTAACTTTTCAAGATCTATAACTTTTCAGTTTTGAGTTTTTCCCGAATCGACTCACAAAAGACCCGAAACTGACGAACAGAATACAGTACCCAAAAATCCGATTTTTCAACGTCAAACTTTCACTACCCATTCGATAATGATCTAGTTTTCGGTGTACAAATTTTCTACACTTCTCCACATACACACTAACTATAAAAAACAGTAACTAAAGTAATGGTTAGGTTTAGAATTCCCACCTTTCCTCCGACAAATTTAGCACGCGCAAACGAAACGGTAAGATTGAAAAATCACGACTCCGGAGAAAAATCTGTAAAAAATGATAATTAAATATTCGCGTGATTAAAAGAAAAATATACTCCGCGAGAGAAGAGAGAAATTTATCAATCGTGTAGGAGATACAATTTGATGGGTGAATTTATGAGTAGAAAATAGAAGAGCCAAGGGAAAAAAAGAAAGAAGAAAAGAAATAAAAATAAAATTGATTACCTGGGGATTGAGAGATTGACGAGAGAGTGAGGGATTGAATTAGGAGTTCTAATTAGTTTAAAAACAAGAAGATTAGTGATATGGAAGAGTTCAAGAGGAAATAGGAGACTATAATGATAAGAGGAAAAAAAATAAGATAAGGGATAGGGTAGATTGGGATAATTATGATGGGTTTTTTTTAAAAATATAAATATATATTTTTTACACTATATTGTTATCCATTAGTTAAGGATAATTTCAAATTATAAATATCTTTTGTTTTGTGAATAAAAAAAATGATTAAAAGCCTATTAATATAATTAATAAAAATCGGGCCGTTACAGAATCGATATTCAAAGCTCCAAAGGAATAAATCAAAGAGAGAAATTAGTATGAAACCGATCAGAATCGAAATGAAAGAAACCAAAAAGCGACTGGATTGGCGACTCTGGATTGTGGGAAGATGGCATGGATTTTGAGAGCTCCAAAGGAATCCAAACCGAAATGTAAGTTTTTTGTATTGAGTTTGACACTACCGAGATGGTAGAAAATCGAGATTATCCACTTTGTATATAATAATAGTTCTCTTTACTGATTAAAAAATGATCGATGCTGGTTTGTTGCTCTTTGTTTGTGAATCTGTGCTCCATGGACAAGGACTGAAAAAAGGAACGATTTTTTGTTATTAAAAATGTGCTATAGGTTGTATATTTTTTTGGTGCAACTGTTATGGCTACATTTTGTTTCCTACTGTTAATGTTTGCTTTTCATGCCTTGTTTGGAGTGGAAATAGAGCCCCCAACCAAATCAAATGTATGGGGAGAGAGAGGGAGGGAGAGAGAGAGAGAGAGAGAGAGAGAGAGAGAGAGAGGAGAATGAGGACTGATTTTGGGTGAAGAAGATGGGGTTAATGTTTGCTTTTCATGCCTTGTTTGGAGTGGAAATAGAACCCCAACCGAATCAAATGTATGGAGAGAGAGAGAGAGAGAGAGAGAGAGTGGAGAATGGGGACTGGTTTTTGGGGAAGAAGATGGGATTACATACATATACACATATATTGTTAGGTGAGAGACGTAAATGCCCTTCAAAAACATCAATTGGGGTTTTTGCTAAGTTTTCCATCCATTAATTGGATGGAAAGTGAGGGATTCGGCCAAGTAACTAACGTTTACATGGTTGAAGGGGCAAGTGAATTCAATTGGTAGTTGGAGGGGGATTTAACTAAAAATTGAATAGTTTAAGGGGCAAGTAGATTATTAACCCTAATTACAAATAAGGGTTAACGATTAGAGAGATAGAGAGAAAAATGACAATAATGTTTGAAAATAGGGATAATGATTGGATAATAATTAAAAAAACCGGATCTTGAAACCCAAAACGAATAAGGCCGAGGATTTCCCAAACCCTAATGACCTATTTGACTTCATTCCGGAACGCCACCGGGCTACTAATTGGATCCATCCGTAGAGTGGAAACCTCCGAACAACCGAAAGTGTCCACCGCCTCGGTTCTTTGGTACACATGGTACCATCCTGTAGAGAAGTCAAACCTTGTTCAAATCCAGGCAAAGCACTTCCTCTTTTATGAACTGCTTTGGCTTAAAAGCCAAAAACTGGATTATTGGATTATTCGTTTTGTCTTTATTCACAATTTTTTTGCATTTGTTAGTTTTGCGTCAAGATTTTGTGATTTTTGGATTCCTCTCGACGAGACGAATCTAACAAGTATAAAATTATGGTCAAAACTCCAATTTTTTTGAATAAAGCCAAAATTAAACCAATAAACTGGAATGCAATGTAAGAACGGGGTCACGTGCCTCCCCGAATTTTTAGCTCTTTCACTTATACCCTTCTATAAATTGACAACATACTCATCCCCCGAAATAACATACTTCACTTCTTCCCCTAAGTATTGCATTATGCCTCTTTAGTATTACAGTATAAAATCTATCACTCTTATAAGACTCAAAAAGTAAGAACAATATTGATTCCTATGTCAATTGCTAGACGTTTCATTGTATGCTTTTGACATCTTCAAATTTATGTACTGGTTGCATGTGAAATTGGTGCTTTCAATTCAAATAATAATGTGCTTGATGAGAAAAAAGCATTTTCAAACTTAAGACTAATAAGTGCCCCCTATGTTGAATTTCTAGATCTGCCACTTACCAAGCTAGGTCAAAATCAACCTTCACTTGCAAATGTGGTTACCTTGACCACCAAACATGCATTGGAAAAAGAAAAATAAATTGAGAGATTGTACCAAACTTGATTATTTCCAATAGATAGCTCATTTTATTTCCAATAGTGTATACATATCATACCATATATCACTAATCCTTATGATCAACTTCTTCCAATTCTTAAAGAAGAATCAATCCCTTTCCCAACCCCAGCAAACATCCTAGCAATCTCCAACTGGGTATTAGCCACAATCTCAGTTCTCTTGAGATCCATTTCACCTCTCTTGGCCTCAGCTTCTGCCCTCATCTTCTCCAACTCCCTCATTGTCTCCATTCTTGCCTGCTCTGATCTTACTACCACTTCTGCTAACAACCTAATGCTCTCGGCCACCTCCCCTCCTCTCCTCCTCTTCTTTTTGTCAAGCCTCGGTTTCGAGTTTTTCGACTTCATCTTCTCTTTGTCGCTGTAAAGTGCTGGCGTGCTACTGTCGGTGTCGACGGGAGGATTCTTGTCTGATTCGTGATCGGACAATTTTGTGCTCACCCCATCTTCCTGTGGAAAAATCAGGAAGGGGTATATCATATATATGTTGGGGAAATTCGATTATTAGTCAAAACAATGCTATACATATGGATCATGATATGAGCAATGAAGCAACAGACACAGAAGTCAGTAAGATTTTGAGATAATGAGCCAGTCCATATAGAGCATCGCTCCGTCTTAATTGGGCTCTCCGCAAGTGGACGATGAAATTGAGTCCCAGAATTTGTATGTATAAACTGGCCCAGACACGTGAGTTTTTCAAAAGATTTGAGATAATGGTCCAAAGGTCTATTGTGGTAATTAGGTTGTTTTGACTTTTATGTGGCTCACCAACTTTAGAGGTATTAATAGACAAACTTATTGGGGCATCTTGGTGGGTACTTTCCTTTGCTAAATGATGCTAAGTCTCTATATTCAACACCTTGCATCATTCTTCCATTATTAATTTCTATGTACATTTCTAGTTGTACAACATTCCTCCTATGTTTTTATCAGGCAAAAGTGAGTCATTAGGTATCACATAAATTGTATATAGGGTACTGTAACATGTATTCTTACTCAATAAATAGGATTTTGATGTGGGGACAAAGCGACTAAATACAAACACTCCCCTCGGATGATCAGACACCTCCTCAAACCAGCGTAGGACGAGGACGAGAGCGAGATTAATGAGAAAACATTGTAAATAGAGCCGGTCTTAACTTTTTAGAGGCTTAAAGTAAATATTTAAGGATCCAAAGTAAGAGCTTCTAAAATTCGTATATTTTGATCCTGCTTTTGGAAACTACACAAATAATTCAAGCCGTTAAAAAATTTTAAAATAATTTTTTGAATAGCCTTATAAAAAACTAGCTCGATTGAATATACGTACTAGTTGATCTTAACCGCAAGTTTTCTGTTCATCAATACGAATAGCCAAGTCCATTTCCAAACACCTGCCCTCGGATCATGAGCTTCAAAGCAAAAAGTAATCATTGCCACTCTGCAGGCCTGGTTAATTAACCAATGATAGTCCTATGATCTACTCATGATTTAAGCAGTCTAGAAATTCAAGGTGATGCATATAAATATAAGTACATAAGAAGAAGAAACATCGCACGTACAGACCTTTGGCCCCCGATCAGCCCCATTCGACCCATGCGAATTCTGTGCAACTCCAATAACCAGAGTAGGAGGCGGCGCCGCTACCGGTAGCGGCAGTGCAAGCGGTGGTTGTGGAGGCGGAAGTGACGGTTCCACTACCACTAAAGGACTATAAATCGCAGCCATCGCAGGGGGCGGTGGTAAATGCTGCAGAGGCGGCGGCGGAGCAGGAGGGGGAGGGGGAGGAGGGAGAGGAGCGCTTCCACGTAGCAAAAGATCAAGCCGCGGGTACAGCGGCCACGAGGAGCCGTCGGCGGCGGAGGACTCCGACCGGTACCGCTTCTTCATGGACTCAATCTTGTTCTTGCACTGCGTCTGAGTTTTGGGAGACTTGCTGCTGCCATTACCACGCGCCGACACGTACTTGGCCACGTCTTCCCAGTCTTGGCCTTTGAGTTTGGCTCTGTTTCTGAGTACCCATTTGGCCTCGTAGGCTTCTAACAGGCTTGAAACTGCACCTTCGCTCCACTCATCTCTTTTCAGCCGATCGCCCGCCGCGGCGGCTGCGGCCGCGGCGGTGGGTGTTGTTGGTGGCTTTGTTGGGGAGTATTCTTGTTTGGTGTTGGAGAGGAGAGATGGGTTTTCTTGGTTTGGTTCTTTATCCATCATGTTGTCTTCTCTCCATTCTAAGGGGTTTACCTATGTTGTTTAGCTGCTAACATGTAGTGAGACCTCAAGGAGTTAAAGTGAGTGAGATGATGGAGAGAGAGAAGAGACAGCACAATAGGCTAGTGGTAGTGGGGTAAAAAGAAACAAGCATTTTGAGGAGAAACTATTCAATACAATGTCAAATTATCAATCAATACAAATTAATAAACCAACCAAATCAAAATTCCATCGATTAACTTGGGTTCGTTTAACTTGGTCTAGTGGTCAAGACGGGGTTTGCTCCCTCTTAATGTTTCAGGTTCGAAACCTGATAGGTGTTATCAACTCTTTTGGGGTCAGTCCCTCCAGTTAGTAGACTGTGAGATTGGTCTCCCACGATTAGTCACGTGCGCTAAAGTTATCCAAAAAAAGTTTTTTGAGTTCGAATTTGATTTTACAAGTTAAAAGTTATTTGAGTTCGACTTTGTTTGTATTAGTTAAAAATAATTTGAGTTTGAATTTGTTTTTACTAGTTAAAAGTTCATTTGAGCTCTCCTTGTCATATAAACAAATCAAGCCTATATATTTTTTTTCATGCCGGTGAAGATTTTAAACCAATGTTCAACACGAACTACTACACGGGACATGATATTTAAAAATTCAAACTACTCGAGGTCGACTCAATTGTGATTGACTTGCTTAATGAACACAAATCAAATTTATATGTATTTTTATACTCATTAAGTTTTCAACTTACATTGAACAATTCACTCATCGACTCGTTTATTAATAGTAATGTTGTCATACTTAAAGTCTTATACTTTATCTAAATTAGAAATAGAAAGGCCGATCAAAAAAAAAAAAAAAAAGAAAGAAGGTGGTGGTCCTGGTGGATCAAGTGACCTAACAACTAGCATGTAACAAAATTCAGCCAATTGGTTTATAAACATGTATGCGATGACACTAATTTTGGAGAGTAGTTATCTCATCTCATTTCATGTGGTAGTGCAACATTAAATTTTAATAGCGCGATTTTTTTTTCTCACTGAGTAAAAGGGTTGAGAGAGGAAGATCAGATTTGGAACTCCCTCAAGGAATAGAGGCTCAAAACCTTCATACTATATTCAACGAGTGAACTAGTACCATCCATCCATTGAAGGAGTCAAGCTCACTGGGGATTCTTTCGGAGTAACCCATATCCATGGGAAGATAGTCCATCACCATAGCCCCACTAAGGTTCAAGCAGTACATATTGTGCCCAAGTCACACATCTTGTTCACTAGGACTACTATCTACGAGCGGGATTTGAAATCGAGTGTGTATTGATGTTGATGTGATATAACTGTGATAGTAAAGCCGTGCAAAAAAAAAAACTGCGATAAGAAATAGGACATGTCTGCAATATCCCCGTTGTTTGGGGGTCACCGTGTCCTCCTATAATATTAACCACTCAATGACATAACATTAATCATAAGAAGGCGTAACAAAAAAACCACTTTAATTAAGGCATAACATTTTCAAACCACTCAATAACATAACATTTACCAAAAGAAGGCATAACATTATCACCATTCAATGACGTAACATTTTCAAAATATCATAATATGTTATGACTCACGTTTCCTACAGTGTCCCCATCATAACATTAACGAGCGTAACAAGGGGACAATATGAGTATGAGGGGAATATTGTAGAATTCTCCAATAAATAACCATAATATTTATCATATTATGAGGGGAAAAGCCTAAAAACATTTATCCAATTTTGAGGGTGAAAAAGGGTAGGGCTAGTAGCCAATGAAAGTGTATATGGACAGAAGAACCACTAGCATTAGAAAGGGAAAAAGGGAGGGGCTACTTGTGGTGGTGGCCAACCAAAGAATATGTCACAATAGTAGACGACTAGTAGTGTCAAAAATGGGTTAATGATAGCAATTCTTCTTTCAGCTTTTTTCTCACTTTTTGGTGGAGCTAGCTTTTGTGGGTATGCTGGTCTTAATTTTTGTTTGTTGGGTGCGGTTTTGGGATATTCTTTTTGGCTGTTTGCGTTGTTATGAAGCCAACCTACACTTCCACCGACGGTGGTGGATCACTCACGTAGCTGTGTCACCCACTCCATTACCCTTCAAAGTTTAAATTCCCATCACCAGCAGTAATGCCACCATCACCAAGTTACTGGGTTGAGTTTCTCATCTTTTTTGTTTCGACGGTCAAGGGTGTCCGGGACATGATGATTTCCCTTTTTCCGTATGGTGAAAGTCATCCATACCGCAATTATGAGATTCACAAGAAATTACTTTCTTACGGTTTGAAACTTCAATAATCGAACTCTATATAATTGTATGGGAAAAAAATCCACCAATCAACTGGACTAATCATGGTCAATTGGGTTGAGTTTATCTTCATTCCCTATCTTTCCTTACTCTTTAAAGTCTACTTTAGTCCTTTTTCCTCACATAAAAGTTGCAAAAAAAAAAAAACACGTCAGCAATGATTCAGTTTGATTTGATATCAATGTGTTCATGTGTTAGTTGATGTTCGATCAAGTAAGATTTTTCATCGAGATATTCTTCTCTTCATTGTGTAGGAGATGAGCGATTCGATCATCCATTTAACTTAGGATGGGGCCTTAAAATAGAGTTTGGAGTACTAAAATTTTACCTTAGTCCAAAGAACTTTCCCGTATAAAATTTTACCTTAGCTCGTGCGAATGTTAAGCTAATGCCCGGAAGTCTCAAACTGCTGGACAATTTGGAAAACATCTTTTATTTCTAATCTGAGTTTACGACGGTGTTTGGGATCCTCCTTTTAACTTTTCAATTTTTTGGTTTATGGTCAAACTATATTTTGAATCTGGTTGGAGAAATGTAAATAATGTATTTTGTAACGGAAGTAGTTTTTGGGAGATGTGTGCAGAATACATTTTGTAGTTTTTTCATTATTTAAAATGGAAAAAATGAAAAATAAGAAGTCAAAAGCTCCTTCCATCCTACTTTGGCTTCTCCTATCTACTTTGGCTTCTCCTATCTAATGTCAAATTTTGAGAATGAGTTTTGGCCTAATGTGTTTTTGGTTTGGGCAGCCAAATACCAAAAACTCAAAGTAAAACCACATGCCATAACTACTACGGCTGTGTTCGTTTGGGGGTTTTGGGGCAGTTTTGGCACTGTTCCAGTTTTGATTACATCATCACTTTTTTCACTTTTCTCTCTATCTCTCTCCACTTATTACACCTGCTTACATCATCAAAACTAAACTAAACTAAACTAAACTGTGCAACCGAACACAACCTACACCATTATTCGCACTCATCTTTACAATGTGCAATCACAAAGTGTTGTCATCCATTTAATATATTACAAGGCTGCTCACTGTCCGGATTGAATTGGATTCCTCTAAATCCGATCTTAGTCCATGAGTTAAGGTTTTTAGAAAATGCAATCTGTGTCCGGACCAAAAGTCCTCCGATCCGGTTCCAATCCAATCCATGAGTCACGGATCGATTCCGGTTTTATCCATGGATTACATTCCATAACGAAAATATCCATTAGCAAGCCAAAAAAAAAAAAGGGAAAATTTCTGTTATATCCCTTCGACTTTTTGGTCATTCACATTTCTATTTAGACAAACTTAACCTTGCATTTTTTAATTTGTTTCAATGCCAACCCCCTCTTGACTCCCGTTACTATTTTGGACAGAAAATCGGCAAATGTTGTTGTGCCAAAACCCAAAGTAGAGAACATAGCAAAACCAACAAGAAAACAAGAGACAAGAATTTACGTGGTTCCCCCCAAACACGGAGCTCTAGAGGTACGTCCACGGGGAAAGAGCAAGATGATTCACTAAAAACGGGGAGAAATACACAGAGCCGGCTATACTCGTAACTCTAGCTTGAAGCATCCACACAATATCTATGGACAAATCTCTGAGGCACGACCTACAGAGCATCAAACATCTCACACACACGAAAGAGACACACACAAACCCTAGATATCTCAAATCCCAACTCAAGACTAAACTAATGGGAACAATTGAGAAACCCTAACACACTACGGGGAACCCCATAGGGGCTCCCTCAAAGGGATTCACTCAAGAAGTCCAAACCCTAATAGCCCCCAAGGCCTCTATTTATAAGAAAGTACAAAAAATTAGGTCACAACCCTCTTTAAAATGCGCAGCCGCACAAATTCGCGCATCGGTAGTCCGGACCAAGAATCGCTGGTCCGGACTATGGAGGCAGAATGTCCAAAAAACACCCCAAACTCACTGGTCCGGACCAGACTTCCCTTGGTCCGGACCTTAGGTCCAGCAAACGGCTTTTTGCACCAAATTTTGCACTTTTCTTCAAACGTCTTAAATTCAAGGCATATCTCCAACACATGCACATAACCAATCGAAGGGATATAACAGAAATAAAATAATAAAATAATAATAATAATAATAAAATAAAAATAAATAAATAAATAAATAATAAAATAAAATAAAATAATAAAAATAATAAAATAATAATAAAATAAATAATAATACAAAAACCGGCAAAGAATCATATATAAAGCATTACCTAATGCAATACTTTGGAATTGGATTAAGTATCTCGCGGTTCGGTTCGGTTAATTCATTGTTTCAAAATGAAAATCCGTATCTAGACCTCGAGTCCCGATTTTTAACTTTTTGAATCCGTATCCGAACCATTAATCTATAGTTCCAATCCAAAACATATGGACCGGTTCGGTTCGGACTGAATTCACGATTCACCGATTTTTTTGAGCAGCCCTATATTACTGCAAAGTTTAGGATAATGATATAAAGACTCCCCCTTTTGCGCTCTCTTTTTTGCCTCTGTTCACATAAAATTATCAAATTGACATTCATGTGGAAAAAAGTGCATGGCTTATGAGGGAAGGATAATTTAGTAATTTCACGTGATTAAAAAAAAGGGAGTGGAAGTAGATAAAAGATGAGGTTAAAAACCATTTCCCCAAAGCCACTTATTTAATGAGTAATAATAAGTAGTAATTTATTTGGGGTAGCTGTTAAAAATAAACATTACGAAAATAAAATCTTGCCATACGATTTGGTAAATATATAAAGGAAAATTCTAAAGTAAGCTCACAGAACTGTGATTATTCTTTTACCGGTAAGAGTATTGATGAAGCGGTTTATGGTGCAACCCGGCGAGTGACCTGTAAAAAAAAATAAGAGTAAGGACACCGGTGTGGTGTCAATCAAAGACCCTCCGATCTGATGGCAAAGTCAGTAGATGTCGCGTGGAAGAAAAAGGGTGAGAACTTTGCATAAATTATAGCAAGAGTTTTGTACCTGCCCCTATGGCAGGGGGTTGTTTACATAGGCATGGAGTGTGAAGAATGCTACCTGGAGTACGATTAAGTCGTGTTAATCTCTAATTGGTTGGCATTACCAGTGCCCTCTTGTCTTAGGATTAAGCTTTCTTATTAGCATCTGGACTATTGATGGTTATACCGTGAGATATTTGTGTTTAATTATCTCTCGGGGATAGTATAATTGCTTTAGAGGCATTGAATGACCGGGACTCTTCTTGAAAGTGGTTTGAGGTGGTTAACCTCAGCCAAGCTGAATACCCGAGGTGGACTTTCTGACCTCGATACGCTGACCATGTGGGTTGCTTGTATACGTGGTTGCTTGTATTTATCAAGTACATTTTATCCGGTAAAAATACTCGCAATGTAATTTTCTAACTATTGTTGTTTGACCAGTAAAAATACTCGCAATGTAATTTTCTAATTATTGTTGTTTGACCAGTAAAAATACTCGCAATGTAATTTTGCAATTGTTGTTTGATCTGTAAGAATATGCCTGAAGGACCATATAAAAAGACGAAGAGAGCCCCCGTTCAATAATTTTCCCTAGCACTGTCACTTGTCACTTGCGCTGTCGTCACCCCAACTTACAATAGCCTTTTTTTTTCGCCTCTTCTTTTGGGTTTTGCTTTTTACACTTTTCGTGCCTTTTCAACCCACTGTTTAGTGTTGACGACTTGACGCATCACCATTAGAGGTGTTTTTACTTTTTAGGAGGTGGTGGGGCATCAATACATTTTGGGGTGTCAAATGAGCCGTGGCGTACCGGCATGACTCATTTAACTTCGTGTTAAACGTGCTTCGTGCCGGTCCGATTGTTTAATCGTGTCGCATCGTGTCGTGTCGTGCCGTGCCTTTGCCGACACATCTCTGAGTTTTGTGGAAAAAAGATCCAATAATTTTTTTTGTTTTCTCTCTGTTCCCATAAAGTTGGTCCCCTACGAAACTATATGCAATTTTCAAACTTAAAAATAATGTATCTACTAAAATAATGTAGTTTACATTCTCACAATTGATCACCAACACTTGGGTACACCAAATAGAACACCGGATCATGTGGGACCACCTCAGAGTCCTTCATAGATGTTCGGAACCGTACTTTAAAACATATTTTCTAAATAGTCTCCGTAAAAAATCAGCTCATTCGAGTATAAGTAAGAGTTAGATTTTTTGTTCTTGAATCCGCAAAGCAAAATATTGAATGAATTGGTCGAAGCTCTTGCCGACATCCGATGAACTGATTGCAAGAACCCTGGAAGTAATATTTCAAAAAAATTAAACAGCTCCGATCATTAGTATGAGACCCCAAAATAAATCCAACATAATTTAGTATATTTGATGTACACCAAATCGTGTATCCACAGTTGGGTTGTTACAAATTTCTTAAAATTTTGGTGTAGAAAATAAGAGCATCATTATAGGATCACAATGACACTACTAGACTAGCCATGGCTCAATTAAATACCCAAAGTGATTTTGACATCCTCTAGTAAAGCCAATACAATGTTCCATAAGGTTCACAATTGAATAATTCAAAAGAACAAAGTATAGTATAGAGTAGTTATGCAAAGAAAGCCACTTTTTGTAGTGCCAAAGACGCGGTATCGAATCCCACCTTCATCCCAAATTGGGGAACTTTGAGTAGGACTCCGTTGACTAAAAATTCTCTCAAGTTGATAATACAAAGAATTAATGGGTCACACTCCATTCGCACTTCTATACATAAAATAAAATTTACACTGATTAAAAATCTAAACACCCGTAACAGTGAGGCCGGCAAACCAATCGATTTGATTCGTCATTAGAGCTCTGCTACCACTGCCTTCCTTTGTCAGAGAACCATCACCACCACACCGTTGAAATCTGAATTGGCACCCGAATGATGAGGGGAAGCTAAGAGAAAGGAACATGGGGTATGACGGTATGTGGTATAACCCAAAGAAACTCTCAGATTTGAGACCGAGAGAGGAATGAAACACCATTCGATTTCTAGTTGGGATGCTTCCATCCGTTTGTGATGCTTTTTCCTTTGGTTCCCTTAATCTTTGTAATTCCTCTTCAAAGATTAATGAAATCCTCTTTTGCTTTTCAAAAAAAGAAATTCGATTTCTTGCAGAAGAATCCAATCAAAGGTTGGATGAGAAAAAGAGAGAGAAAAAAATAAATAAAATGAAACAGTTGCTATATTCAAAGAGAAGAATGAAATAAGGCCAGAATTAGTGGATAATTGATTGTAATGCCGGAATTAGTGGATAATTGATTTAGCAATAAATGACTTCAAGCCTAAGACGTGAAGCTATCCCAGATTTTCCGGTACATATATTATTATTAGATAATATAATACTAAAATACACAATAGGGGCATAATAGTCCAAATTACATTTACAGGATTGAATCATAAAGATTAAAACCTCATAGGGTGGCATGCTAAGGATAATATTGAAGTAGGATGGCTAATTATTGAGTATAATTTAAATACTTAAGATTATTTAACGTAATTTCACAAAACCACGTGGGGGTTGTGCCTCCAAGGGACCTCACATAGGTCCGTCCCCGAGTACACTCCCGTTAAAATGTTCATTAGTGGGCTAGTGGCAGTTTAGGAGAGTTGAAAACTTGAAATAAAGCATATCGAGTCCGCATCAAATCAAACAAAAGAAAAAAAAACATAACTACCACATCTTGAAAGACCGAGTCCGCAGTCAAGAGAACATCTTGAAAATTACCATTCATAAACAGTACATCTGTGCATAAAGTTGCCTATCTTATTTTGCAATGAAAATCATAAAATTGGACAATCATGATCACATTGGCCAACGATAGTATCAGCAGAACTCACAATACATATGCGGCTAAGTACCGAATGGTGAGATATTTGACCGAGAGAAATTTGTTACTGGATCACAAACAACCAGGCTTTAGTAAACACCACCTAATCCAAGAACTGAAGTTTGTTTGCTAAACTGAATTTCCTTGTACTAAGCTATACCTGAAACTGATCTACCAAGGTTGCGTTTATGCTCTCGCCAAATCATGTCATGAACGAAATTGAAACTCAACAATACGAGATCACAAAGCACGGGGATCTAGAGGACGACATTCCATAAGACAGTGGATTCATAGAAGAAACATCAACTTTTGCAACAAGGAGAGAAAAACGAGGGCAAGGACAGGGAACTAACCATCTGAAGACATAGAGTCAGCTACTTCGGAAAAACCAAGAACCCCGTTATTAGAAACCCGCATATATCATACAAGACGCACTAAATCTGCTTCGTATAGAGCTTGAATAGATTTTTAGCCGCGTAAAATATCCCGTGATTCAACCCTGCTTTCATGTTATAGCAGCAAAGGCAAATGATTAATTGTACAGCATTCATTAGTGAATGTATCGAACTGTTGAAATAAGACACTGTAATAACACTCCGCAATCCACATCGTTAGAACATGTAAATCCATGGATTAAGAAACATAACTTTACATCTAACCCTTATGGGATGAAAGTACCCTGACAGCCACACAAAAGGTTAACAGCAGGTGCATAATCTTAACGATCATGACTAGTTAGAGTCACTGAGTCAGTAGCGTGTTTAAATCAACCACCGAAAGATTCTGGACTCGAGAGTAATCCATGTCCTAGCTGACCCAAAAGTCTCATCAGATTATTCAATGAAACAAACCTTTGCTGTCAATTAGCCACGATGACCTGAGTAGCACTACCAACTGGAGACGGTCGGTGGTAAACAGCAGAAATCACAATGAGATGTTGGACTCTCACATACGTTGATGTGATCCGGTAACAAGTAGACATCGTAAGTTGGTATTTCTTATATCTGCCGAAGATGGCAGGCTTTAATGAAAAGTGGGCATTGTAGATTTGGTTCTACATATGATCTTTCCCGTTCTTCTCATTCTTTCCATTGAGGCACTCACTCAGTCGATTAATCAGACACTTCAAGGTGGCAAGGAGAGGGGATGACTGCGTCTTACCAGCAGCTATTGGTAGATGACAATATCATTATGTGCCAAGGAGAGGGAAAATAGTTACAAGACCAAAGGTGCATTCTTGCTTGCTTTTAGGCTTTGGGGGGTTAAATGTGAGTAGCTATCATCAAGTCCAATGGCTAAACCAATCATTCAACTCTAGTTGGGGAATTCCAAAATACGGGAGTGTAGCTTACAACATGGGATTGTTTAATTTTATCCAGCAGACATCATGTTCTTCCTCGATGTTCTTCTTAAAGCTAAACAGAATGAGACAACTAGGACCATGGTAGACAGATTGGCAAAGATATTCCTTAGGTGCACGAGGTAGCATATATTATGACAGATGTTGCATCTCACATAAACACACAGCTGCTTGGAATCAAATGCCTCCTGAGGTTATTTTCATTGGCATCTCATGAAGGTCAGGCCTCGCAAAACAGAGAAGAAATGCTTACAGTGTGGTAAGTACGAGAAAAAAAGAGAGTTCAAGAATTAAGTGAATTGCAACAGCCAAGAAAAAAGTAGATTTTAAGTAACACAAAACGATTAAAGCACAAGACATATCAGCGAACAAATGACACTTCTGCGCCAATAGTCAAGGATAGACAATCTAGGTAAACAAGCTGAACAAGAAAATGAACCACCACCTACACTGTTGAATCGCATATTAGCAAATACTATAGCTGCTTAGACTCAAATCCCTCCTGAGGTAACTTTCGCATCACTTGAAGTTCATAACTCGCAAAACAAAGAAGAAAGGCGTAGACTCATCTTGATCCCGAGCCTTAAACGATCAAAGGGCTTACCTTCATACAGGATTAGCCACTGTGATAAGTACGACAAAAAGAGTTCAAGAATCCAGTGATTTGCAACAGCCCAAGAGATTAACAGAAAATGACTGAAACACCAGAAATGTCAGTGAACAGATGACACTTTTATGCCAATCGTCGATAGGACAATCTAGATAGACAAACTGAACAGAAAATGAACTGCCATATTCACTGAAATACCCTCTACTATTGCATTGTGTCCAAATAAGAAACTGCACGCCACTGATTCATAGAATGAGAACAAAGTAGTAAGAGCAAAGATGTAAATGATTGCACCATTAGATTCCAGTGAAGTTTTTCTACTATATTCCAAGGATCAGTAGCATTGAAAGTCAAGAGATCCAGTAATACACAAGATCTTGATCTCTACATCAATAGGAGTCAGACACTCTAATATGTACAACACATCACAGAACAAAACTAAAAACCACTAAACCATCCAAGAGCAATTCAAGGCAAAGCTACCTAAAGCTAACACATCACAAACACAGCTACAACAACAATATCGCAACTCCCACAAATCATGAAGAAGAAGAACTCGATAAAGAATCAAACCGTGGGTCTCCCAAAACTGAACTCCCCGAATCAAGAACCTTCAACAGCGCCACCGCCTTCGCCTTCCCTTTCGCGCTCCCATTCTCCGCCACCTCCTCAATTCCCTCCCAAACCTCAACCCCTGTCTCCCTCACAGAATTCGCCACCTGCTCCCCTCCACACTGGACCAAATTCAACAACCCAGACACCGCGTTCTCCCTCGTCCTAAAACTCGACCCCGTCGAATTATCCAACAAATCCACCAAAACCCTAACCCCTGAAACCCTCCAAAACGCCTCCCTCGCCTCCTCGCACCCCGCGAGTTGCGCAATAACCGCCGTCGCGTCCTCCACCACCCCCACCCTCCCATCCTTCACAACCAATGAAAATAAACACGGCACTGCCCCTAATTCAATCACAGTACATCTATTAAGTGGGTATAGAGAGATTCCAAATAGGGCTTTTAACGAATCTTTGATGGATCTAGGGTGGGAGGCGGGGTTTTTGATGATCTCAATTAAGGCGTAGATGATGTCACGCTTGGAGCCGATGATGGGGCGGTAGACGTCGACGGTGAGGAGGGAAAAGATGGTGGCGGCGGCGGAGGATTGGGCGGAGGAGGGACAAGTGGGGTGGCGGAGCGCGTGGGAGAGGGAGTCGAGGAGGCCGCGCGTGGACATGAGTGAGTCCGGGGTGGAGATGGAGAGGTTAAGGAGGGTGGCGGCGGCGTTCTCTTGGAGCGTTTCCGACGCGGAGTAGAGGGTTTCGGAGAGGTACGGGATTGCGCCGAGGTCGGCAATGATGAGGCGGCTGTCTGGGTCGTTCTTGGTTATCAGCCGGAGCTCGGATAGGGAATCGGCCCGGGTTTTTTCCGATACAGAGCCTAGCTTTGACACTAGCGCCTTCGCCGTCCGCCGTTTCACCTCCATGTTTGCGACCCGAACACCAGAATTATAAAAAAACTCTCTCTCTCTAGAAACTTGGTTGAACTGTTGAAGTGGGGGTGGTGGTGGGTGAAGAAAAACCAGCGTGTTTGTGTTTGACACTCTTTGTATAGAATATGAGTATTACAGCGTAGATCTGGCATATATTGTGGAGTAAAGTACTGTATAACAATTGATGTAGTTTTCAGTTTGTGGGAATGGGTATAACAAAAGTACCGTGTTCGATAATTTTCATGCCTACCAAACATGATTTGTTCTTTGGTGTGGAAAGGGTTTAGGGGAGTGAAAAGGATGGGAGAAGATAAGGGAGGGAGGGAAAGCTGGAAAGATATATGCGGGAAATGTTCAAAGATTTCACCTACCTTAACTGCTTTTACAGCGTGTATACACCTGACCGGGGCCCGGTGTAGAAGGGTGGAGATAAACAGCATCTCCAACGGAGAGCCAAACCTCCGGCGAAAGCTAAAATTGGCTCTTGATGCAGGCCGTTTTATGAACTACAGAAAAGACGTGCAACAATCGAACACAAATAAGAAAGTTTAGAGAAAAACGCTCTCTAAACTCTTTTATCATTCAATAATACTCAAAAACTTCCCAACCCTTAAGGCTTACAACTGATTATATAGGAAACTGGAAACCTTAATTGATTTGCTCCGAAAAGGAAGCCAAATCAATAAAAAACGCAAAATTACCAAAAATGGAAAATTCGAAAATAATAGCAAAATAAAAAACTAGATAAAATTATAGAATGTTTCCCAAAAGCGCAACTTAATTCGGATTTTCCTTGTCCAAGTAATTGGCAAGTCAAATCTTTCCTTAAACGGCAAATTTGGACATTCGGAGCCTTAAATAGCGACGAAAGCCCGAAAAATGACGTACGCCATGGCATAAGCGATGGGTCTTGATCGTTGGGCCGTTTCAGGTCCGACCCAAGTGGGCCCAACGCAAAATTCCACAACAGCATAATTACGATTTTGCCACCCGAGGCTTATAATGCCGAAAATATTCTTCCTCCTTGGCTACTGCATCAGCTCTCAGTCCATTTCACACTTCTCCAATGCCAAGTTAAAAGGGATTGTGCTTCCTCGGACTTAAAGGCAGACATCTGCAACTTCCTTGGTATCCCACCCCTTAGCAGGAACTCTAAGTACTTGGGTCTCCCCGTTTTTTGGGGCAGATCAAAGTCAAGCCTATAACTATCTTCTGGAGCGTACCTTACTCAAACTTCAAGGATGGAAGTAAAGGCAACTCAACCTGGCTGGCAAAGAAACCATGATCAAATATGTTGTACAAGCGATCCCCTCTTATGCCATGGCATGCTTTGCCTTCCCCCAAAAATTCTGTGATAAGCTAAATTCCTATATCTCGAAATTCTGGTGGGGAGGGGACCCTGATCGCAGCAGTATCCATTGGGCCTCCTGGGATAGAGCAACACTATCCAAACTTAAAGGAGGGCTTGGGTTTCGGGAATTCAAAGCCTTTAATCTTGCAATGCTCACCAAGCAAGCCTGGAGGCTTACCATCAACCCCCACTCCTTTTGGGGTCAGATGATGAAAGGCCTCTACTTTCCCCACTCCAACTTTCTGAGTGCCCCAAAAGGTAGACGTCCTTCATGGGCATGGTCTAGCGTTATCCAAGGAAGGGAGGTTCTTCTCAAAGGCATTAGATGGTAAGTTGCTAACGGCTCCAAAATTCACTTTTGGAATGACAGATGGATCCCAAGCTCCAAGGATTTCAAGGTCCATTCTGCTAGACCACCAGACTGCTCAATAAACCTTGTAAGTGAGGTTATTGACTCCCGCACCAGATCTTGGAAGGAAGATGTTATTCGTACTATTGTCCCCAAAGAGGTAGCTGATCATATCCTTTGCATTCCAATCTCTCACTCTGGTAAGCAAGACTTTATTGTTTGGCACTATCATCCCAAAGGTCTTTACTCAGTCAAATCTGGTTACCACCTAATCACCTCCACCAACAACCCCTCCCCGTCCTCTATAGCTTCTCCCTCCTTTCAACCCCCTGACTCTGTTTGGAAATTCATCTGGAACCTTAAAATCCCCCCCAAGCTACGCCACTTTTGGTGGAAAGCCTGCTGCAACCTATTGGCAACCAAAGAAAACCTTCACAAACGCAAATGTAACCCTTCCCCCACCTGCCCTATCTGCCTCCAAACAGCGGAAACAACTGAACACCTCCTCTTCCACTGTGAATGGACCAAAGCCGTCTGGTATGGCAGCACCTTAAGTTACAAAGTGGATTCCCCTGCAGTTTCGTCTGTTATGAAGTGGACCATCTCAATGAAAAACCACTTGCACTCAGCTCCAGCAAACTGTGACCTGATGGAAATGTGTGTCTTTCTAGCTTGGCAAATCTGGAAAGGCAGGAACAACTGGGTTTTCAATTCCTCCCCTGTTAATCCCAAAGAAGCAGTGGATATTGCTTTATTTACTTGGAGTGAATTCATTGCTAGCCTCGCAGCACATGAGCCTCATGAGCAACCTCCAGTTCTGACCCCCACTTGGCAACCCCCTGATGTTGGCTCCTATAACGTTAATTGTGATGTTGCATGGAACTAAACAAACTCAAAGGCAGCCATTGCTGCGATCATCAGAGACCACAAAGGGAAACTCTGTGATGGCCGTGCTCTCACTACCCGCGCTTCCTCTACACAGCAAGGAGAAGCCCTTGCCATCCGTCTAGCAGTTTCACTCCTACAAGACAATTCTATCCTCCATGCTTCCATTGAGAGTGACAACAGGACAGTGATCAAACTCTGTTCCACAGAAAATGTTCCCCCATGGGATTGTGCAACTATCATTGAGGAGATCCGCACCTTCTCCACTAATGTTCATTGCACCTTTTCTTGGATTTCTAGATCCTGTAATGAGGCCGCCCACTGGGTAGCAACCCATTGTCTTAAGGGTGCTATCCCAACTGACTGGGTTTTTAATTTGCCTCCTCCACTCTCTTGCATTTGTACAAAGGATGCCTCCCTTGAGGCCACTTAGTTTATAAAAATTTCTCCCAGTTCAAAAAAAAAAATGCCAAGTTAAAAGGGGAGCTAGAAATAGCTCCGGCCTTTTCTTTGGCAAAATATTGGGATGGAAAATTAGTGGCTGGCATTGGGTGTGATTTTATATCTTGTGATGTGGGAGTGATTCAACGACTACAAATTAAGTTGGCAAAAAAATAGCTCTGGTACTATTGGAGCAATTTTACCAAAATTTGGCAAAATCACACTATATAATAAGTCAAAAAAATAGATTTCACTTCCATAAATTGACTCCAATTATTCGGGTATAAGTTAATTTGGGTCTACTGTAATCCTGGTTTCTCTTTTTGCACTCCAATTGTTTGTCTAAGGGACAAGCTGCAAGATTTTTGTACGGGTTTCAACAAAACGGATGGATCATTTATCGATATTGAGCTTATTTTTTCTGGGATACATGTAAAAATTATTATGAAAAGCATAAACGCCTCTAATCATCCGTATGTGACCCGGAGTAGGTCCAAATAAAAAAATTTGTACATTTTTTTTTACCAAAATTCCGTTCCCATATGTTTCCCGGTTAATAAGTGTATAGACATATCTTAAATATGACATATACTCCGACCTTTCATCTTTTTCATCAACTCAAGCATATAATATCACAAAGCAAACATCAGCTACATGCTAGGAGGTCAATTGCTTTGTGATATTATATGCTTAATCAATTTAACCAAATCTCGTTGAGTGTGAGCGAGACCAATGTCTTGCCTTGATATTAATTATACGTACCATAATTGATAACCTTTTTTTCTCAGAGCATGCTTTCTTGACTCTTAGAAATGAATTAATATATCATTTTTTATTTGTGTTTTCCTTCCTTAACTACTCTTTGAATACCAAATCGTTTATCCCCAAATTTACTAATTTGATTGTTTTGAAACATACTACTGAAATACCAATTTTGAAAATCGCGCTGCTGCCCCTCTCTAACCCCTAACCCTAGCGCGGCTAGAGCCGCCTCCCTCTTCCCCTTCCCTCCTAGGATTTCATCACCTTTTGTGGGGGTGGGAGGGGAGGATTTACCCTCAATTGTTTTAAGTTTTCTTGCTTGTCCCTATATCCGATATCCTCTCTCCCTTCGTCAGTCTCCTCCCCTTCTCTATCTTAACCGCTAGCCACAGTTCTCTACCGCCACTGTTGTTTCTTATTTGTTTGCTACTTCATCCAATTTGATTGTTGGTGGTTGGTGGTGGTGGACGTTGGTATTTCGAGTTGAGGATGCCGGCGGTTTGCAATTTATCGTCGTGATTAGGAGATCGAGTCTGTCGGCAGCTGAGCAAGAGTGGGCTGTTCATGACGGTCGGGAGTTTTCTCGCTTAGTTTGTTTTGATTCCGGTGACCGTGTTTTAATTATTTTAGTTGGTTGGATCTCTTGTTATGGAGTTTGTTAGTCCCTACGTGGAATTTTCTCCACCCTTTGTGGGTATTGCTCTACTGTACTTCCAATTCATATGGATAACCCAAAAGTTGTGAATTGTTTTCCCAACAGAGGGCTCCAGATGGGAGTTTTGTAGCCCTTTGATTAGATTTTGTGATATGAAACTGTCCCGTTGCTAAATAAAAAATAAAAATTACCAAATGTAAAAGAGTAATAGAATTTACAAAAGTGTACTGGTATTTTAAGAGAAAACTTCCCTCCGTCCGGATTTGTTAATCCCTTTTTTAAATCCATGTCATTTTTTAGTGCTTATATCTTTTAATGTGTATCTCATAAATTATGTAATATGGATCTTGTTCGATAAATCTCAATTAGTTCTATAATACAAAATTCGTAAAATCATGAAAACCATAATAAATTGAAAGATATGAGCAATAAAAAATGACACGAATTTCAAAAATAGACTAATAAATCTTCTTTTTTTTTTTAACAAACATAAACTAGATGTCGGCGTAAATCATGTTACATTCCTACAATAGTGAGACACAACAACGTGCATATAGGCGTTCGAACTTGGTACAATTTTTATAGAGTAGATAATACAGCTGCTCATAATTGGTTTATTAGGACCAAAGTCAATTAATGGTTCCCAAGCATTTGCAGGCATTTTATGGTGCCAAAAGCCAGATGTGCACCTAAAAGATATTATACATTATTTATTTTAGAATTTAAAATTATTTATTTAATCTAGGTATTGAATTATTGATTAGGCAGACAATCATTCATGACCTGTGTCAAATGGGATGGACCGGTTGTTATGCTACTACCCAACTACCCCTGGTTGGTATCTAATTATAAAATCCCTTTTCACATTATAAAAAAATAGACCCATGAATTAATTTTATATGAGGGAATTTTCTTTTACTAGCACTATAATAACATGCTAAAGAATTTATAGGTGATTTTGATGTCTTTCGAGGTCCGAATGGGTGTTGTGATAGACAAGTCTCCCGTCCAGTTTTATTAGAAGTTGGTCTAATTTGACTCCACAATTTCAAGTCGTTCATTTTGTAAAGCTCGTCTAATACGTCATTCACGTAAAAAAAAAAAATAGATTTATTGTACATCGATAGATACATGATTGAAATAGATTTGTATGTACAAGACAAATTGGATAGCTAAAAATAACTTTTTTTTTGAAACCAGTCAAGATCTTCTCGTTCAATAAGCTCGAAGACAGAAAGATTTTATCACAAGATACAGAAATGAAGATGGCTACAAGCACTAACAGGCTGATCGATTGCAAACACATCTGCCAAGGGAAACCGACAATACGTGCAAGCATAGTTCTATCAAGATTTAGTTGAAGAGAATCCCAATGGAAAACCCAGCTCAGTCCTAAGCATAAAGCACATATGAAATCATACACAAACCCACACAGGGGTACATAAATCCACAGACGAAGGGATAATAACCCACACAGGTGTATAAAAGATGAACAAAACAGTAAATAAAAAAACAGCCAAAAAATAATTTGAAACTTAAATTTTTTATTTTTTATTTGTACAAATCTGTTTTGTTCATGTACATATTTATCTGTTCGGATAGTTTGTTATTTGTATGAGTTACTCAACTGATTAATACTAGAAGCACTAATTAATGTACAAACTATCACACTAAATGTGCATGTGACACTCTTTTAGTGAATAATTTTATCAATGTATTCAATAATGCATTAATATAATAGTGCCATGTGTACATTTAATATAATAATTGATGTACTAGTTAGTGCCTCTAGCATTCTACGAGCTATACATATCTATTTTGTACGCACAAGATTCTTTCTATGCTAATTCGTAATTCCTGGGCTCACAAAGGGCCAAGCCGCTGGGCTCACAAAGGCCCAAGCCGCCAAAGGCCCAAATTAAATCAGCCATCCAATAAAACCGGACGTAAGATCGTCGGTGAAAAAAAGACCAAACAAATGTGATCCTATTTTTAAGATATCATTTTCTTTTTCTCTTTCTTTTTAGTGCTTCGTAAATATAAGTTTTAGATATCATTTCATTTTCACGTGTCATATTTTTAGCACATTTATAATAAAAAAAAGTATGCATAATTATGAAAAAATTCAACATTAATAAAAAAATATAATAAAATTTTTCCAATTGATGCCAAAAATTAATATTAAAAAAATATAATAAATTTTTTCCAATTGATGCCAAAAATTAATATAATATAGTACAAAATTATGCGAGTAGGATCCGGGGTGGGCCAACGTTTTGGAATAAAAATGTTACAGCTACACAAATTTATACACACTCGAATTTATGTACGGAATCACACACGCTACATTCAAAACGTGTGGACCCATGAATGTGAATGTGTGCGAGTTGCATTTGTACAAGCGTGTGTGATTGTAGAAAGGTTGTTTGGACAATAGTTGTATTAGAACGACGTGCGTGTAACCTGTGACCATTCCCAACCCACTGAAACAAAACAAATGAACGAAAACGAAGTGACATAAGAGATTGCAACAGATTCCAACAAGGTTACAAACATAACTTGGCTAGGCGGTCTTGGCCGGAGACTTTGAGACTGGACCCGACTAGGGGTACAGAACCCCTTATCCAAAAATTGCACAAAACGCGTTCGGGGTCTACTTGTGGGTCTTACACGAGTGATCCGAACCATTCTTTCATCTTAAAACATTTTTACGAGTGGTTCCGCAAAAAATTAGCTCAACCCAAAATGTGTAAGTGGTTGATCCAAACTTCACTTGTTTCAACCAAAATCGAAAAATTGTTTTAAGATGAATGAACGATTTGGATCACTCGTATGAGACCCACAAGTGGGTCTCCGAGCGCGTTCTGTGCAATTTATGGGCAAGGGTTCTGTACCCGTGGCTTCATCCCAAGGCTTCGGGTTCAATTTTCTTTGCCAATTTTTTTCGGACCTAGAATTTCTAAATAGCAAAATGTTTTGGACACCGTCGATAAGCGCAAAAAATACTCCTCGTGACATAGCACTATAGTTTTTTTCCTGTTTTAAGACAAACACACTTCAACTAAAACAACAATTCTAACACATCACAAATCATCCCTCACCAGTACTGATTCCTCACTAGTAAAGCAACAATTCAACACATCACAAATCAAACGTCCCATAACAACACCACAACGACAACAACAAAACCAAAACTAATTTAATCTTGACTAGGTGCACGTCTCACGGGCCACTCCAAGCCTGGAATTAGGGACGTCGAAGAGGACGCGGTGGTTCTGCTGCTGAAAATTGGCAATGACGTTGAGCACGGAGTTGAGGGGGTCGGTGGGGGAGGCGGCCATGGCCAGGCAAGAGGTGGTGCCGGACGTGCTGTGGATGAGGAAGTTGTCTGGTGGCAGCGTCACGTTCATTCCAGCAAACATTAGTGTTAGGTTAGGTGCCACGATCGGCACGGAGTAGCACGTGTCGAACCCGCCCAATGAGGATACGGGCAGGTTTTTCGGGGTGACGCGTTTTCGGAACTCGTCTCGGACCGCGGTGTAGACGGGTAGGACTAGCCTGCTGTAGACTGTGCCTGTTTTTGTGGAGAGAAAAAGAGGAGCAGAGTTTCACTTGTGAGGAATCTTCAAATGGAAATTGTGAAATTTTACTTCATTGAACTATTCTCACGCACTCGTGACAATAGGCCGGAGCCCAAAGCAAATCTCCTCCCCGGTCCGGTTAAAACTAAGCCATCGACGCGGGAAATAATTGACTTTACTATTCCACAACTTTTCAAACATCTCCCCGATTTTCAACCACTATGTTTTGCCTTTTAACTATAAAGTGGGAGTGTGGGACTACCTTGCAATGAGTAAACCCTATAGTGCATGACATTACCAATCCACTGAGAAAATTTTAAGTGCTAAGTCGGCACCAGCTGGCACTGTCACGTAGTGTCGATCGGCTCATTCGGACTGTTTGACCGTGTTTTGGACGGTCCAAATCTGTTAGAGTTTACAAAAATGCCACCGAACAATCCCAACAGATCTGAGCCGTCTAAAACACGAATGGACGGCCCGGATGAGCCAATGGTGACAGTGTCAGCTGGTGCCCACTCGGCACTGAAAATTTTCTCCCATCCACTTCTAGAATGTAAAATCCCATGCTTATAATGGTACGTAGATGAAGTCAGAAAAAATAGTACCCGTTCTTGCAGGAGAATGGAAACCCATGCTAGGTGGTCCTAGTCTTTTTGGCTCTACCCTCCCCTTACCCACAAATATTATTTCTTCATTATACATACACACATATATGTATTGACATACCCAAATGACGTTAAAGCGTTATTTATTTATTATTATTATTATTTATCTAACAGGAGGTAAAAGTTGGAATGTGTAGTTTTTCTTGTTAATATTTCCGAAATTTACTATAGTTTGTGTCAAAATTGAAATACTAGTAAATTAAAAAAAATTACCTGAGTCGAAAATGGTCCCGGCACCGGTGGTCGGATTGAACGCGAGCGCACCCGGAGGGATGTCGACGATCTTCCTGCCCACCCTAATTCCGATCATGTTCACATAGTAAAGTGATGACCTCCTTGGGTTCCTCAGAAGCTGAGTATACTTGATTCTAATGGGCTGGCCCACGGGCCCAAGCCTTAGTGACCCAGAGAAGTTGGGGGACTTGAAGCTGGGCAGGCAGTAGGAAAATGTGGACTTGTAGAGACTTTGGGTCTGGGACAACAGCGACAACGGGCCGCGTCCCAGGCCCAAGAGCCCCTGTGGCGGCACGGAGTTTCCGGTGGCTTTTTGGATGCATCCGAAGGTGTAGCCGGGGACAGCGTCGGTGGCGAGCGTTATGGTGTCTTGTGAGAGGTTGGCCGTCACGGCGGAGCTGCCGTAGGTCATGTTGAAGCTGCACGCGGTGGCTGTGCAAGTGGGATTTGGTACCTGAAAAGATTTCACCATCCATGTAATGAGCTAGAAAAGTCAGCTGTAAAATGCATTGCATGACAGAGCGTGTCATACACACTCCATGGAGGCGCGTGGATCATTTCAAAGTCATTCAACGGCCAAGGGCAGGACTGGGCCCATGCGTCAGTCACGGGTATGATGATGATCGTTGGCTTTAGTGAGGCCTTTGCAGAAAAAACCAAAAAAACCTCTAACCGCGTCGTAAAGGACTCATGACTATAGTCGTGTCGTATAGTGTTCGAGAACTCATAACTTTCTCTAATCGTGTCGTATAATATTCGAGTGAGTTAGAGTTCTCCACATATGTCGTTGGCCGTGAAGACGACGTTGGTGAGATTGGATTACATCTATTCCGACAAAGTATTGGAGACGAATCATAATATATATAGCTAGGTTGAGTTTCAACTATGATATTTTCAATATTATTTCACAAGTCATTTACTTTGCGTACATTACAAAATATCATTCAACGGAAATAACATCCAATTTTTACTACAGTGAAAGTGAAAAAAGACGGATCACTTTTTTTTCTTTCTTTCTATCTCTCTACATTCATTACACCTTTTTCCAAAACTAAAACTAAACTAAAACTAAAGCATGAAACGAAAAAGCTATTTTTAATGAAAACTCACCTACAATCACCAAATGGATCATTTAAAAACTAATTTATTAAATTGTTGAGATAACTACATAAAAAACCTAAAAACTAATTTATTCTAAAAATACCCTTAGCCGAACACCCATTATTACCGTTGTTGAGATAACTATATAGGAGTATTATGAGCATTTCTGAACTTCATAAAAGGGTAAAGTAAAGGGACCACATCCATTGAAGTTGTGATTCACCTAACAAAATGGCAAAATATAGAACTGTGGCTTTACTCTTGAGAGGGTACTATTATTTTGTTGGGTACAAGTACAGAGCAATTATGCATCATAACTTTTGCTTTAGAATTTTTCAGAAGAATTGAACTTCCAAGACCCACCCTAATAAGCAATTATGAGGTAGCGCCGCAGTACTGGTATTCAATTAAACTTTGAAAAATTAATTACTGATTCATTTCTCTCACAAGAGTGGGTGAGCCTCACCTCCACTTCACGTGTGCAAATCTCAATATTGATATTAGTTTTGACACTTTTTCACTTTCTTTTTATGCAGAATTCCTTAATCATTTCAATTAATTCATGAAGGGCTAGTGGCGACTCCAGAAATTCGGAAGCGTGGGGTCAATCACAAAAATTAAAAGCCAACAATAAATTAAAGAAAAATATCACAGTAATGACAACTCAAAATTTTGTTTAAAAAAAAATCAAATTTAAAGTTCAACCTAGCAAAACATATCAACTTTTTTTTTTGGGTAATTAAAACATATCAACTTGTCCTTATTAAAAAGCAAAACGAGTGATTGAGATTCAAACAAGCCATACAAAGAAACAACTTTCATAAACTTTTAGGAGTTATCCAGTGGTGTCACCACCAAATTTAAAGGGTTCATTTATGAATTTTTAGAAAATTTTAATATAATAATAGCAGTTTTTTTCCTTCCCATGAGGTCGGCTGACCCCACTCCTCATTACCTGGCGTCGCCAGTGTGAAGGGCACATGTTATTAGTACATCATAAGAGACACCTATCTTGGATCTGGGGGCCCTGCAAATCTAGACCATTGGTTGCTAAATTAGACGGTCACGATGTGTGCTACAGGACCCTCGGATCCCACCTATCTCATGATGTCCATCATGTCGTTCCATCCTTGCAATTACCCTATACCAATATCTAGGGTAAATTTGACTAACCTCTCCCGAAGTTTCTGACAAATCAGGGACCTCTATGATATTTCCCCGTCTGTTATCTTTTCATTTTTGAGTCACCAGAACATGCTACTCCGGTTAAAAAACGGTGAGATCTAAACGTCCCAAATTAATTGTCCATTTTTGACCGGTTAAGAAGAAAAAAATGAGACATTTCAATTTTTTGCCCTTCCTTCTCACATTCAAAATCTAAAAGTGAAAGGAAAAATTTTACTCCGTCCGTCCTAAAAAATTGGTCCTTTTGGGAATTCTCCTTTTAAAATGAGCAATGATTTCCATTTATACTCCCTGATCTCACCTATAAAGTTATTGTACTCCCTCCGTCCCAATTTTATAGTCCATTTTGGAAATTCCAATTTAATAAGGGAACATAATCATTGTACTTTTGAAAACATGTTTTTTCTTATTTTACCCTTTAATCATTACACTTTCTTACTTTTTTATTACTTTTAATTTCAAATATAAGGGTAAAAGAGGAAATTCTTTAACAATTCCTCATTTGGTTTTGAAGTGGGACAATATTTTTGAGGCGATAAAAAGTGTCAACTGGGACTATAAAATTGGGACGGAGGGAGTATAATTTATAAAGTTAACTTTGAAAATGCACATACTTTTTTACTTGACTTTTTCAAATACAACTTATATTTTGAGTCATTTTAAAATAGAATAAAAAACAAACTTTACGAGACTGATGGAGTTCAACCGCTGCATAGGTGACTTTCGAGGTCCATTTGTTTTCAAACGTTCCCTTAAAATGTTGGATTCCCAGGACTAAAATTTCCTTAAAATGTTGGATTTCTGGGACTAAAATTTTGGGACGGTGGTGGTTAGTAAATGCATGTATAAACCCAGAATACCTGTTTGCACTGAGAATCTTGGCAACCGAGGGGCTTATAACTGGTAGACTTCCCGGAAGAGAACAGAGTGGTCGACGGGCACCCAACGCAGCCGCTACACGGGACCCACGCCGCATCATTGCTCGTGTCCACCGCCATGAGAAACGTCTGAGCCGGCGTCCCTATCTTAGCCCTCACCACATACGAGGCGCTCTGAATGAGCTGCCTCCCCGAGGCAATGGGCACCACCGACTTCTTGCCCGCGGCGGGGGCGGCGACGGCGAGGCTGGTGAGGAACTGGAGGCGGGCTTGGTCTTGGGACTGGGTCTGGAGGACGGAGTCTTGCCATGAGGTGGTGGGCGGTTGTTTGGTTGGGTTGCAGGGGCTGGAGGCGTGGAAGACTTGGAGGGTGGAGGAGTGGTCCGGGGCGGCGCAGGAGGTGGGGGTGAGGGAGTGGGAGGGTGGAGAGAGAGAGAGGAGTGAGAGGAGGAGGAGGAGAGGGAAGGAGGTGGACATGGCTGTGGAGGGGAGTGAGAGTGGTGGTTTATGGGAATGGTGGGAGTGACTTGTTGTGTGTGTATAATTGATGTATATATACAGTTTAAATTTTTTTTTTTTGATTCCTCATTCGTCATTTTTAATCTATCAAATGAGGAGAGAAATGAGATTCGATCCTAAAATACAGTAGGAGACGTTTAAAAACTTCACCAAATGAGCTAATCACCCCTTCAATGTACACAGTTTAATTGGAAGTGGATCATGTGAGGACCTGCACTGCTGAGTCTACTTGTGTGGGTCCACCTCCAATTGTGAGGTAGTGTAATTTGTTCACATATTATAAACTTGAGAGTCAAAAAAAATAATTCCTACCGACAATTCATATGTGCGTCCGTACATTTTTTGAAAAAGGGATCCCGGCATCGAACAACACTAGAGTAATTTCTTGTGAATTTCTTAATTTTTGCATGGATGATTTGCTTTTGAAAGAAACGGCTATGGAATTAATCGAAGTTTGCAAAAAACTGACATGGACACCCCTGATCGTATTAGAACAATGTTATGGGTACACCACTTGTGCACCCCAAATGCACACTTCCCTAATGTGGCAAATGAAGAGAAGACCAATGTGGGGCTCACCCAATAAATGGGCTTCTTCTCATTTGTCACATCAAGATGTTGTGCATTTGGGGTGCACAAATAATGTACCCATAGCATTTTCCCTCGTAATACCCAAAAAACAACTTTGTTTCTTTAAAAAGTGGTTCAATATTATCAGATTTTGTGGAGTTTATTTCGAGCTTCACTTTGATGACCAAGTTCACTTAAGACTTGATTTTTCGGATCTTGCCAAAAAATAAGTTCAATCTTGTACCGGTAAGTATTTGATCAAATAACACTTATTTCAGTTAAAAGTTTTAGCCTTGAAAAAACTGTTTTTTTCAAACACCGAGACAAGTCATTCTCTCACAACACATCACATAAAAAACCGTGAAAAACCAATTTTTTCAAAAAAACTGGGTTAGTGAAACACCCCATAATTAAGAGTTGAATGCTTGAATCGAGAGAGACAATTTCTAATTGATTTAATTTTCTGTAATAAGGCCTAGCTAGAAAACCAATCCTTACCACATGAATGAATCTAATCATTGAAGTTTAGCTCTATATGGGTCCCATATAAAGTGAATAATATATATAAGCGCAAATCTCGAATTAATCTTTATAGTCTTTTATAAAATCTTTTCAAAAGCTTACGCTTAACGGCTTAAGGGTGAAGTGGCTCCAAGAGCTCTTGACAAAGATAACCAAACTCGAAACCTTAGGAAAGAGCGAATCCCTAAGTTGCAGGCTTTAAAAAATCAAGACAATCCCTCGTGGTTAGGTGAATAACTTCCATGTACATTTTAAATGTGTGATAAAAGTGTAATCCCTAGAGGTAATGCGTGCAAACATTTTAGATTTACGATAATTTTTTTTTTTTTTTGATTGGCTAGATTTACCATACGTTACTAACCATTTATTGAACAACTTTTGTCTATACGAAAAAGAACCGTCGCTACATACATTAAAAAAAATGGCGTTATATCGTTTGCCCATCTATTGATGTCCAATTAATTTAAATTTGTGCATAGGTTGCGATTTAGGGCCAGAGAGGTCAAGTCTATACTCGAAGTGGTGTACTTGTGTAGTAGTGGTGGGGGAGAATGTAGAGTGGGAGTTTGGGATTTGGGGTTGCTGCTGTGCAACCCCCGCACAGCACATGCTGTGTATCATCCGAGCCGTCCGTTGCTCGGATGGACGGCCCAGATTTCATTTTGCACTCACGGCAACGAACGGTTCGAATTCAAAGGTGCCGAGATGAAATTTGGGCCGTCCATCCTAGTAACGGACGGCTCGGATGGTGCACAGCAACAACCCCGTGTCCGGGAGTTTGCTAAACAGACTGTATTCCATTTTGCTTTTTATAGTGAGATCTATTATTAATTAGATAGATTGGATGTTTGCATTCTCGTGCCTATGCCCCTTCACTGGAGAGGTGAGGTGATGTATATGGTTCCTTCTCTGGCTTCTTCCTTGTGTTGTTTGTACCACACACACAGATTTGGAATGTGCGATATTATCAAACACTAAACAACAAGCTGCGATCTGCATCCCGGGAAATTCTGTGATTTATACGTATCTCGACTAATTTCGAGCACCAATTTTCATCGCCCTCTTACAAGCAACCTAATTAATTCCGGTGCAAATTAAGGAACAGGGGATGGTGCTGGCCCTATCACGACAATCCTCGGTCGGCCGTGGACGGTTCAGAACTGTTCGGCAGTGGACGGTTCAAATTTGTTTGGACAAAATGTGATCTGAGCCATCCATAATCGACCACGAACGACCGTAATTGGCCAGTATCCATTTGGGGACAGCACCAACCCACGTAACCCGTGTCTGCAAATTAAAGCTCCGTATGACAAATTATGCTTCATCTTGTCATATATATTTTTTTGTGACAACATTCTGAATATCATATGATCTGTTATTCATGCTCCCCCGTCCTAAATTTTTTTTATTCCTCATTGGAAATGCAATTTTTAAGGGATAATTATTATTACTCTTCAAACTATATAAATTAATTTCAAAATCATCCTCTTTTTTAAAATGCAATTATTACTTTTAAAACTTTAATGCATTATTTTCCCTTCGCTCTTGTCTCAGTTTTTCTTCATGAAGAGTCAAAATGGACAAGAACTATGGGACATCTTGTTAGTAAATATGTTTACTTTGTGATTTGTGATAAAACCAATAATATGAATGCAATAAAATTAGAACTCAACACTTGGAAATTGATGGAATCAAAATTGTAATCAAAACGAGTGTAACACTCTGTATTTACGATAGGACTCGTTCCCGCTACGATGCTTACAGTTTACATGTATGTCTATCTTCCATTGAAACTCTTTTTGAATGATCATGTAGATTTCTCTTCTCCGTTTCTGGGTCATTCTATATCTATATCCAAATAATACAGAGATAAAGAAATGATAAAAGCAATATAGTGGAGACAAACCAAATCATCACTCAATAAATATGCATATAAAAACCATGAAATTCCATATAGGATGAGTAGATTCCATTTCTACCGACACATACTTAAATAAGAGCAATAATCACTTCAAGATTCATCATTTCAATCCAATTATCGCTCTGAACGAAGACAAACAAAAAGTAAACTAGAGCATTCTTTTAGTAAATATGTTTACTTTTTGTGATACAACCAATAATATGAATGCAACAAAATCAAAACTCAAAACTTGTAAATCGATGGAAGCAAAAACTGTGATCAAGGCGAGTGTAACATTCTGTACTTACGACAAATTCATTCCCGCTACGGTGCTTACAGTTTGCATGTACGTCTATCGCCCAACACTACTTGATCAAACTTCCCAACGATTGTAGCACTATAATCGGTGGGTCTGTCAAACCTCCTAACGTTTTGCACTCTCAAACTAAATTACTCTGACTCAATGAAAATATGAAAAATTAAAATCCAATTAGAATGAATGAGGAACCCTCTATTTATATATATGTTCGTGACTCTACAAAAAAGTCACGAAAGGAAGTGACACAACTATTCATCTGAATAGAAGTCATCGAACGGACACAACTCTACACTTAAAATTTCATTAACACACAAAGGAAAATATAACATCCAAAAATATTTTCCGACACATCTAGCTAAAAAAGAAAATTGGTAGACCAATTTTTAAGAATGGAGAGAGTAAAATAGTTAAAGAAATAACACTTGGAGCTCATTTCACAAACACAATAATAACATATCGCGTATATTTATAGTGTATATTCAGATATGTAATTACTAAACCTGATTACTAATGTATTACTGCTATATGTAGGGTTAGTAAACGAGTCGACTGCCGAGTAGTTGATCGTTCAAGTTTAGTTTGAAAGCTTGATGAGAACTAATTCATGTTGATCAGGTTGTGTATGATCTATGATCTCAAACAAGTTTTAATCGAGCCAAACAAGTGCCGATATAGAGTTGTTTGAGTTTTTTATGCATTACACAAGGCTAAAAACAATCCGAGTAATAACTTTGTTTCAAGTTTAGTTTGAAAGGTTCAAGAGCTTTAAAAAAAAATTCAAATTTGATTTATTTATGTAGTAAGGCAATGTCGAAGGAGTTTTTAACGAGCTCAAACTTGAACAGTTTAGTTAGGTTCCGAATAAGAATTTGCAGGAGTGTACATGTATTGAGTATTTTCCAATATATGTCGAGTAGGGCCTGTTTGGCCCACATCTTTTCTTATTTTCAAGTTCTCATTTTCACAAAACCCAAAACACATTCAGGCAAAATGAATTCTCAAAATTTGACAAGCAAGAACTCAAAATGAGCGTTTCTCATTTTCTTCTTCTATTCCTGTTGTAAAATACATTCTGCGTTTTTCTTCCAAACACTCCTACCATATTTAAAATACATTACGACTATAAACCAAAAAGCCAAAAAACTAAAAAGTTAAAAATGAAAAACTGAAAACGAGGTCTCAAACACTCCCTTAGTGCCCCTTGGCAGCAAGTGATCCGAAAGCTCATGCTCTATCTTTTAAACTGTGAGATCACATGCAACAATTTTACTTGAACGAGTAAAAACCCTTCTCTATCATTGAGAGGCCCTCAGTAAACTGACAGAGCAAAAGGATACCTGGAAAACAACTGTAAAAATTATCAGATTTTGGTACATGACAAGCAATTTCTTCCATTTAATTCGTCTTTTTATTGTACCTTTTTTGGCCTTTTTCTTTTTCGGTTATCCAACCCTTTTTGCCTTTTCAATGCCCCAGAGAAAGAAAACACAAGTGTGTGGGAAGCAACCAATGCTTGGGGGTGGCCACGGGTTACGCGAGCAGTGCGTAAGATGAGGGGTGGATAGATATTTTATGATCACAAGTTTCTCGTACGACAACAAAATGAAGATTTCGCAAAAGAAAAATTCTACCGTCGGCTCAATGTGCGGACGTTAAGATTTAAAAAGTGGAAACTCTTCCGTGGTGGAAGAGTTAACTATTCCGTGTAAGAGTCTTTAGAAAGCGGAAACTGTAGCCCACTGTTAGAACATGTGTGAAAGTTAAGTCCCACATTGGAAAAATAGAAAAAGGTTTGGACCTTAATATACAATTGGATGACTCACCACTTACAAGGTTTAGCCTTTTAAGTGGATATGTGTCATTTAATGTATTGAGCCCAACGAATGTGGCGGACTCCATGGATAATCCCCAGAAGTTTGGGCCTTGTGCACGCCGGCGCAGCGGAAGCGATGGCGGGATCGATGCATCGTAATAACTCCCAACACCCACTCTTCGCAATAGAAGGGCTATTTTCAAAATGTGCCATATGTTCCGTTCTCGATCATTGCATTATATTCGTGCTCTCAATTCTCGTCATTGTGAATTTTAGTGGTTTAAGATGTGATTCAAAGACATTTTCGCACTCGTATACGCAAATATATGACTTAGCTCACTAGTCCAAGAAGAGTTGCCTGGAGCTTTCAAAGATAAAATTGATTCGTTTAATTCCATTACATATTTAAGGAGGATAAGGACATCCATTCATGGAATATAAGAGATGCTTGGAATCCTAGGAAAATGTGCCTCTACATACGATTTTTTGGCTCAACTTATTTTGGCTCAACTTTTTAAACTCTCCTAGCTGTCACTCAATATCACTTTTATTTTATGAATGACACTTAGATATAAATTAATCTCCCTCGTTAACCTATTTCGAGTTTAGTTCAATGATCGAGCTCGTTCTTATCAAAGAACTCGTCAAGTAGAACAATCCGTAACAAATAATGTTGATCGGATACCTATCAATACTTAATTGATGTACTTTTATCTTGAACAAAAGGACTTGGTTACACTGTTTATAACTTGAGCAATTCATTTTTGTAAAGATGAATGTGTTACGATCAAGTATTAATCGGTAAACGCGGTCAATATGACTGTTTAGTTGGTAATTTTTACATGATGAGTTCTATAATATGAACGAGTCCGATCATTAAACTCAAACCCAAAATGGGGTCAGAAAGGTGGATTGCACCCTGTGCACGGCCAAAGTTGAGGCGAGCTGGCTCCAATTATTGAGTGATTCTCAATGATGGCATGCAAGGCTAAACCCTAAACACACCTCTCCCTCCCTCTCTGTTTAGTAAGACAGTGACTTCCAATGAAATGAGAATGTGAGAAGGTGACTTTATGAGAGTGGTTATCAATTCATGAAAGATGTTGATGTGATTATGAAACACTCCCCGTCTTATTTTAAGTGTCCACTATAGAAATTCGTTCATTTTCAAACCTAAAAAAATATTTTCTCTTTATAATTTTTAAATTATTTTAACACCAAATTAATTTGGTGCAAAGATATTAAAGAAATTCTATGGAAATACAATTTTTTACGTTCAAGGAAATACACGTTTTTCCAAAGGGAACGTTAAAAAAGGAACAAAGGGAGTAATGAGTCTACAAGCTAAAGCAGATTCACTTATTATAGCCGCAGCGTGCCTAGAATTAGGGGTTTTGTTTTTTGCCCAGTTGTAGGAAAAAAAAATAGTACTTACAAATTCGGCCCGGTTCTACAAACTTGATTTTTTTGGTTCTTTGATTTTATAAATTTTTTTAATTGATGTATGTGAAGAAAACGATCTATTTTGTAAAGCGTACAAAACCAAAAAAAAATCCATTTTTTGGTAAGTAATAGTCCAAGTTAGTGGAGATGTTTCCGTTTTTTGGTTGTTGGAGATTTCGTCGTTTGAGGGTTTGTTCTCATTGCTTTGGCCTTGCATGCTTTAGTTCGCTTAGGGGTTGGAGCTCTTAGGTTGTTTTCTTTTCTTGTTGTAGTCTTTGGGGTGTTTCAGGTTTGTCTTTTTCTGGTCTTTGGTTTAGGTTATGGTTGGTATCTTACCACCCTTCTTGTTCCGTGTTTTTTTCCCCCCTTCGGGCCTTTGGCGTTTTCAGTCTTGGATCCCTTTAATCTTTGTAATTCGTTTTCAAAGATTAATAAATTTCTTGCTTAGCAAAAAAAAAAGTTAGTGGAACGGGGCCTCTGTCGTACGTAGAAAAATAGACTAAACACCTGGTGCAGTCAAGCTCATGAGATTGAGCTCTAATGCATACAGACTACAGAGGGTCCGCTCATACACCAGTTCCTCTGCTTGCTAGCTAGCTGGTTTTTGTTTGTCCATAGACTCCATTACAATACAAAGTGGCACAGTTCTTGAGAAACGTACAGTTGGTACATGTGCTTTCACTGTGGTGAAAAGGACAACGAATTCAACAAAGAAAGTGTTATCACAGCAAATGTAGATTAGTATTTGCTGAGTTAATTTGTCCATGATTGGCGTCGTTCACTTTTTAAACCTCATTTGCGTCAATCCTATAAAAAAGAAAGAACTAAAATACATAGCGATATCGAACATGTGTTGACGGTGTTTTGACTGTGTGCATAACCATGAAGATCAGATCATCAAAGTGAACTTAAAAAGGACTCGCGCTTTGCATCCAACCGAATCGTAAGGGAGTGGAAATGATCATAATCCTCTCCCGTAAGATAAAGTCTTTGATCCCAAAGTTTGGTTCCAAAAAAGAATCACTCCAAACTCAAAATGTGTGTTCGTGATTAATTTACTACTTAAGTGAGCTTAAATTAGCTTGACTGCATGGTGCAGTTCAGACTTCAGATCATGTAGAACTTCTGTATACGTTCGATGTAGACGCTTGCAGAAAAAAGATTGGACACGAAGAGAGAGAGAGAGAGAGAGAGAGAGAGAGAGAGAGAGAGAGAGAGAGAGATGGTGGGCCACCCTGCATGCCATTGGACAAATGAAGACCCATCATTTGCAAGGGGAATTTAGATGTCCAAGGGGATGGAGGGCGTTTCAGTAACGTGATACTGTATTCTGTTGTGGGGTCATTATATTTATAGGGGAGTTGGTGATATGGAACTTACTAACTTTTTTTTTTTTTTTTCCGATAACAGGATGTCCAGTCAGTTTACGCGCACTTCAACTCATTTCGGAGCGTTGAGGTTATTGACTGGACAAAGCTCCAGTGGTTCTAAAGTTTAGAATGTTTAGCCTCCGTAGAAATGAAACCTGTGACCTTGTGAATGAACACTTGTTACTTTTTCATAACTACTTGGCCAAACTCCTTCGGGTTCGGGTTCTAGATCTTGACTCTTGCCCAGGCTTGAGGGTGTCTTGCACTACAAAAGGGAAAATAGGTGGAATCGTCCAGCATATATGAGACACATTAATGTCAAAAGTTATCTCCAAAACAAAATAAAATTGAGAAAAAAATGAAACATAAAAATCCATGCATGTTTCATGTTCGAGACCCATATCTGTATGTTTTGTCCATGTGGTAGGTTTTCTCAAAACATTCATGTTCTAAACCCTATGTCAATGGGCCTTTTTTTTTTTTTTTTTTTCTTGTCATTTTCTTGTCCATGTTTGTTTGGTTCTTTTCCTCCATGGAACTAGTTTCAACCCTTTATCCCAATCTTTAGCATCCCCTATTAGAGTATTAATGAGCAAATATTAACAACCTAAGAATCTCAAGGATTGCCAGGCTCTCTAGCGGGAGCTTGTAACTTAAGCAGGGGCATTAAGGTAGTTGAATAAGTCGTCTTCCACAGTGGTTATCAGTGACTATTGGCAACCACAATACACAACTAGGATTAAAATTAAAAAAACCAAAGTAAAAAAAAAAAGCATATCAAGGATTGGCAATCTCTATGGGATTCAAAAATCTAGACTAAAGTTTCAAGCAAAGGAAAACTCCATTGGATGTATGATCTGACGCTAAAGAAAACTCTCACATATACAATCAAGTAGAAGTTCCATCAATTCCTACCACGCTTCGAAACTTAAAGATTCAAAGTTCATGATGGATATTGAAGAGACCCAGTGGCCAGTGCTATTGACTTAAGGATTTTTTGGTTTTGTATGTTACACGCGATCTTGGACTAGCTCGACAGGGAACCACTTGAAGGCAGAACTCCTTGAATCGGATAGTGCCCTATTGAGTGCACTCAACCCCAAAAGCTAGTTCATGAAGTGAGTGTGTCCTCACGCTTATATATTTCATACTCTATCCGTCCATTTTTTAGTGTCGACATTTTCATTTTGAGTTGTCCCTTAATAAGTATATTTTGAAAAGTTAATGGGCAAAAATTTGTATAATTATCATTTTGCATTTTTGAAAAGTTAGTGGGTAAAAGTGGAGAATAATTTGAATTTACAAAACAACACACTTAAAAAAAGGATGGAGGGAGTATTACTTTGGTACCTAGGCGATGTGGGACTTCGCTTCACATTGTCTTTATTCAATTTTTTTTTTTTTTTGTGTTTGTTAGTTTTGCATCAAACTTTTGGTGATTGTAAGTTTGTCTCGACGAGCGGAATCGGAATTGGGTAAAATTATGACTATTACCCAAATATTTTGGAAAATATCCAAGAAAAAACAGCTTAAGCCGAGCTGTTTTTTCATACTTTTTCTTGGATATTTTCCAAAATATTTGGGTGACAGTCATAATTTTACCCAATTTCGATTTTTCTCGTCGAGACGAACCTATAATCACCAAAAGTTTGATGCAAAACTAACAAATGCAAAATTAATTGAAAAAAAACAAAACAAAAAATTCTTTAAGCCAATGCCACTAAAACAGGAATAACTTCTGTGTTGGGTACACATACTTATTATTTCCGGGCGCATGCATCTATGCTTTCATTTCATGGATTGTTTTTGTCAGACGCTATTGCATTATGTATGGCTCCAATCTAAAGGAAACCCCATTTCTGGTGGAGTCCACTTCCTTGTAAATCAAGGCTCATCCGACCCTTATCAATAGTATAATTACTGTACCCGGTCCAAGTCATTTTTGGAAGAAACAGAGCGAAATTTCCACTCTTGTGCTCTAAGAGATGCATCTTAAGATACAGGACACTTCTAAGAAAGTGGCGTCTGTAGCGTCGAATATCACCGCTTGACAAATGCCTAGGAGTGGGCGACAGAGTGCATGCGCGTGCATATGTCGGCATGTATGTGTGTCCATGGCAAGTAACATTATCATCCAAGCTGCTTTTCGCAATCTTTTCCGAGCACTTTTAAATTGCTGGTGCATCCATATGATATGAAATATGAATGAATCATAGAGGAGCAAATTGGAAGCTCTCTAAATGCAAGGAATGGATCAAAGGAAGCTTCTAAAGGTTCTAGTTACACATCGGACCATTTTGTCCTGTTAAAAATGTCTTTCAGATCCCAGAATCGTCTCTACACAGAAATACTTACATATTTTTACATGTATACATGTATACTGGCCTGAATATGAGTAAATGCATGGCCTGGTTAAAACATTTTGAGGGACATAAAGGTGTCCAACAAATTTATTTGACTGCAGTTTTTCCAAGACAACAAGCTCATCATCTCATTATGAAGAGTAATAATACAAAGTCATATGTAGCATTCCATATAGTATCACTTTGTGAAAAAGAAAATTTTCTGAAAAGCCCCAGCTGCTCATTGTTTACCATTTACCCCCAGTAGACCCTTGTTTAGGACAAAAACCATTCTCCGTTACCATCTATATATTCTTTCTGTAAGTACAAAATACAAAACATCAAACCTGACCTTCGTGTGCTTCAATCTCTCTACAAAACTACAGATGTCAGGATTTTCATTTTCCCCGTAAAAAAAGATTCACGATCACTTCAACCAAAGGAAGCTGTTATTCTGTGTCCCATCCAGGAATGTTGGCAGTAGCTTCATTCACCATCTTTACAAGAGTAACCTAACAATAAGACAAGTGAATAAATTACCATGTGAAAAATAGAGGAGAAAAAATAAATGGGCTTTATGATCCACTGAAGTTTAAGTGTAGGTCAAAAATCAATTTAGCATTTCGTTAGTTCCACGATTCTAATAATGGTTAGTAGTCGTACAATACAGCTACTCTATCGAACCGAGATGTTTCCTCTTAAATATCACCCAGAAAGGAGGCATCATGCACCAGCAATCAAGCGAATTCAGAAATATACAATCGTTTAGTAGTTTTGGTTTAGTTTAGTTTTTGGAAAAATGTGTAATGAGTGGAGAGAGAGAGAGAGAGAGAGAGCAATGATGGAAATGATGATGTCATCAAAACTAAAACTAAACTAAACTGGGAAACGAACAAAGATCAAAATGATTTGGCATGTTGGGCAGTCATTAAATTTACAGCAAGCACGGTACCAACATAAAGGTTATTCAGCAACAGAAGTCAAGCTAACACAAAATCTTTACTACTCACATGTGCTACATATAAAGACTAAAAGCGCAAACATACAGGGGCAAACTAGTTACATTAATAGATACCTACAAGATACGAACTTCAAAATTTGGCTCTTTTGGATCAGAAACCTCGTCTGTAGTAATCACAAAAATAGGTATAAAAGTAACCTTTTTGAAGCCCAAAGGGCAGAATGAGTATATTGTTCCCTTTCATATTACAAAGGGTACAGAATCTCTTTATAAAAAGAGCTCATAGAATAAAGCACTTTGAGAAGACAAAATTAAATACCTCCACTGGGAAGTGATCTCTAAGTATATCCTTATAGCACTCTAGTCTCTAACTTTCAATCAATAAACCCATGTACTTCATGTTACGCATCTCTTCCAACCACAGGGATTAGGGGGTAACACTAGCCTCTAAGCAGTATGCCCATGAGATGAAGATTTTACAGTAAATCCAGGCAGAATAACAGATCTGAAGACTTATGTTATCGAGAAATAAGTTAGTGTTGGACCCTTCGAAGTTTCACATAGTAGGTATAATGCCAGCAATATTAATTGAAGAACTTGTGGACATAAATACTTGTTTTCATTTGTCTGCTTTTGAGTAAGTGAAAGATGGTCTTTCGTTCAAATTACCCCATTCTATTCTAAGTTCCAATTAGTTAACCAAAAGCTATACTACCCGTAGTACAAATTCTGAGTCGAAAATTGCAGCTAACCACTCCGGTGCATAGCACAAGCATCCACATTCGGCATCATTTCTTCCTCTAATCCTCTTCACTGATTTTTGTTACACGTGTCAAATTACATCTCACTGTAGCAACTTATTATAGCTTCAACAGTAAACTCTGGAGGATCAACACCAAGAGTACAAAGTTTGAAGACCCATATCATGTTCCAGCAAAAACAATCACCAGTAAAGGACATAATAGCTCTTTTTCAGTTCGTCTGAATAAAAACAGCATTTTTGGACACTGATTTTAACGCCCTCATAAGACTCCCGACAGAAATTTTCCACACGATCAGGAGGAAAAGAAGAAGCAAATACAAAAATGTAAACTCAAGAAACAACAATTCTGGTTGTATGTCTAGATATATTGGCCAGAAGCACATAAGTTAGTACCATAACGGCAGAAAAGCTGTATACGTGCTCACAATTGCGTGCTACTATGATATTTATAGTATAAAGATGTAAATCATGAACTCAGATGGTTAAATGGGACAAACATAGTGAAATAGGGCAAGTAACTGGACTCATGCTTCCACATTGCAAATCCTTGAGTGGGAGCCGAGCAATACACATAAGACATACCACACTTTCAGGAACTCCTGGAGGAGGTAAAGGAATATTTCTTGGAGGAGGTCCACGGAGATGTGATCTTTTGTCAAATCGCCACTCTCCAATTTTTCCATATGTAAGCTCACCCTGATCATTAAGGCTTGTTAGGAGAAGTCAAATAAGAACACAGGCTAAGGCACTGCCCAACAGATAGAGAGGAACACAGGCTTGTTAGGACTTTACCTTCATGTTATAGTCACATCCATAGGTGTAATGGATGATAAACTTCTTCCCAGTTTCCAAATCCCATGGAGGCTGAAAAATAAAAATTGCAAGAACCTTTAAGAAAATTGGTGCGCCCGCAACATAGGCAGCCTATTTCTATGATCTTCTCAATCAACAAAACCCTAAAAACATACTGCAACGACAAGAGAGAGGTCAACAGTCCAGAAAAGAGAACCTGTAGCATAAAGTCTTTCCGAAGTATATGCTGCACACCATGCAAAGCTGAGGCCACCGCATAGGCATACCTTAGATCACAAAAGGAAGATAGATATGTCAAAAAAAGAAAGTGTTCCTAAACCTAAAATATCAACTCAACGGCATTAAAAGAGGAATAATTTCCCTTATTCCACTCACATTTCTAGAACCCATCCAAAAGCTTTATCAGTCTCCGGGTCATCTTTCATTCTCAAAGAAACATTCATCCATGTTGGCGCAATCTTCTCCAGCGTATCCTGGGCATTTATGAAAAGAAAGAATAAGAATAACAACAGAAGCCAAGAAACCAACACGCAACCATTAACTCAAAAAAGATTGAAGATTTAATAGTAATGACTTGTGATAGTAATCAGAGGCAACAGTTTTTACCTTCTTTATAATAACAGGAGAATTCCCAATTGGATCAACATTTGTTACTGGGCCATTTTCCTCGGGAAAAAACTTCCTTATAATCTTCTCATTTTCTGCGGGCTTGATGTAGAAAAAAGGAAAGCCAGCAGGAAGACCCCCATGTGCCAAATTAGGCAGCGGATTTACAAATATGTGATCAGGCTCCGCCATCAATATGTATCTAAACCAGTAGCAGGCCAAAAAGATTTTAGAGTTTACCAAATCATCAGGAGAAGAAAACTTTTTTTTTTTTGCCAAACAGATAAAGGAGACTCACTCTTCCTCAATTGTAGCTTTTTCCAGCCATTGTACGAAGGCCCAGGGTCTATTTAGAACAATATAACCCTGGATACAGCATTTCAAATAGCATATTAGAACCAGATAGATGTAAAATCACAGTGACATAAATAAAATCCACGTACTTATAACAAAGAAAGGGCGAAAAAGAAGGGGAGAAAAATATATATCTACAGCTCTTCAACTTTTATGGCAGCATAGATGCTGATTTCTGTTAAAATCCCATCCTTCTTGCAGAAATTTGTTCAAAAAAGAAACTATAAATTTTAGCAAACCTGAACAGAAATAGGTGACAGTTTAAGCTTTGCATTTGATTTTAGACCTTGGAAGGGAAAGTAGATGGAACCCGTAGAAGCTTAACAGCATCCACATATTCGGGGTAAGGATCTGAAAAGGTAAAATACACATACTCTCCCAGTTTTTGACTTTTCTAAAATGAAATGTCTAGCCTAGAGGAGCCAAAAACGAGAATTATCCACCCCTTCAAGGGCTCGAATGTTATCTACTGCCCCTAAGTGGAACCCAAAAATTGGCCTTATAGAGTTACATTTAGAATGCAGATCGTCCTGGTTTTGGTACAACGAACGAGTTTGAGAATCTGCTATACATAAATGCCCTAAAATGTGGTAGAATTCAGGTTGCGTCTTCAAAATTGCACAAATGGAATTAAAGGTACTTCTAGACGAGAGGGTAAACTTTTCACAACTTGATATGCGACAAAAACTACATTATCTTCAAATAGATTATGAGAAACCCATTTTTTTACTCTGTCCCGCCAAAGCTCCATTCTTTAAGTTTATAGTTTATTCATACACTACATTTCCCTCATACGAAAACCATTAAGGATATAATAGAAACAATCGGTGGGATTGGATTGGAACGCAAGGTGGTTATATTTGTCAACATGCTTTCTAAATGTACATCAACCAAGGTACTAGCAATTTATTGTAACAAAGTGCTAGAGTTCTCTGATTGCAGGACAGGTGAATATTTCGATATATCTCTTTGTTGAATCCTACCTAAATGATGTGGAAGCGTCTCCTGAACTCCAAATTGGTCATACGCATAAACCTAACAATTCTCCAACCAACTGTTCAACAAAAGAGAAGAATGTGTCGAAATCCAAGATGCGTCAATATTTACCGACTTGGCAATCATTCATTACAATTAACGTTATAAGAGGTTCCACTTTGCAAGATTACCAAGATTTCCCAAAGAACAGTTATATCACCACAAAAACAAAGTAGAGTAATAGGAAATAGAAAGGAAATAATAAACGATCACTCACCCGATCCAGACCTGCTGGCAGAGGGTCGACAACAAAAGTAGGAATCTCATCCATTAAGTTGTCAGGATTTCCTGAATGCAGAATCCGAGTGAATCCCCCCATCTCTGATCCAGGCATCTCCTTCTGCTTCTTATACCAGTAGTACATTATGCGACACTGCCATTTGCTATAGGGAGCATCAGTTGCGGTTAAGGCAACATGGAATGGCAACTTAGCATTTTTTGGCCTCTTTACATTTTCTGGCATCTCAATAATGGGATCCAACAATGATTGACTTTCCAAATCCTCACGGAACCACTTCCCTGGACTAGCAGCTGATCTATTGTGAATTATCATGGTGACCAAATTATATGTGGCAATGAAAAACCCAAAAGCCAAAAGAATCAGAAACACTGGCGATGCCCGTCCCATGTTCTTCTTTCCAATCATAATCGATTATTACAAAATGCAATTTAAATCCTCCCCAAACCAAGACGAATTAATTCTTGAAATCAACGTAGTAACTCAACTAAAAACATGTAAAGCCCATCAAACTCCTCCAGTATACCGGTACAAGGAAATTGTGGCAGCAATCGTGGAAACTGAACTTGTATGATCTGAATTTGAATTAGGTTTTCGGGACAAAGCAATTCGATCTCTTAAACAAATCTGCAATGAAAACATGACCAAAGAGGTTCAATGCAATGCATATAACTTACATCTGGAAGAACTCAAGAACATGTATTTGATTGTGATACACATGAAAACGGACATCACATGACTTCATGAGAACTCGAGCAACATATAGCTAACTAAACTCACACAACACTTAACTCCTTGAATTCACTTGCCCAAACCACAGATGCTAAAAGTTATTTGTACAGCAAAGTTTTCCAAGGGATACAACACTAAAATGCAAGTTCTAGCTGCTAATATGAACAAAACAAGGGAAAAAAAGTCACCATTGAAAAAGATCATATTAAGCCTCGTATATTCTATCAGTCAGTACACTCATTACCAAATACAAAACATGGTAAACTGCTTTGACTAAGAACAGACGTATCCAAAACAACAGAACCCATTACAGTCCCCCAATTCGTAACCGCAAAATATGACAAGTAAAGGTCCAACGTCACTTCAGATTAGAACATAGAAAAAGTCAATGTCATGCAGATCAATCAAGGCAAGTGTGGATGCACACTAAATCAACCTACCCAAAAGAAATCAAAACTTGAACAATTCCAGGCAAATAACCGCAAAATCAATTATGGGTTTTACCCAATACAACAAAATTAAGTGAATAAACTAGGAATTTCAAAGCGAACATACCTCAATCGCCAAATGGGTTTCCCAGAAAATCTTCAGAGGAAGATAAGGGACAAAAGAAAGAGTCTAATTGGAGGAAGGGACAAGAAGTAAATGTGTAGGACGTGACGCCCTGAAAAGGTGGATACAGGTTAAAAAGGTTTGCTGCGGAATTTAATAGACGGATTGTCCACTCCAGACGTGCATTCTGGTGGATTCATACAGATAGTCAGATACAGAGAGAGAGAGAGAGAGAGAGAGAGATTCAACGCCTGAATTGGATCAGTGACTCGGATAGATTTGAAAAGTAGGAAACGGGCCTACGGGCTGGTCCAATCGTATTGACCCAGATTTACGTAGAAATAACCTGAACCCACTTTCGTAAAAGTTCAGACAGATGTAGGCCCAACAATTAAAAAACAATAATATCCACACAAAAAAAAGCCCCATAACACAAAGAAAAGGAGTTTTCAAGCGGATGATCCACTATATATTTTATTATAGAATAAGATTCATTCTAATCTAATCGTCATATAGAAATATTAAATAGACAGATACAATATATATATAATCTTTGAAAATAATTCCAAGAGCGATTTATCCGCTAAAAAGCAATTAAAGAATGGGATATTGGGATGTTCAATTCGATTTCGTCCCCTTTCATTCATTGTCAAGATATTTTGAATTATATTATTCTGTAATGAACTATAATAATAAATATTGAGACGATAAATTCACAGGAAATGTCTGTTTTCCTTTCAGAGTGGGCGAACGACGGGCCAACTTTGTTGTATTTTGAGGACTTTTTTCTAAGATGGTCCATTTCCCTAAGTACATAGTGATATCTCTACTCAAAATGAGAAATTGGGTACAAGTTGATAAGGACAAACAAGAAACCATGTCCATGCTAACTTGTTTTAATGTGCCTACCTAATTCTGTCTCTCAATTTAAGCTGGGATAGAGTCGGGGGTGCAAGTAGGGGCGGTCACTTTTGCAAGGGAAAAAAAAAACCTCTAATATCATATAGTCATATATAAAAAAAAAATTCAAATTTTTTTTTTGAATTTCCTGACTCCATCCTTGAGTTTAAGGTAACAATAACCCCATGTCTATGATTGATAAAATATGACCCAATTGACCCAATTTATATATAAGGGATCAGTTTGAAATAAAACCAAAAATACAACAACTAAAGAAGAAAATGAGCCAAACAAAAAGATGATGAGCAAATGAGATCATGACTTATGATTCCGTATACATTTGCTTTGCTTGCGTGGCATATGAAATTCATTTGTTTGTGGATGGGGCAAGAAACAGGATCCGGGGGCATGTAGTAAGTAGTGCATTGCACTATATGAATAAATTTTTCGGGTCCGATCGAGATCAACGGTCCGGATCGTTTTCTTTTAAAAACACTTTTACATTTACTTTAACTCCAATTTATCCGGCCCGTTGATCTCGGATCGGACGACCGAGAGAGCTCACTACACGCGTGTAGTGAGCTTACTCACTACAGAGCCCCCAATTCCCAAGAAACAGGTTTGATACAAAACATGAACTGGGTGAATCACGCCCACATATTTCATGTTCGGGAAAGATTTGTTTTGTACATTTTTTCCATTTAGAAAAGCAAAAGCCACCTCATTGATGACATGTAAATGAAACCGCCAAGCAAATTAAATACAATTACCAAAGCCGAGTTGCTATCAAGAAGTCCCAGTTCAAAAAAAGTTGCTATCAAGAAGTCAAAACTTCTAGAACAACACTGGATGAATATATCATATTTCGGGATGTGAAGTTATTTTTTAAAGATTGATTACTCCAAATTATTAAATTATATTCCACAAAACGGACTTATTTTCAAAATTGACTTATCGCGTTTTATGAAACCCCCTACTTTTTGAATTTTTGCACCGATGAGAGTCAAATTGAAGCAAATGGTTTTCTCACAATACCTCAGGATGCAAAAGTTATGTTCACTTAAACAAATTCTAAAATTGTTGTAAAACTTAAACCAGTTCTACTGATTATTGCCAATAAATCAGTTTGTGGAAAAACTTCTTATTCATCTTGTGTGCGATCTTTTTCCTTTTGACCTTTTAAAAATATTCTAAGTGAACTGAATTTATATGGAATAAATTTGCAAGGATATAATAATGTTTACTTGAATTACTTGGCAACTTCCTTTTCTAAAAATCCTGAATTTTGGAATTCTCCTTCTAATGCAAACTAAATTTCCACCTATGACTTCAAATTGGAGACGCCAAATTATTTTGAAGGCTCATATGGTATCTTGGCATCTCGAAATTAATTTGACATGAACAAATCTCCATCTCCATCTCAATGTCAAAGTCCAAGAATTAAAGTACAAACCCCCTACTTTTTGAATTTCAAAATGCAAAATAGATTTGGCACGAGGAGTCAAATTCGAAGCAAATGGTGTAGAGCCAAATCCTTGTTGGATTTGAAACTTTATTTCACATTGTGGTTGGCTCGAAGGAGGATGCCAAAAGTTATTGTTCTACTTCACGTAACACTTCTATTTTTATTGTTGGATACGCAATATTAAAAGAATAGATATGCGATATGTCAAAAGGAATTTTGTAACGTGAATAACAGAGCAATTTAGAATTCTCAATACAATTAGTAGAAGGGAAATTATTTATGCACTTTACTTTCTTATAAATGCACTTCAAAAAAAAAAAATTCTGCATACACTGTGTAATTTTAATTATTAAGCAACAAGGATAGAATTTTCAGTTCATTTATAAGAATGTGTGGTTTTAGTTTTTTTAGGAAAAGTTTTTTTATTAGATTTGAGGGAAGTTGAAAAAAAAAAAAAATACATTCTCCAATGTACTTTTTTACTTTTTCATACACTTTTACACATCCCTATACATTTTTCACACAATCCCATACACTTTTTAAGCCTTATAATCAGCCCATTGGGTTGATTTTAGAATTTTCCTATTCCTAGATTCTCACACAAATCACGTTTTTAGGGCTTTTTTTTTTTTTTTTTTGGTTTTCCCAAGAGAGTCAATTCTATCTACATTAGGTGGAAACCCTCTTGTTTCCGCCACCACCATTCGTGGGCTCTATCGGACATTTATTTTATAAATCTGAACTGTTCATCTTGTAGAGTCTGCAAAATGGTATATTCACATAAAAAAATCAACTTGATCAAATATCGATGAGCATATCAAAACTTGAATTTAGTTTCATATAAAATGAACAGTCTAATTCTGTCAATAATTTTAAAGTTACGATATCCATGATCGTCTATTTTATAAACCGAAATTTAGCCTTTGATATATTTATTGATATCCGATCAAATTAATTTTTTTCACAGATACAGCACCCCGGGTGGGAGTGTTGTACAAAAATTATAGTGCACGATTTAACCCGTCTAAAAATTAATGCACGATTGAACCCATGACGAGGAAATTTTTTTGGGTACCGAATGGGTACCACGTGGCCATACCGAGCACGATCTCAACCGTCCAAAAGTATTTTGGATGACCGAGATTGATTCCCTCTCTCTCCTCTCACCCGACCACTCTCTCTACTTTTCTGGACCGTTGAATCGCATTTCGGATAACTGAGATTGCCGAATGGATACTACGTGGACAATAACCACTCCGCACTGAAAAATTTCTCCACGAAGAGGGCGGAGACCATGGCATCATGGATTACCTACCACCTTCAAGACTTTTCGCTGACTGGTCTATTTTCCAGCCTCATCTTGTGCTTCGATTCGCATATAAATAAAGAGCTTCGAGCCTTCCAGTTTCACGCCAGAGCATCTCGTCCAGTCCAGTCCTTTCAACCTTCCTCCTGAACTTGCGGAGAGTTCAAGAGAGATCGATTGAGAGAGAATGGAAGCGGTAGCAAAACCAGTTATCAAAGTCGCAGCCCTCTGTGGTTCTCTCCGCCAAGGGTCCTACAATCGAAGCCTCCTCCGCTCCGGTAATAATCTCACCTTCCATTTTCATCGTCAAAAATTCTCCACCCAGGCCATAAAATCCTTTCAATTTTTGTGGTTTTTTATTTTATTTTTATATAGCTATTCAGATATGCAACGAGTCAATCAACGGAATGCAAATCGAGTACATCGACATAGCTCCACTACCGATGCTCAACACCGATCTCGAAGTCGGAGGAACCTATCCGCCGGCCGTGGAGGCTTTCCGGCAGAAGATCCTTGAAGCCGACAGCATCCTTTTTGCTTCCCCTGAGTACAATTTCTCCGTCACTGGTACTATTATTACCTACTTTTTTCCTCTTCACAATTTGGAAGATATAATGATAAAAAAATCATTGTTGTTACTCCGTCACTGGTACTATTATTACCTACTTTTTTCCTCTTCACAATTTGGAAGATATAATTATAAAAAATCATTGTTGTGCTTTTTGGGGTTTAAGTGTGGTACAGTATATTGTTGTGAGTTTTGTCATTCACATAGATTTGTTCCAAAATTGGAGTAGATTCAGTAGAATCAGGGTAGTGATGAAACTTCGCGTGCGGATTAACATCATTGAAATGATAACCCTAAGGTGACTTGGCTAGTAATTACGGTTGTCAATTAGAGTCTCATCAGGGTTTCAGGGCTCTCAAATTCGTCCCTCTCGGTTCCAATTGAGCGGGGCGGGAATACTTGTTGAGAAAATGGCCAAAACAACAAACACACAATAACAGACGTTGAGATTTTTGCGTGGTTCCCCAGTTGTTTAACTGAGTTCATCTGTGGCTCACATCAGTTTCCACTCTGTATCGAATGAAATAAGAGTACAAATTGCATCATCTTTGTATAATATATTAATATGTACTGATATCTTTGGGTTTACATCATCCAATACTGTAATACTCCTGCCTAGGTCGAACCCCGACATAGTAAACTCCTGCCTAGGTTGCACCCCTACATAGAAACGAAGTGGCAATCCGAAGTCAAATCATGCTTCAGAAACCCAACAATACTGGGCTACTAAAGAAAAAGACGTTGAAATAATGGTTTTAAAACACATTTGAATTTGAGAAAATTGGTCTAAAGGACTGGTTTGGTTTTGATATGTGTGATTTTTCAGCCTGGTGTGATTTTTCAGCCTGGATTAAGCGCATTAAGTTGTACTTAGTTTTTCAGATCTTGATGGTATTGTTGTACTTAGTTTTTCGATCTTTCATGATGGTATTGGCATTAGGGGGAGAAATTCTACTTGGAATCCAATGCAATTTTGGATAGGGACTAGATATTTTAATAGGAATTGGAAAGTCTATTATTTGTGATTCTGATAAAGTTGAATACAAACAGCATAAACTCATGACAAAGGAACAAATAGAATAAAGAACATTTAACATGTATCAACTTTACTATTCATGATGATGTGGGAGTGGGACCAAGCCAGTCTTGGTCAGAAGCAAGGAACAAATGAAATAAAGATAGGGAAAAGAGTGCCTGATATTGTGGTGTGAGGTATTATCGGGGTTATTATTTATATTTGTTTCACATTGCCATGATATTTCCTTTAGGTAGCCTATCTGTGACTAAAGAATATGAAGACCTAAGGTTGTTGGATTGTTATCTTTTCCTCTCTTTCCTCTTTCTTGCAAGGGCATTTGCATATGAAATTCTTTTTAACAGCTTCAACTGGGGATTTGTACAGCAGGATAAAGCTTATATTGGACAAAAGAGTTGAATGCTAATCTGTTTTTGAATTTCAATTGACGTAGATAATGGCGTAATTTACTTAATATATATCACTATATTGCTCAAAAGGTTTCGATGTTAGACCATGTAAGATGACGGACTTCTACCATCAAATTTGATTATTTCCCAAGTCATTTATTTTTCTGAACGAAGAAGTTTGTTGGAATGGAAAATTTAGGCTTATCTTGCAAAAGTAATTGTAGTATTTTGTTTCGGCAGTTATGATCATTGTGAAAGTGATTACGGAAGATGTATCTTGTTTCCATTGTCCCCTTTCAGTTTATCAGTGTCCTCCCTGAGTTCCAGGTTTCATGCTTTAAACCTACATCATGTGCGAACATCGCACCCAATGGGACGCCATCTTGAATGCACCTAGTCAATTCAGCTACAATTAGGGGAAACATGTATGGACTCAAGGCTGGCCTTGATAAATTCTATGGTGGATCTTACAGAATGGATATTGGTGCAGCCTATTGGGTTGTTTCTCAGAATTCAGGATTGGCTGTCAAAACCTCTCTCAGAACTGCTCTGACTACCGCCCTTTGACTTTTGCTTCTTTCGTTCGTCAAAACCTCCCTTGGAACTGCTCTGAATGCCGTCCTTTGGCTTTGCTTTTTTCGTTAGTTTGTTTTCTTTCCTGCTTTCATGTGGATTTCTTTTCTAGTCCAGTTAAAATGGTACATTGTGCCAGGTCTAAGGCTCACCTCCTACATACTTGGCATGCTTCCTTTTCAAGTTCAACCAACATAATTGCATCACAGTCGCTTGCATCTGAACAAAGGCTTTATTAGTTTTGATTCTTTTGAAGCTTCTTAATTATGCTTTAATGCATGTGATTCTGTAAAAACTTGCTTATTCTTTACTTTCTTGCGTATTATACTAGGACCTCTGAAAAATGCTATCGACTGGGCATCTAGACCACCAAATGTTTGGGCTGATAAGGCAGCTGCTATTGTAAGTGCTGGAGGTGGTTTCGGAGGCGGACGATCTCAATACCATCTCCGCCAAATTGGAGTTTTCCTGGATCTTCATTTCATTAATAAGCCTGAATTCTTCCTCAACGTCTTCCAACCTCCTGCCATGTTTGATAGTGATGGACAATTGACTGATGTGGCCACCCAAGAGAAGTTGAAAGAAGTTCTCATAGCCTTGCAAGCCTTCACACTGCGACTGCAAGGCAAGTGCTAATACACCAGTGCCGGTACAGACTCCATTGGAGCATGATTTGTGCCCTGTATTTGTTATGCTGTGGACATGAAATTGTTGTGCTGTTTTCGAAATAATGTTTGTCCCTTGTATTATTAACTTTAGATTGAACTTCCACTTATTATTTTTCTTACCTGTGGCATGTTGCGCGCACGAATAAACCTTGGTATTTTCTCTGTTGTACCCACAAAACAGACTTCCTAGTTGGATGCTGATGCTATTCCTTCTATTTCGTGGTTGTAGGAAAAGGAACGACACTACACCATATTATGGTTTTAGCTTGTGATTTCTGCACTAATCAAACTAGTTTCTTCTGTTCTGAGTGTAGTGTTACATGAACTCTTCTATCGTATGTATACATGTCCATCGGATATTGCAATGTAAGGCCGCGTGATATGTGCCTGATACACAGGCCCAAACTAGATATTTGGTGGTTTTTGAGATGGTGATCCAATACAGCGTTCTGTAACTGTTCCCGACATAGCTGGTTCTTCTAAAAGAGCATGAGATTAGAGAGGTTTTACCTCATATTCGTTCTGGGTCCATGCAATAAACAGAAAAATGTGAAGTTAATTGTGGTTTACTGGGTGCATACTTAGGTGGCGTTCGGGAGTCTGTTATTTTTTAGATTATGGTTTGTGGACGTAGATTATAAATTTTTGATAAAATTGTTTGGACGATATGTGCTTACTATATTTTGTACGTAAAAAGTACAATAAGAATCCAAAAAGCTGGATATTCCATGACTGATGCTGGTGGATCTACCATGTTATGCTCAATCTCTTCAATGTTTTTGGTCACTCTCACTTGGAAGAACCTGTAGTTTGTCCTTCATTCATTTTGGGGCAAACTGCTTTGTGTTATTTTTTCCTTTTTTGTGGCTCTACTTCTAGTTTCTCGCTAGTTGTTTTGCCTTGCCATATCCTTGCTTTATGCTTGGTATCGCTCATCTCAATGTACCCTTTGTAATCACGTGGCTCAAAAGGTTAACCTTAAGTTATACGGTAGCTGCTCAAAATCATTTATAAACTATTTCCTTTCACGTATCCCACTGATATTGGATAAAGGGTCTCACATCTGTGATCCGGGTCGTCTTCTCTTGTCAAGGTTTTTGAAGGATTTTGGAGTTATGGATGAAAGTGGATTAGTTCAGCCCACCGTAGCCTTGCCTTAGTACCGCCCTTGAAAGTGGGCTATAATTTTTCACTTCTTCAAAGTTAGGATTTTCTACTTCTCTCCAGGTTTGAAAAATACTTCGATTTTAGACAATCAAAATTCCTAGATATGAATTCCAACTCCTCGCCTCACATAAAATTGAAAAGAAACCCCACAAAGGGGATTGATGGGCTACAATTATAAGGTTATTCAAAAGAGATTGATTCGTATGCAATGTTTTGGGTGAGTGTTAATTTAGAATGAATTGAGCTACACACACAAAAATGAGGCAAATTAAAATTTATCGGGCTAAAATTTTACATGTAATTTTTTTTCCCCCTTTTATTGAACTCACCTGGGCTACAATCCAACATAGCCTGGCCTTAGTTCCACTCTTGATTGAACTACTTTAATGTCCCGCTTGGTTACAAACCCATGCTATTGAACTCGGCACCCAATGTCATAGTTTATAAAATAGAATATTAGTAAGTCACAATACACCAATGTGAGATACTCAAATCTCAATTTTTATTTTTATTTTTTTTACTTCTCGAATTTCTCTCATCCAAATGACATAAAATAAAATAAAAAGTTCGACCCAAATGGATAAAAGAATAGAAAAAATAAAAGCAAGCCTCCAACAATCCAAACTCCGGAGAGCCCAAAGTGAATGTTTAAAAATGGTTTTTTTGGTTCAATGGGCGCACAGCCCATTCTTCTCTACCAAGTAGCAACAATTAACCATTGGGTTCCCTGCCCTCCATTTGACTCCCTGATTCATAATTGAAGTTAATTAATATTGCAGAGTAGGGATAATGTTGCACCCACTGTATTTTTTAATATGCTAGTGCATGTTGTGTCGACTTGAGCAATCCACGCACTTGGCCGTACCCGTGCCCGCGCCATTCTTTATGGTCCTTCGAATTTCAGAGGGGGGAAGGAGAGGAGGTAGTGAGAGAGAATATGGTTTGAATTTTGAAAAGGGGAGAGAGGGAGACAAAAACAGTTCTATATTGTAATATAGATATAGATAGTCAATTTGAATATGGTAGTTTTGTTAAAAAGTGGTTGTTTGGTAGTTAGGTTTTTCTAATGGGTGTGGTTAGACATGATACACCCTTCTCTCTATCAAGAGGACCCCTCCACTTTGAGCCCTTGATCAACTTTATAATGCATGCCAACCCATGGCGGGATGGGTGCGCACCAAATCTATTTGTGGAGTAGAGAGAATGATGCACCCATCGCATTATAGGCCCAATACAACCATTCAACCACTTTAATGCCCCGCTTGGTTACAAGCCCATGCTATTGAGCTCGGCATTCAAATAACCCAATGCGATAGGTTATAAAGTAGAATATCGAGATATAATTGACCAATGTGGGATTCTCAAATCTCAATATTGTAATTAACAAAAAGGTGAGAACAGAAGTCCAAGAGGAAAAGACAAAGGAAATCTCAATCCAGAGATTGAACTTGCGAACAATGTACTCTATTCATCTTGCCTCTGCCAACCAATCTGTGATTAAACCTATACTTTAAGGGCTTGTTTGGAACTTAAATAAAATGGGGGAAAGGAAAAGAAAATGAATTTTTTTCTCTATTGGGTGTTTGGTTCCTGGTTTATGGAGAGAAGGGGGAAAATGTAGTGAAAACTTAGAGGAAAAGTCTAGAAACTAGAAATGGGGAAGAAAATAAGAGAGAAAGGGCGCCAATTACTATTGTTCTTCCACTATTCTGTCGTTGCAAAGGACTAGTCTAACTACTATTCACCATCTTTGACAAAAGTCTTGGATTTCTAGGTTGCAACAATCAGCGAAGGTCTTGGGTTCTTGGTTGCAACGATGAAAATGGCAATCTTGGTTTTGATTCGGGCTGTGAGTCTCGATTGGGGTTTCTGATTTGAAGAAATTTGTAAGAAGTTTGTTCAAAAAATTTGGGAAGGTGATGTGTAGAATTTTCCAGTGATTTATTACATACATACATACATACATATATGTGTATATTTACTGAGCAAGAAATTAATGAAGGAATTAACATCCACAGCCAATTCCTTTTCTTGCTTTGGTTGCAAGTGGTGGCTAGCTCATGCAGTAGAGCTTTTAGATGACTCACACTGTACCCCGGGTTCGAGTCCCATTCCCCTGTCCCCTTATGTAATAGATTAGGAATGACAAATGACGAAAAAGAAAAAGACGAAAGCTTAGGTTTTTGCATTGATTCACTAAAATAACTCATGAAGTAACAATTCAACCATTTTAATGTCCCGTTTGGCTACAAGCCCAAGCTACTGGGCTCGGTACTTGAATAATGGACAATGGGCTCGGTACTTGAATAATGGACAATGGTACGTTACAGAATGCAAAATTGAGTTATAATTGATCATTGATCGATGTGGGATTTCCAAACCTCTTATATAATTAAAAAACTACAAAAGCCCAAAGAAAAGGGACAAAAGGCCATTGCAATGCAGTGATAGAACTGACAAATCAATTGATCTATTTCTAGCTTTCGTGAACTTTTTGTAATGTTTTATCAGATTTTCTACTATTTAAATTTCTCTCACCGATATGAATTGAAAAAAAAAAATGTAAAAGTGACTCAAAATGGACAAAAAAATCAGGAAAGATAGATATAAAAAGAAGAAGAAAGAATCGAAGAAGCCATTTTGTTAAAAAGTGGTTGTTTGGTAGTTAGGTTTCTAATGGGTGCGGTTAGACATGATGTACCATTCTCTTTATCAACCCGTGCTAGTCCCAATGGGTTGGGTTGCAGACCCCTCCACTTTGAGCCTATGATCAATTTGATTTTGTATTGCTTGCCAACCCATGGAGGGATGGGTGCGCACCAAATTCATTTGTGGAGTAGAGAGAATAGTGCACCCATCGCATTAGAGGCCCAAATACAACCATTCAACCACTTTAATGCCCCGCTTGGTTACAAGCCCATGCTATTGGGCTCGGCATTCAAATAACTCAATGTGATAGGTTATAAAATAGAATATCAAGTTATAATTGACCGATGTGGGATTCTCAAATCTCCAATGTAATTAACAAAGAACAGAAGTTCAAGAGGGGGGAAAAAAAATTCTCAATCCAGAGGTTTCATTGAGTAAATTCTCAATTCTCAATTCACTGAGTAAATTAAAAAACCTCCTATCCAAATATACAACAGATAGTGAATAATAGGTTTCTGTGGCGTTATAATCATCAGTGTCAAATTCTAAATTTAGTCAAGATAGAGGATTTGAAATTGGACTTAGAAAATCTTAAATTTCTAGGCAATATGAAGTGTTGAGGATGCTTTTTCATAAGTAGTTTATTATCTTGAACATGAACCCTACATGCACAATTTACATTGGTGTTCATACCATGCCATATCTTTTTAATTTCCTCCCTACATATGGAGTATTTTTTCCAAAAGTTCATCACTATTTTTGTTTTACAACTCTTTTGGAAAACACTATTTTTTTAACCTCCAACAAAATACGGTTCTACTAAAATGGGACGGAAAGAGTATAATATACCCCACTAGTTAGTAAACAAATAAAAAGACAAACAAAGAAGTTTAGAACGATAAAAATAGGAGTATAGTATAATACTCTGTTCTGGTCGAAACATTAAAAGGAGCATGAAGCTTCTTTGTCTGGGTTGTCTTCTCTTGTCAAGGTTTTCTCAAGGTTTTTGAAGGATTTTGGAGTTATGGATGAAAGTGGGATTTGGTTTTTCACTTCTTCATAGTTAGGGTTTTTCTACTTCTCTCCAACTTTGAAAAATACTTCGATTTTAGGAAATCAAAATTCCTAAATATGAATTGCTAACTCTTCTTCTTTTTTTCTTTTTTTTTTTAATTTTATTTGATGCACAATTGCTAAATCTTCGCCTCCCATAAAATTGAGAAGAAACCCCACAAAGGGGATGGATGGGCTACAATTATTGCTTTGTATCGGGCTTTATTGGGTTGTTCAAAGGAGATTGATTTGAAGTCAATGTTTTGGGTGGGTGTTAATTTAGAATGAGTTGGACTACGCACAAAGAAAGAGGTAAATTAAAATTTATTGGGCTAAAATTTTACATGCAAATTTTTCTTCCTTCCTTTTTTGAACTCATCTGGGTTACAACCCCACCATAGCCTGGCCTTAGTTCCACCATTGATTGAACTACTTTAATGTCCTGCTTCGTTACAAGCCCATGCTATTGAACTCGGCACCCAATGCCACAATTTATGAAATAGAATATTAGTAAGAAACAATAAAACAATGTGGGATACTCATATCTCCATTTTTATTTTATTTTTACATTTTGAATTTCTCTCATCTAATTGGAAAAAAAAAAAAAAAACGAAAGTTCGACCCAAATGGATAAAAGAATATAAAAAATAAAAGCAAGCCTCCAACAGTCCAAACTCCGGAGACCCCAAAGTGCATGTTTAAAAATGGTTTTTTTGGTTCAATGGGTGCACAGCCCATTCTTCTCTACCAAGTAGCAACAATTGACCATGGAGTTCCCTGCCCTCCATTTGACTCCCTGATTCATAATTGATTTTGATTAATATTACAGAGTAGAGATAATGTTGCACCTGCTGTATTTTTTTTTTAATATATACTATTGAATATGGTAATTTTGTTAAAAAAAGTGGTTGTTTGGTAGTTAGGTTTTTCTAATGGGTGCGGTCGGACATGATACACCCTTCTCTCTATCAAGAGGACCCCTCCACTTTGAGCCCTTGAACAACTTTAGTAATGCATGCCAACCCATGGCGGGATGGGTGCGCACCAGATCTATTTGTGGAGTAGAGAGAATGATGCACCCGTCGCATTAGAGGCCCAAATTCAACCATTCAACCACTTTAATGCCCCGCTTGGTTACAAGCCCATGCTAGTGAGCTCGGCATTCAAATAAAATGGAATATCGAGCTATAATTGACCAATGTGGTATTCTCGATGTAATTAACAAAAAAGTGAGAACAGAAATTCCAGAGAAAAAAGCAAAGGAAATCTCAATCCAGAGATTGAACTTGCGAACGAAATGTACTCGATTCATCGTAGAAGAAGAAGGAATAAACATCCACAGCCAATTCCTTTTCTTGCTCTATTGATACCTTGATACATATGCATGGCTGCCTCAATTTATGAGGAGTATGAGAATTTGGAACAAAAAGATGTGTAGAGTATTGAAAAAGAGAAGGAAAACATATATGAAGATGTTTAATCCAAGATTAAATATGTAAAGGATAATGATGGGAATTAGCCACATGATTGAAACAGAAACCAAGGAAATTAAGCAAAATCCCCAAACTAGAGAAGAGGGAATGGAAGCAAAAACCAGAAGGAGATTTTTATCCTTCAAACTCTGGATTTTGCTTGATTGGTCATTTTTTGTTGTTGTTGTTGTTGTGAAGCAACAATTCAACCATTTTAATGGCCCGTGTACTTGAATAATGGACAATGGTACTTTACAGAATGCAAAATTGAGTTATAATTGATCGATGTGGGATTTCCAAACCTCTTATACAATTAAAAAACTACAAAAGCCCAAAGAAAAGGGCCAAAAGGCTATTGCAATCCAGTGATAGAACTGACGAATCAATTGATCTATTTCTAGCTTTCGTGAACTTTTTGTAATGTTTTATCAGATTCTCTACTATTTAAATTTCTCTCACCGACATGAATTGAAAAAAATAAATGTAAAAAGCGACTCAAAATGGATAAAAAAATCAGGAAAGATAGATATAAAAAGAAGAAAAATGAAACAAAGAAGCCATTTTGTTAAAAAGTGGTTGTTTGGTAGTTAGGTTTCTAATGGGTGCGGTTAGACATGATGCACCATTCTCTTTATCAACCCGTGCTAGTCCCAATGGGTTGGGTTGCAGACCCCTCCACTTTGAGCCCGTGATCAATTGGTTTTTGTTTTGCTTGCCAACCCATGGCGGGATGGGTGCGCACCAAATTCATTTGTGGAGTAGAGAGAATGGTGCACCTGTCGCATTAGAGGCCCAAATACCACCATTCAACCACTTTAATGCCCCGCTTGGTTACAAGCCCATGCTATTGGGCTCGGCATTTAGATAACCCAATGTGATAGGTTATAAAATAGAATATTGAGCTATAATTGATCAATGTGGGATTCTCAAATCTCCAATGTAATTAACGAAGAACAGAAGTTCAAGAGGGGGGGAAAAAAAATCTCTATCCAGAGATTGAACTTGCGATTAAACCTATACCTTAAATTCCCTAGTAGAAGAAAACCTTAGTGTTGTTATTGAAGGAGGGGTTTCACGTTATTTTATTTTGATTAAAGCGATGGCCTATTTTGGTCAGAAAATACATAAACATGAAGCCGAAGAGAGCGAAAGCGAAAGCGAAAAGAAGAACAAGAAGAAGAAAAAACCTAACCAAGGAATTAACATCCATAGCCATATCCTTTTCTTGCTTTATTGATGCCATGACACCCATTTGGTAGCCGGTCAGTTTATGTGAAGTATGAGAATTTGGAACAAAAATATGTCTAGATTATTGAAAAAGAGAAGGAAATATATGAAGATGTAAAATCCAAGATTAAAGATGATTTTCATGAGGATTATTGCGGGAGGCGCTTCACTGGACTCGAGTTACCCCTTTGATCCTTCTGGTGTGATACGAAGAATGGGCAGGAGGCATTTATTTTTAATTAAGTTAAAACGTGGTTGTTTGGTAGTTGGGTTTTTCAATGGGCGTGATCAGGTACAATGTACTTTTGTTTTCTATCAACCATAATGCCATGTTTGGGTGCGCATGATTGCAGTGCCCTCCGTTTTGACCTCGCGATTGACAAATATGATTCTGAATTGATTTTGCATTGCTAGCAATCCCATGGTGGGACAGGTGTGCACCAGATTTATTTGTAGAGTGGAGAGAATGCTGCATGTAACACATTAGAGGCCCAAATGTATCTATCCAACCACTTTAATGCCTCACTTAGTTACAAACCACTTTAATGCCTCACTTAGTTACAAACCACTTTAATGCCTCACTTAGTTACAAGTCAATGCTATTGAACTCGACATTTTCTTGGCTAGTGGCAATTTGAAAAGTGTTTAAACCACTAAAGACTTTCCACATTAGATAATATCCAAATAAACCCAAACCTAAACTCTTAATCCACCCAATGCCAAGAAAATGCATAAACCTAAACCCCATTTGAGATTCTCGTGTCTCCATTTTTTTAACTTTTTGAAAGTTCTCTAAAATCCTAGGGTACCCTAAGAAAGTGCATAAATCACTAAAACCCTATAATAGGAAAGTGCACCCTAAGTGCCTAAATCCAAAAAAGAGTAATTGACCTTAATGGAGTTAGTGGTAATTAAAAAGAATGATTGGAGTTGGTGGTAATAAATATTTGTTTTTTTGAGTTGGTGGTAATATATTGTAAAAATATTGGTTTTTTGGTTCAACGGGCGCGGCCCATTCTTCTCTAGCAAGTACCTACAATTGGGCTCACTCCCTGATTCATAATGGGCTTCTTCCTGGCCGGCTCTTTTTTAAGAGGGTATTTTCATCTAGGTCCCGCGTCATATTCTTTCATTCAGGCTCTCTTCACGCACGGCGTCAGAAAAATCCCCAGCTAGCTGTAACGCTTTTTCTCCGTGCTTTTCTTTATTACCCCTCTCTGCTCCGTGCACCCCTTGTAGTCGAAGTACAACTACCCACTGTACCCACCAATGAGACCCTCTCTCTCTCTCTCTCTCTCTCTCTCATTTTAGATTTCAAAATAAAATAACTTTTATTATACTCATTCATTTTTTATAAAAATTATATATTTGAAACCTATTCAACGAGATCTTTAAAAAAAAAATCCAAATTGAATATGAAAATATGTACACAATAAAAAAGTTATTTACACCATTTAATACAAAATTCACACCTCCTCCATAATTGTTACCAGGCAGAATTCACACCCCCTTCATATAATTCACACCTCCTCCATAATTGTTACCAGGCAGAATTCACACCCCCTTCATATAATTCACACTCGTCATACAATTCACACCCTCCATAACGAAGAATTCACCAGACTAATTTTAAAAAAAAATAAAAATTCACACCCCAAAAATGAAAGAATTCACACACCTCAAAATACAAAATTCACCCCCTCCAAAAAAAAAAAATTCACCCACATCAAATGTAGAATTCACACATTCTCTACACAACTTACACCCTAAAAAAATACACAATTCACACCCCAAAAGGAAAGAATTCACACCCTCAAATGTAGAATTCACACCCTCCAAAATGAAAGAATTCACTGCATTGTTTAACAATTCACACCCTTCAAAAATAAAAGAATTCACACACCTCAAATGCAAAATTCACACATCATTTACACAAACTCACTCCTCGAAATGAAAATATTCACAGCCTCCAAAAAGAAGAGTCTGCACCCAAAAAAATTCTTTTTTATACACATAATTTCATATTCAATATGAGTCTTGTTTGGTAGATGTCGTCGAGTAGATTCTAAAAAATTAAATTTTCTTAAAAATAGATATGAAAAACAAAACTTATAAGCATTTAAAGTTTTATACTAGATAAAAAAGGGGAGGGGGAGAGAGAGAGAGAGAGAGAGAGAGAGAGGACAGAGACTAGAGAGAGAGAGAGAAAAAAGTAGGCAAAGGCTGCTGACCCATGTGTTTATCTGCGCGTAAAGTAGGCTAAGGCTGCTGACCCACGTGTTTATCCGCGCGTGAGGGTTTTTATGGAAGGGGAACACATTAAAGTGCTTAGATGAGACAAAAAACTAAAAATGGGACCGACCTGGAATTTCCCTATTCATAATTGATTTTAATATTGCTAGCCAACTCAGACCTAAATTGCAGAGTAGAGGTAATGTTGCACCCGCCGTGTTGAAGCCCAAATACAACAATTCAATCCCTGCTCGACTTCAAGCCCAAGTCATTGGGCTCAGTACTTGAATAATGGACAATGATACCTTACAGAATACAATATTGAGTGATCGATGTGGAATTTTCAAACCTCTCATATAATTAAAAAACAACGGAACTTTTTGTTTTCGTTTGATCAGATTTTCTACTATTTAAATTTCTCTCACCGATACAAATTGGAAAAAATATAAAAGTGACTCAAAATGGACAAAAGATCAGGAAAATGATATAAAAAGAAGAAAAATGAAATCTAACCGTACCCATTAAAAAGTGGTTGTTTGGCAGTTAGGTTTTTCTAACGGGTGCGGTTAGACATGATGCACCATTCAATTTATCAACCGTACTAGACCCAATGGGTTTGGTTGCATCCATTTTGTTAAAAAGTAGTTGTTTGGTAGTTAGGTTTTTCTAATGGGTGCGGTTAGACATGATACACCCTTCTCTCTATCAACCGTTCTAGACCCAATGGGTTTGTTGCGGACCCCTCCACTTTGAGCCCATGAACTCCAATTTGTATTGCTTGCCAACCCATGGCGGGATGGGTGCGCACCAAATTCATTTGTGGAGTAGAGAGAATGATGCACCTGTCACATTAGAGGCCCAAATACAACCATTCAATCACTTTAATGCCCCGCTTGGTTACAAATTAGCATTCAATCACTTTAATGCCCCGCTTGGTTACAAGCCCATGCTATTGGGCTCAGCATTCAGATAACCCAATGTGATAGGTTATAAAATAGAATATCGATAATTGATCGATGTGAGATTCTCAAATCACCAATGTAATTAACAAAGAACAGAAGTTTAAGAGAAAAAAAAAAAGAAAAAAAAAAAAAAAAGGAAATCTCAATGACTCAATCCAGAGATTGAAATTGCGAACGAAATGAACAGGTGTTTTCACGTGGACATAAAAAGCTAGTATCTTTTTTTGAGGCAATGGCCATGTTTTGGTCAGATAAAAGGAAGAAATACTATGCTTCCATCACTTTGAGCTCAGCAATTGAATAGCTTGACTTTCGGTATTATAAAGATGTGTGTCTCACAAATATTTCATGTACTTAATAAACAATTATATCCATAATTCTACACACACATGATATCAATAAAAACGAGTCAATTAATAATTGTTTGGTACTTGGGTTTTTACCTAAAGAACAAAAAGAAGAAGATAAATTTTGGTATTTTAACCTATTTTCTGTGTTTTCAGTATTTGGGTATTTTTTTTATTCTTTAAATTTTCTCATGTAAATGAATTGCGAAATATAAAATTTTACTCAAAATGGACAAAAGTTTAGGAACGATAAAAAAATACGTGTTCCCGGTTTATTCATTTTCACGCTCAGTGCCATTAAAAAAACACACACACACACAAAGAAGACTAGCTCAAATGCGTTTTTTTTTTATAAAAAAAATCAAATTAAAAAGTGGTTGTTTGGTAGTTTGGTTTTTCCAATGGGTGCGATTAGGTTTGATGCATCCTTCTTCTCTATCAACCATAACACATTTTGTGACCCATGGTGTTCAGGTTCGCATGATTGCAGGGCCCTCCACTTTAACCCTGATTCACAAACCATACCATAACTCAGTGTTCTTTCTCATTACTATTAAGTCCATGCTACTGAGCTCGGCAATTAATCTGCCCAATATCACAGCTTATAAAATTAAATATTAAGTTACAACTGGCCAATGTGGGATTCTGAAATTTCAAATGTAAATAAAAACTAACGTACGAATCAATTGTGCACGATTCATTGGGCTTGTGAAGCCTCCACCACTTTTTAGTTTTTACAATCCTCTCTCTCTCTCTCTCTCTCTCTCTCTCTCTCTCTCTCTCTCTCTCTCTCTCTCTCTCTCCTGCTTGAATCTTAATCATAAACCAATCTGCCATTGAACTAATGAGACCATAAAATCCCATGTTGAACAAAGCTTTGATTCACTGAAATAACCCATGACGCAACAATTCAACCATTTTAACGTTCCGTTTGGCTACAAGCCCAAGCTACTGGGCTTAGTACTTAATTAAATAATGGATACAAAATGCAAAATTGAGTTATAATTGATCGATGTGGGATTTTCAAACCTCTTGCATAATTAAAAAACTACGGAAGCCCAAAGAAAAGGCCATGCAATCCAGTGATAGAACTAACGAATCAATTGATCTTTTTCCAACTTTCGTGAACTTTTTGAGATGTTTTATCAGATTTTTTACTACTAATTTAAATTTCTCTCACCGATAAGAATTGAAAAATTTTGTAAAAAATGAGTCAAAATGGACAAAAGATTAGGAAAGATAGAAATAAGAAGAAGAAAAAAAGAAACGAAGAAGCCATTTTGCTAAAAAGTGGTTGTTTGGTAGTTAGGTTTTTCTAATGGGTGCGGTTAGACATGATGCACCATTCTCTCTATCAATTGGACCCCTCCACTTTGAGCCCATGATCAATTTTAGTAATGCATGCCAACCCATGGCGGGATGGGTGCGCACCAGATCAATTTGTGAGTAGAGAGAACGATGCACCCATCACATTAGAGGCCCAAATAGAACCATTCAACCACTTTAATGCCCCGCTTGGTTACAAGCCCATGCTATTGAGCTCGGCATTCAAATAACTCAATGTAATAGGTTATAAAATAGAATATCGAGCTATAATTGACCAATGTGGGATTCTCAAATCTAGATCTCCAATGTAATTAACAAAGAACAGAAGTCCAAGAGAAAAAAAAAAAACAGGAAATCTCAATCTAGAGATTGAACTTGCGAACGAAATGTACTCGAATCATCGTGCCTCTACCAACCAATCTGTCATTAAATACATACACATGAAACCGAAGAGAGCTAAAGCGAAAAGAAGAACAAGAACAAGAAGAAAGAAACTAATGAAGGAATTAACATCCACAGCCATGTCCTTTTCTTGCTCTATTGATACCATGACACCAACATTGAAGCGGGGGGCCTGCTGTGCACCTAATGCGTTATGCAGCATCTCAGTCGTTCAAAAGTGTTTTTAATAGTCCGGATTCGCAGATGTTTTCTTACCATTCAAAATATTTTCTTACCGGAAAAAAATCTTTCGCGAATCCAGACCATTGATTTCCAAGATGGATGGCTGTGATGTGTGCTAGCACGGTGCAGCGCACTAGTACATCGGGGACCCGGGTTCTGACTCACATTTGGTAGCAGCTCAGTTTATGTGAAGTATGAGAATTTGGAACAAAAATATATGTAGATTATTGAAAAAGAGAAGGAAATATATGGAGATGTAAAATCCAAGATTAAAGATGATTTTCATGAGGATTATGTAAAGGATAATGATGAGAAGAGTGATGGTGATGATTAGGGAGATGGGAGTTAGCAACATGATTGAAACAGAAACCAAAGGAAATTAAGCAAAATACCCAAACTGGAGAAGATTGAATGGAAGCAAAAACCAGAAGGGGATATCTATCCTTCCAACTCTGGATTTTGCTTGATTGATGAAGGGCTGGAACTGGGGATTGATCATTTTTTTTTGTTGTTGTTGTGAGTAGTGTTAGGAGGTTTTCTGATTTTTGTTTTTGCCTTCCACTTGTTAAACATGTATGTGAGCCATTACTTTCCAAAACTAAGACAATAATTAGTAAGTGAGAGTTTGTTAGACCTCTTTGTCTTCTTTTGGAGCTTCTCTTTATGATTTTATTAGACCTGATCTACACAAGGGGAAAAAAAAAAAAAAAAAACCCGGCCCGTTTTGAAGATGGTGTTGTTGTTAGCCCATGAGTGCAACTCGGCCCGTAACATTGAAAAGGGTGTTGTTGTTAGCCCAAGAGTGCCTAACTACACCCTCTAACTCAAATCTCCCAAGCAAACTGGCTCTCTGGTTTTTCGTTCCGGCTGTACCATTTCGATGTGTTTCGATTCTTCCGAACAAGAGAGGTTTGATGCTTCTGAATCCATTGTATTAATTCCACTTCCTACCTGCAATATGCTCTTTATGATCTCGGCTCATGATTCAATTGCCATGCATTAGCTAATGAGCCTCAAAGTTTATGTATTCATGTGATCGCAGCATCAAAAGAAAGTCTGAATTTTCTACGGAAGCTAACTTGAAATATTTAAAACGAGGTATATGGAGTAAATGGAAAGATCTCCCTATCCAAATATACAACATAGAGCGGAAAAAAATGTTCTCGTGGTGTTAAAATCATCGGAGTTTAACTTCTAAGTTTAGTCAAGATATATAGATTGAGGATGTGAAATTTGGACTTGAAAAAACTCTTAAATTTCTTAGCAATATGAAGTGTTAGGTGAGGATGTTTTTAAAGTTCATAAGTAGTCCATTAATTATCTAGGACATGAACCCTACACCATTTACAAGAGTGTTGAGACTTGAGACCACACATCTTTTAAAAATTCCTTCCTACGTACATCTTGCCAAAAGTTGGCTTCATGAATATTAACTTCCCTAACAAACTTGGATTTGCCATATCAATGGGAATAAATGGTGAGGGTGTTTCTGTTGTGAAGTGAATGAGATTGATCACTTTACCTAGACAAAATAGCTTGTCCATGGTGGTGATTCCCTTGTCTTCTGTGCATGTGTAGAGGAACAAGAAGACATGAAGGGACGTGGTGATTTTTGTCACTGGAGGTACTTAGCAGGGGGCAAACATTCACATGGCACACTTCATGCAAAAATGGGCAACAAAAAGACTCTCTCAAGTGTTGTGGGCTAAGGTGTGAACTCCATTATTAGCAAATTGCCTCATTTTATATGTTGGCAACTCAATCCAATGTTCCTTCATAACCAGGCAATTGGACTCATGCTCTTGAATAAAACCCTACTTTTGTTAAAGGAAAAAAAAAAAAGAAGAGAAATTCTACTGTCTGTCCAATTGGCAGACGATAAAAGTGCTCTTTTACCGGTAAAAGTGCACTCTTACCAGTAAGAAAGCACTTCTAGCTAGTATGTTCAACTAACCATTTTAACCATTTAAAATGCCAAATTATAGCGTGTTAAGTTTACTCATTGGTCACAATAGAATTTTGTCAAAGTTATTTTATGACTTGCTACAGTGTCAAAAAGTAAAAAAAAATAACAATGATGTTGTAATATCTATTTAGTGTCATATAGGCACATACAATTCCAAATCCAGAGAATTAAATTTAACCCATCTTATAATTCATAGCATATCTATCATGGCCTGAATGATTTTGGCAAAGCTAAAGGTGATGCCAAATTTGGGATCAATTGAAGATGGCTTTGCCATTTTTTTGGCATCAAATTCAACTTATGTTAGAGCATCACTTTGTTATTTTTTTGGCATCAAATTCAGCTTACCATAGTGGCCATTGTTTTATTTCTACCATAGTGGCCATTGTTTTATTTGAATATAGTTGGGATGTTGAATCTTCTATCTTTCTCGATTTGAATCTTCTCTATCTTTTGTACTACAATTTTGTGACTTCTTTTTTTTTGTTGTTGTTTTATTTGTTTTTTTGTTGTAATTTCGGACATGACGATTTTTTTTTTTGATAACGTTCTACAATTTTTGTTAATTTCCACTTTTTTTTTTTGTGTGACTTTTTTTTTTTGTTGTTGTTTTTTTGTTGTTTTGATACTATGTTTCCAACAAAAAAAAATGTGTTGTCGTTGAACTCTTTGTTTTCTATATATGATACTATGTTTCTGTTTCCAAAAAACAAAAAAAATTGGTTGACAGCTAGCCCAAATACTAACTCATGAGTGGACTTGCTTTTGTAGTGTCCACAATGTTATGCGTTGACCTTTTCTCCTAATTTTTGAAATTCTAAATTGCACCCAATTATTACATTTTTACCATTTTGATGGTTAAAATAGTGAACAATTCCTCATCAATTCATTCGATGTGTTACGAACTTAAAGATGCCCAAAGTGAGTTATATATTTCATCAGGAAAGTGTCACTACAAGAAAAAACACTAGAACACCAAAGACAACAACTTTTGGTGATAGGGTAATGGATGGACGCTGTTACCCGTATAGACATAGGGGTACAAAAAATGTACAGAGCGCGTTCGGGGACCCACTTTTGGGTCCCACACGAGTGGTCCGAACCGTTCATTATTCTTAAAACATTTTTCTGAGGGGGCCCACAAAAATTCAGCTCAATCGGACGGTTAGAAGTGCTTGAATCAAAGTCCCACCGTTTCACATCAAAAGTCCTCGGAAAAATGCATCGAGTTCTACAAAATGAAAGTTCATATCGAATTACGTTGCTGGGCTCCATTTTGTCGGCACAAACTAAACAACCCCGGTGAGATATAAGGTGGGAATAAAAACAAATGCTTGCACTTGCTTGTCATACATGTAGATGGATCTATCCTAGAAATACTGACGGAAAAAATTCTACGCTAATAGTAGGGGTATTTGGAAACCAACTATGCTTAAAATTCCAAACTGTGGATTGTACGTAAATTATAGATTTTTAAATTATAGTGATAATTTAAAAAAATGTTTGGATGACTTGCAAAATATATATTGTAAATGGGTCTATGATTGATAGTAGAATCCAAAAGCTCATCCAATGAGGGATGAGATTTTTGGATTATACATTTTCCATTTCATTTCTAATAATTCATTGTAGTCATACAAAATTCTTAGCTTCATATTAGTAGGAGCATGAATTTTCATTTGCATCAACTATTTAAATTGATAGTTTATGTTTGCGGAGGTGACCCGAATCCAAACCCAATTTACAGAGGCAAAACGAATCAATAGTTTTGTGGGGACTCTTTGGGAAATAATATAAAATGGCAGTATGTAGTTGCAATAATAAGGCTAAAGAAAGGTATCAGGCAAGTCATTTCAATCCATTTAGGTATTAGGTCGGATTTCGACACTAAAAATGGCAAACACACCATCACCATTACCCCCATTTCTCTCCTCCTTCCAACTGTTGGGCCTGTTAGTATTTTTAGGAGCTAAACTCGGAAACAACAAAAATGTGTTGTTGAATCCATGGTTCATGCCCAATCAGAGGAAAAAGCAGAAGAAAAAAAAGAAAAGAAAAGAAAGGAAAAAATTACCCTCAAAATAGTGAGGAAAAAGCCAGTCATTGGTGCCATTTCCACCTTTTGCTTTCCCGTCAATCCAACAGTTGCTACTTTTGTTTTTCTTCCAGAAATCTCAAACAACCCATATCAGAGGAACCCAGAAAACAGACAACCCATTCCATATCAGAGGAACCCAGAAAACAGACAACCCATTTCAGCAAATCAAATAGGAAAAAGACCCAAAACCTGAAAAAGATTGTTGTCTTAGCTTTTGGGTTTTGTAAGTTTTTTTGTGTTGTATTTGTGGGGACATTGTCTGTTCCTCGTTGTAGCAATGGTGGGTTTGTTTTTGAGGGTCACATTGATGGTAAATAGAGAGCTTGATCTAGGGTAAGATACATATATAGAGAGAGACAGAGGTTTAGGAAATAGGAGAGAGAAAAGAAGGGGTGGAGGGGCATTTGTTTTTGAAGAAACTGTTGGGGAGGAGAATGAGCAAAGAGCTTGGGGGCTTTGCGAAGGCCTGGGAAACAACAGTTAGGAAATCACAAGCAGCAGCAAAGAAAAGGGCTAACAGCTTCTTCCCAACAATGTCAGTCGCCCACGCTGACGACGACGACGACTATGACATCACCGGCGGTGAAGATTGCACGGTGAAGGTCCTCTCCAATGGTGACATGTACAATGGCCAGTGGGTTGATAACCTCCCCCACGGCCAAGGAAAGTACTTGTGGGCAGATGGGTGTATGTATGTTGGTGAATGGTTTAGAGGCAAAACCATGGGGAAAGGTAGGTTTAGCTGGCCCTCTGGGGCGACCTATGAGGGTGAATTCAAGAGTGGTTATATGGATGGACAAGGGACTTATACTGGAATTGGGGGTACTTATAAAGGTTCTTGGGTTATGAATTTGAAGCATGGAAAAGGGACTAAGAATTATGCCAATGGGGATTACTACGATGGGGATTGGCGTAGGGGATTACAAGAGGGGCAAGGGAGGTACCAATGGGTTAATGGGAATCATTATATTGGACAATGGAAGAATGGGAAGATGAATGGCAATGGAACAATGATTTGGGTTAACGGGAATCGATATGATGGATCTTGGGATGATGGTTTGCCCAAGGGAAATGGTACGTTTCGATGGGTTGATGGGAGTTTTTATGTGGGAGTTTGGAGTAAGGACCCAAAAGACCAAAGTGGGACTTATTACCCTTCAGGGTCAGAAGGGGGTAATTTGGATTGGGATCCCCAAGAAATGTTTTCTGTTGATTTGAACGAATGTAAGATTTGTCAGGCGGAGAAGATTTCTATATTGCCTTCACAAAAGATGCCTAATTGGCCTGGAATGGAAGGGGAGTTTTTGCAAAAGCAGCCCATGTTGAAGCATTCGAAAGGAAATGATGCTAGGCCTAGGAGAGCGTCGGTCGATGGGAGATTGAGCAATGGTAGTGCATACGGGTGGTCACCTGAAGCTGAAGTGGCTGGTGAGGTGGTTAATCGATGTTCAGTGGGAGGGATGGAGGTTGAAGAAGGTTTGGGGAATCTTCAACTTGAAGATATGGATTCGTCGAGGGCGAACAGGCCACATCAGATAAGAATACCACCGGTGAGGAGACAGGGTGAGACAATATCTAAAGGGCATAGGAATTATGAGCTTATGCTCAATCTGCAGCTTGGTATTAGGTACTTGTAGTTTTGCATCCTTTTGATCTCATCCTCTGATGTGAGCAATCTTTTGCAATTGAGGATTATACAGTTTGGGGATCTTTGTTATTGTTGCTGCCCACTATCAACTCCTTGAACCGCTACCTATCATAGTGCATTTGCTTGAAATGATGCTCTTATTGTGCATGATTCAGAGGTGAATTGTAGAAGAACGACATGCTTTCTTGAAGCAAAATTACTTACCTGTAAAGAAAAAGTCTGCTAGATACTTCACCACGCTTATGTTCATCAATTTAGAAATGTCTATGATGTAGTAGTCTAATTGCTTTGAACAATTCCAAGTTTAGTTTATGTTTATTCATATCTTGTTAATTTCTACCTTTTTTTCCCCGTTTGGAATTGGAATTGGAAGTATCAACACTAACAAGATATAGTAAGAAACACGAGCTTAAACTCATTATGCGGGTATCTAAGTGTGGGGAATATGATTGTGTTATCTAGTTCCAGTATTTTTTTTAACGGTATTGTGTGGATGGGGAATGTCATTAGTTGTCTGTTGTTGGAAGGGACCAATATTTCTGCGGTTGATTACAAGAAGGAAATAAACATGTTGCTTTTTGGAAGTTTTCCGCGTTTCATAATCTATTTAACTCTTCTTTGTAGCTTCAATCATAGCTCAGGATTTTGATGTAATTCCTTTGAAAGGTGAATTAGGGGAAGAATATGTTGCTGACAATACATTTTTTTTATGGGTTCATTGTGAGTGGTATTGCTATATTTTCGCCTGGAAGTTGCATCGTTCTAATTTGTTTCTAGTGCCATTGTGCAGACATTCTGTTGGAAGGCCAGCCCCAGCTACATCCCTTGATTTGAAGTCATCAGCTTTTGATCCGAAGGAAAAACTATGGACCAAATTTCCTCCTGAAGGATCAAAGCATACTCCACCTCACCAGTCCTGTGAATTCAAATGGAAGGATTATTGCCCACTGGTTTTCAGGTCAGCCACAACCTAAATTTTATGCAACAGTTGCAATGTATGTATCATATTTTCCATACTATGTTATTTGGGGCTCAAGAAAATTGATGTTTTCAGGACACTTAGGAAATTGTTCAAGGTGGATGCAGCTGATTACATGATTTCCATATGTGGGAATGATGCACTCCGGGAGCTGTCATCCCCTGGAAAGAGTGGAAGCTTCTTTTACTTGACCCATGACGACAAGTACATGATAAAAACCATGAAAAAGGCAGAATGCAAAGTAAGTTCATTTTCTGAACTTTCCTCCAAGCTTCTGATAAATAACAAGTTTTGCATTACCGTTTTCTCCTTGAATCTCATACAAAAGCTTTTAGATCACAAAATATACTGCTGCCACTGGCCCTACTTGACTGGAACTTGGCTCTTGTGACCACTTTGAAGAATTCCTCACTTCCATATGAAGTTTTAAGTTTTTAAAGATAATTCTGTGATACTATCCAATGCATTATTTCAAGTATGTTCAAATGTTTTTGGATTGTTTCGAACTTTCTTCCCCCAGCTTGAGAAATGTCCTTCAAGGTTTTTACAAGCTATTTGAGAGCTCTGACATAGATATGATGCTTTAAATGATTTCAGGTTCTAATAAGGATGCTTCCAGCTTACTACAATCATGTTAGAGCGTTTGAGAACACTCTTGTCGCCAAATTTTTCGGCCTTCATTGTGTTAAGTTAACAGGAACTGCCCAAAAGAAGGTAAGGTTGAAAGCAGAAACGCCCAACTCTGAAATTCTTGTGTTATGGACTTCCACCAAATCAAATACTCTTATTTGTATTTACCTTTTTTCGTTAATCTCTCAGGTGCGATTTGTTATAATGGGGAATCTGTTCTGTACGGAGTATCCTATTCACAGACGTTTTGACTTGAAAGGTTCTTCAATTGGCCGCACAACTGATAAACCAGAGGCTGAAATTGATGCAACAACCACCCTTAAGGACCTTGATCTAAATTTGATTTTTCGACTGCAGAAGGTTTGGTTCAAGACTTTTGCAGGTGAAAAACAATTTCTAATAGCGTTTGTTCCTCATGTTTTTCCTTCATTCTTAGGCCGTAATTTTCAGAATGTTTGAGCCAATAGCTTTGTAATTGATAAGAACAGGACATTGGGATGAAGGTGAAAGATTGACACAAGATTAGAGCCAATTATGCTTTTGGTCGCATATGCATGCATAATACATGTACATATTCTTCTTCCCTGGAACGTTCATGGGAAGAAGACTTCACACCTTTTTCTTATGACTCAGCGTAAGGAATTGCATTTTTTCATCAATCATCAGTTGAATGTACAACTCAATTAGAAACCCTAATTGGCTCCTAAGTCATTTCAGTTAAAACTGCTTAATGTGATGATTCCGCATTTGCTTTAATGATGTGGACACTCGCCTGAGAAACATAAAACAGCATATTTGGCCACCAAAGAATGCATACTGTGCACACAGTTTAAACCAACATGTTGGTCAATGATAGATAAAGAGTAAGTGGACACAGAAATACAATTTGAGAGATAGTATACGAAAATGGATCCTGCCTGAAAACGTTAATCAAGTTGATTGGCATCTAACTTTTCTGTTTACTTTGAGAGAAAACCAGTGCCATGAACAGATATATCTTCTGTGCAGTGGATACCAATAAAAATTGCGCCAATACAATTCCCAAATAAAGCTCAAGAGAGATTCTTTTCAGATGAATGTTGAGTTTCTCTACATAGAAATTCCTTTTGTAAACCATAGATAATTCTATATGCAGGCAAGTGGATAGAGATTGTGACTTTCTTGAACAAGAGAGGATCATGGACTACAGTCTTTTGGTGGGCCTTCACTTTCGAGAAACTAATCAAAACACTAGGGAAGCCCTTATCAGTGAGGGCCGTACTTCTGGAGTCCGCACGCCTACTGGACTCCGCACTCCTACTGGAATCCGCACCCCTACTGGTTTAACTCTATATTTTCCCCCAGCTTTCCCACTTCATTATTTCAAGTTGAATTATATGCGACAGTTTATGTATGACTTATTCTTCTCTTACAGGAAATGGAGACCCTGATGATGGAGCAGCTCCTCGCCTTTCAAGGGCAGACATGGATCAGCTTCTTTTTGACCCTGACCGGTAAACAAAAACATCAAAACATTTTATAATTTTTTGCAAACACTTGGAAATTCTGAAATATCGCCATTATTTTTGTCAGCAATCCGTTTATGCCTGCATACCTTACTTCAGTCTGAATCATGGATAAGCTAGAAATTCTAGAATGGCCAAAACAATCTTCGTCATGACAATCGTCCTTTGACCCTAAGTTTGATCTGATCCTTCTGCATGGGTATTGCCTGGAACCGAGAATGTATTTTCCAGATGCGGGATCTGACAGTGTGGAGAGTCCTCTAATTCCTATCTCGAAGACATACTCAGAGACATAGGGACACCACAAAATGGTAGTGAGGGGTTTACAGTCTGTGTGTGTCGCCGGAGCATTTCATGATATTTTGATATTACAAGATTCCAAAGTCCATGATATTTTCTCTGACAAAATAAAAAGAGAGAACACAAATTTAATTCTATCTTAATGAATTCCTGAGTGCCTACGGCAGAATGAATCTATTATAGTTCCTAGTTTCAGTAATCAATAATCTAAACCGTAATTTCCCATCAAAACTATTTTCATTGCTCAATTGTTTGCAAATTGAGTTTTGCAGGTGGGCGTCCATCAAATTAGGGGTAAACATGCCATCGCGAGCTGAACTAACAGTGAGAAAAAGTGATTCTGAGTTTCAGTTAGTTGGAGAACCAACAGGAGAGTTCTACGAAGTCATCCTCTTTTTCGGCATAATAGACATATTACAAGACTACGATATTAGCAAGAAGCTTGAGCATGCATACAAGTCCATCCAATATGACCCAACTTCAATCTCAGCCGTTGATCCCAAGCAGTATTCAAAGCGTTTCCGGGATTTCATTTTCAAAGTTTTCACAGAAGACAGCTGAAATTACAGAATGACTTATTTATCTTCCACTTAGAGTTGGTAGGCACTTGGCACGGCCATTGGAGGACAACATTGTTATGTGCCAGGATTATATGATTAAAAGTAATCTGGCACTCCAATATTATCTCCAAGTCCTAATCATATTGTATTGATAGCTACAGATGTGATTTGTTTTAGGAAAGGTAATAGATTAGCATCGCAATCTGAGCTACTGAAGTCTGTTCTAATTGTATAGGATGAGTAACTGGAGGGGTAATCTTGCATTGTAATTCTTTTTGTACCCAATTTTTTTTCCCAGAAGGTGAGCAGTCTCTGGGATTTCAGCACCAGAATAAAAATGTACAAATGAAATTGAAATGAGAATGAAGTTCTTTTACATTTAGTTATACATACAAATGTAATGCATGATGAACTTTCTCCATGGCTTAAATTCTTTGTATCTGTTCTTTTCTTCAGTACTGGGCCCTAGTTGGCTTTTGATTATTTGTGGAAGTAGTGCTCTGCATGTTTATTGGCTACAAAGAAGGGAGCTTCAATACAATTAGGGCTACAAACGACTTGAGCTGCTCGCAAGCAGCTTGAGGTTCGGCTCGGCTCGACTCTTTTAATAATCGATCTGAGCTCGAGCCCAAGTTTAAGGCTTATTTAGTAAATGAGCTGTGCTCAATACTCTATAGCTTGGGTCGGCTTGAAAAGGCTCAGCTCGTTTGCGTAAGCTTGGCTCGTTTATAAGGCTCGCTTAGTTAACGGGCCAAGTTTGAATACTTCAAAGCACGGCTTGGCTTGCTTGTGCCCTTAAATACAATTGTGGAAGTCGTTAGCCAAACCAAAATATAAAAACCAGAGAGGAAGTAAAATTTCTGGTCTGGGCTTTTTTTTACCTTAAAATGTTACATTTGAATATTCAGCACTGTCCATGGGAGAATCAAATCTTAACTAACACATCTTTGTGAAATGGTAAAATTTCTGGGCTAGCCTTTTTTACCCTAAAATGTTACATTTGAATATTCAGCACTGGCAATGGGAGAATCAAATCTTAACTAACACATCTTTCTGAAATTGACTGTCAGCTTAGGATATGATATTAACACTCCACTTTAAGCTTACTGCAACAGCCAAGACTATGATTTTTTGACACTTCAAACCCCTGAAGGAATTTGACAGCAACACTTTGGCCCCTTCATGTCAACCAGAGCAAATTTCCACTTGCATTGAAGTAGACTCTAGCAATGTGCCACTTTTGACACACGTACCGTTGCACAACACCCAGTGACTCAAGCAATCAACATGTCCGTTGAAGGTGGCACACCACAACAAGCGTTTTGTTACGTATGTATTGATGCGACGAATTGCTCCACTTTATTTTTCAGAGATAAGTTGTTCCTGTCATAAATTTTAGGGGGGCCAAGTGCCAATAGTACCTTTTAAACTATCACAAGAAGAGTTTGAGAAGTTAAAAAATAGGGTGTCAATATCAAAGTTAAATGGTCCAACTAGTTAAACTCTCACTCTGTACCTGCCTCTGGTACATAAACAGTGGCAATTGAATACAATGCCTAACATGGTAGAATTTACAGAATATTTAGTGGTGTACCCTCCACCTTTGCCCCCACTTCATCAAATAACCAGCCACTCTCTCTCTCTCTCTCTGAGGACTACAATTAATGTAACGGAACCTGCCAAGTGAATGGTCCGCAGTTGGGTTCCAAAAGTGGGTTTTATTCCCATTGTCCCATACACATGTAAGGGAACAACCTCATCAATCATCATTGATTTTCCAGTTAGCTAAGGACCATCTGTCCTAAGGCCATCTCTAGTGGTGGAATAAAAAATGTGTTGTTATATGACACAAAAGTGTAAAAAGTGGGTCCCATTTATGTGTTGTTATGACAAAATATGTTGTTAAGTTAATGGGTGTTGTAGTGGTTTTGTTTGAGTGTTGTTAAAATGTAAAAGAGTACACAAATATATTTGTATATATAGATATAGCCGGATTTTCTAGTCCACACCTCCCGTAAATAAGAAAAAAATGATTTTTTTGTGTTGCAAATTATTTTTGGAAAATCCGAGCCGTCCAATGTGTTCAGAAGGTGTTTTCAAGGGTCCACGCGGGAAATCTTCAAAAACAAATACCGGGAAGGGCTTGATCCAAGCAGTTTTCGCAAAAACTTTGTATATATATATTTTTTGCGAAAACCGCTTGATCAAGCCCTTCCCGGTATTTTTTTTTGAAGATTTCCCGCGTGGACCCTTGAAAACACCTTCAACACATTGGACGGATCGGATCGTCAAAAAAATATTTGGATCACCGAGGTCCGGGAGTCCGGACTAGAAGTGCCCTGTATAGATATATACACAAAAAGTACACAAAAGAGTGTAGCAATGCCCTGCTTTTCTTCCTTCTTGCACTCTCTCTCTCCTTCCGTCTGAGTCTCTCTCTCTCTCTCTCTCTCTGACTCTCTCTCTCCTCTCTCTCCTCCCTTGGGTATTTAACCTCTCTCTCTCTCTCTCTCTCTCTCTCTCTCTCTCTCTCTCTCTCTCCCTTGGGTAGTTACTTGCACAATCAACTCTCTCTCTCTCTCTCTCTCTCTCTCTCTCTCTCTCTCTCTCCCCTTGGGTAGTTACTTGCACAATCAACTTTAACCTCTGACCTAACTCATTTTCATCTCTTACACAACTTAACTATTCCTTAGCTACACTATTATGGACAAACAAAACGAAAATGCTAACTAACTGTCCTAACTCCTGACTAATTTGAGCCTTTAACTCCACCACTAGAGATGGCCTAAGGCAAAGATTCCCATGTCCCAGAATCAAGATTTCAAGAGTTCGAAACTTTGGCAACTTCTTGGTGCCGGGCAGCAAGTGCTTCTGTTGTGAATTCTCTACTCCCAGTATGGATGGTCTGCCTTTGATTGGATGAGACATAATTTAGTTGAGAAGCACGCAAGCCGGTTCAGACACCTTTGACTGCTAAACCAAAGAAAAGGATCAAACCAAAGAAAAGGATCAAGATGACTCAAAATTTTCATTCAGCAACAAAAATATATAGCCAAAATTTTCATTCGGCGCTAACAAAAATAAAAAAACTCTAACTAAAAAAGAGATATATACATGTACAATACATCATTTGACAAAAACTCAACAAAAAAAAAAATCAAAAAAAAAAAAACTAGACAAAAGAGATGTAAGCACATGTACAATACATCATTTGACAAAAAGACTCCAACATATATATATATATATATATCGAACATATCTTTGTGAGGGCTCCTCTCACAAAAAAGTGTAGAAGTTGGAAAATCCTACGGATTGTGGGCGTTGGATCCTATGCCCTTCACGCGATCCAACGGCTAACAACTGTTTTCCCGCACTTTTTTTGTGAGGGAGCCCTCATAGGAAACTTCTTGTATATATATATATATATATATAGGATAAGCTTCCAATAAGGGTCCCTTATTGAAAAATACCGTGCGGACCTAGCTTTTTTTGTGTTTCCGGACCAAATTTTGACGATCCGAACCGTTCAATGTTTTTAAAATGCATTTTTAAGGGCCTCCGCGAGGATTCGTCCAAAAAAAATACTCGGAAGGGCTTCATCCGATCAGTTTTGGTTAAAAACGCTATATATAGACCAAAGTTGAAAAAAATTAATAAAACAACAAAAAGACCCAAAAAGTTGGCATTTCTTTTACTTTTGGGGCTTTTTGTCAAGGTTTTTTTGATTATTTATACTTAATTTTTTTACCAGATTCAAGTCAAATTTTTACATCATATTGTCAGCCTCGACAAAAGGAATCAAAAAGACCCAGAAAGTCGACTAACAATATCATGATGTAACAACTTGGCCCAAATCTAGTAAAAATTAAGAGAAAACGACCGAAAATACTATGCCAAAAGGCTCCAAAAAGTTAGGTCAAACTCACCCTGACTGTAACAAAATACTCCTATAAACTTGTCATGATTGAATGTGTCATTTTTCTACGACTTATTGTGTAGATTAGTTACAATGTCCTTTATGATGTGCACCACAGACTGATCCTTTTGCTGTAGGCTTATTTAGGAGGAACATAGGAGTATCATATTGGGGAATGCTTATTTAGGAGGAACATGTCATACTGGGGAATGAGTTGGGCTACTGAAGAAAGTTCAGATTATAAGCAGTTGGGTCCAGAGTGCACAAGATTTTTAGTGATAATCAACTTTCTAACCACATACAGCTTGAGCAATGATTGCACTACGGGCAAGGATGGAGAGGAGATGCCAGGGGTCGTCGCAGGCAACTCACTAAAGGGATGTAGTGAGGTTCATCCGGCTGTTCATCGCGTCACCGATGGCTCGGATTTAATCTGAACTCCAAATAATCCGAACGGTCCATTGTTTGGATTAAAATCTGAGCGTTCATTATTGAGATGGACGACCGAATGGGCTCACTACACCCCTGTAGTGAGCCCCTCACTACAGGGACCTCGCTCCCATCACGTCCTTGTAATCTAAAGTGAGAATAAACTTTCTAACCCACATACACCTTGAGCAATGATTACGTTAGGGGCAAGGATGGAGCGGGGCTAGTAGGGGCCGTCCCCTCCTTGCAATTTTAAAAATGTAGTGATAATCAATTTTCAAACCCACATACACCCAAAGCAATGATTGTGTCAGGGGCAAGGATGGGAGGGGGCTAGTAGGGGTTGTTGGCTCTATGTAATTTAAAAAAAAAAATGTTTCTATTACGTTAAAAATTAATGTCTTATCATTTATCAAACTATATAGTCTCGTCCAGATATAGCCCACCCCCTCTCCATTTTTTTGTTGAATATAGCCTTAATGAGATTTAGCCCGCCCCCTCTCCATTTTTTTGTTGAAAAAAAATTAATACTAAAATTGGTCTTAACGAGGTTTATTGAGATCACTGATGATTTTTGCCAAGCTTTGCAACGTGAATTCCAAGACATATTGCAATGCAATGCATTTGGTAACCACAACAAAAGATCGCTAGCAAATTCTAAAATTTAGAGAGATGGATGGGTTCCTCTTCTTGAAAAAAAGTTATACAATTTTGTGGAACACACAAGATAAGTGATCCTGATATATGAATATATGCTCCTTGTACAGCAGGTCGATCGAGGGCGTATTAGTAAACATCGTATCACAATTGATCATTTTTTTCAGATCGAAGCTTTTGTCAATTGTCATCCTGCCCTTCTGAGGAGAGTAACCCATTTGGGTCTCCAAGAAAGCCGTGTTATACATCAGGATCCTATCGTGAAGAATCTCAGAACTAAGCGAATCATGGCCTTTGGGAACGATGCGTTGCACGATGAGGGTCACCATGTGACTAGTTCTACCAATCTCAAGAAGAAGAATACATGGTAATTAGGCACAGATCTTCTGATAATGACTACCAGTGGCTGGTCAAGCAAAGGGCTGATCTTCTAAGCGAAAATCCAGTCCTGTGCAACCTGACATTGCTCAACATGAACAGGTCTTCCATGAGCATGCTAGCACTAAGCGCAAACGATTAATTGAGGATAGCTTCAATGATCCCCATAGCTTTCGTGCACCACAGCTTCCGAATGTCTTACATTAATATCATTTTATCTGATTTTATTATCTAACAGATCTTTTGCAAGTCTGTCACCATGGTGTCAAATTTTGTTTGGAAATTTGATAGCCTCATCCGGATACGGGGGATGAATCTTAGTTTAATCTGGGCGTCTCCTGATTGTTTGTTCTACATGCTCTTTTGGATGCTTCTATAAGTCTTTTATATTTGTTGTTTATCCATCTATACTGTCCCCTCTGTACTTCGACTTTTTCTAAATATATTTCTCTCTATTTTAACAAAAAAAACATTGCTCTTAGGATTCCATTAGATTAATAGTTTTATGTTGTGAAATTTGTAAAATATGTAGCACCTTTTTATGCTAAGCCCAAATACAATGAATATTGGAATATCGTTGATTTATTTGTTTTGTTGATTGATATTTTTTCTATTAAAACAATGAAAATTTTATTTGCATGTATATAAAATAACAAGAATGTAAATTTTTAAATGACCCCTCAACGAAAAATCTTGGAGTCGCCACTGAAATATGTCAACAATTTTTAATTGAGTCAAGTGATGGTGAAGACAATAAAGTCCATGATGATTTAGCTTATGTTAACTTTACTCATTTCAACGGCTACATGGAAACTTGCATTTTCTACTATGAAATGTGTGAAGACAAGACTTCGCAACATGATGGAGGATGAGTTTTTAGCAAGATTCTTGATCACTTATATTGAGTAAGATATTGCTTGAGAGTTTGACATAGAATCCATCATAGATACTTTTAATGACATGGATGATGAGTTTTCAGCAAGTTTCTTGATCACTTATATTGAACAAGATATTGTTCGAGGGTTTGACACGAACTCTCTCATAGATGCTTTAATGACATGAAAGAGCGTCGAGCCCAGTTCAAGATGTTTGATTTTATTAGATAGAATTAGATAAACGTTAATACTTTTGCAATCTTAGTTGATATAAGAAACATGTTTATTTTTATATGTATTGGTGTTATGTATATTTTTTTGAGTTTAAAAATTTGCATTGTTGTCTCTTTTTATTTTTATTTTTTTGATTGTGTATATTTGCCTCCACGCAAAAATCATTGCTCCATCCTTGGTTAGGGCAGGGGCAGGGGCAGGGGCAGCGTCAAGATTTAGGTTCGGGGTGACGCTATTTAATGGGAGTCTACTCATATTGTTGTATGTTTTTAGTAAAAATATGAAGAGAAATATTAATTGCAAAGTTAGCTTTATTTTTTTGTTAAAACAAAAACAAAAACAAAGGCTTGACTCAATTCTCCTATAGTCTTCAAATGGGATTTTTTTTACTACCCGAACGATTTGTCTTTTAAAACTCTATTTATGTATCATTAATTTGTGTGAAAAATCAAGTTGTTTGGATAGTGATAGGTAGAGTGCACATACATCGGGCTGGGGCGGGATCAGGCCGGGTTTCGACTAGATAGTAATGAGACTTGTGTATACCCAAACCCAAACACATTAATAATCGGGCTTCATTTTATAAAGTATCCCATTTATTTTTCTAAAGTATAGTGCCTAACTACGAATTAATCATCCTTAAATGAAGAAATAAGGTAATGCGTATAAGTATTATAGTGGCTTTTTTTCTTTTAACTACTTTTTGATAGTATAAATATAGAATACACATAACTGTCATTATTTTATATTGGCTGCCCCGGGTAGGACCTGATTTTAAGAGTCATTCTCAAACCCAATCCATTAAACAAATGGGCTTAAAAACTAAACCCCACCCAACCCGTTGCGCCTAAATACATATCCCAAACCCTTTTAAAAAACAAACTGGGTTGAGTGGACTGGCGGGCCGGTGTGCACCCCGACTAATAGGTGACTAATCTATTAATTAAAATAATTTGATTTAAAAGATTATTATTAATTAAACAATGAAATATAATAGCAATGTGACACTATTCATTGTTATATTATTGCAATAGCTATCCAAATAGCAACCCTACTATTAGAGACGCTCTAAACAATACTTGAAAGGATAAACGTTAGAAAATGAAAATAAATTTGGTGAATAAATATCGAAGTATAGATATAGATATGTTCCGATCTTGTATTGAGACAATAGGAAGGATAGAGGGTATTTTTTAAAAAATAATTCAATATATAAATCATGGGTTGGGTTAGTAATATGATTCTTTTTATTGTTCTTAAAATCATAAATCCATTTGTTGAAAGTGATAGCCAATAAAATGCTAAAAGAGACTGCGAATAAAATGAACCACTTACATGTTCAACCATGGGAAATGCATTCATAACACTATAAATACAAGATCGCCACGATCAAATGTTTGACATCTCCAACACAAGTATCCGGGAATCCTGTAGTGCGGCACACAAGCAGTTGATCTTGGCAATGAACATTTTGGATTTTATCTCAGCAATGAACGGTTTGGATCATGCAAGTGTCAGGATGAAATTTGAATTGTTGATTGCGTGATCAACGACTCCGATGCCGCACTACAAGATGCCCTGTTCCCATGTAAAGATACAAGATTTCATAAACAAAAATTTTAGACATATTGAAACAGAGCAACAAAGTGTATTAATAGTCACAAATCTTCCAAAAAGAAAATTTGACCAACTTTTCGTAAGTCATGGGAAATGCATTAATTGTGGTTATACCAATATTGAAAAGGAAGAATTCATGCGCATGTTTACTCCTATATAGTACTCCATCCGTCCCTTTTTAAATGTGTAACTTCGTAAATCCAACTTATTAAAAAACGTCATCATTACACCTTTCACACTAACTTTTTCCTCCACTTTACACTATTCACATCAACTTTTACCTCTACTTTCCAAAATTATCCTCCACTTTTACCCATTAAATCTTTACCCACTAACTTTTCAAAAGGGCAAAATGATAATTGTACAAACTTTTACCCATTAACTTTTCAAACCACACACTTATTTAGGGACAGCCCAAAATGAAAAGTTAAACACTTAAAAAAGGACGGAGGGAGTAATTTTTAAGGAGATGCTTTGACCTATAGTGATCTTCAAAAATGAAAAGGAAAGTGTGTAATTTATTTATTTATTTATTTTTGACATTCATTATTCCTAATCTATTACATAGGAAGGGGAATGAGACTCGATCTCAGGATGCAGTGTGGTACATTACATAATCAACAAAGTTTCTCCTCTGAGCTCGCAAGTTTGCCTTTCAACGTCAGCGAAAAAAAACTTTTGGGGTCATTGCAAAAAGTTTGTCCCATTCCAATTGTTGGAAACAAAAAAAAAACTGCACGCAGCATGGTATGCTTTCTTCTTCTTCCTATTTCATGCCCTAAAAATCTTCATCTTCTCTTCTCCCATCTCCATCTCCCATCGGAAACCCTAAAGAACTTTCCATTCCTCACCTCTCCATGAATGGAGAAATCCAATGGAGGCTTCCATAAGTTCTTCACCTTCCATTGACCAAAAAAATCAACACAAATGAGGATATCGTTTTCGATTTCAAACCTCATCGAACACAAATATATTGAAAAAATGGTTTCAATGGTTCACATCCAATGTTTCAAGACATGTGTGTTCCAATTATTTTCAACTTATTTGTGTTTTAAAATTTGAAAGATGTACCTTAATTCGATTTTAAAACATCCAACAATTTATGATTTCAAATTTTAAAATTTGATTTTTGGTATTAAAACTTGAATTTTAATGTTAGTTGGTGTTTCCCACGATGATGCCTTAAAAGAGTGGATAAAAAGCTCAACACGGTTATGTCATTATCCTCAAGCGGAGTCCTTGTTGGTGGATATGTCAACTCTTGCTTAACCTCAAATCCAAAACATGAAGATGATGCACCATATCATTCATGTTTTAAATCAAACTTTTTTTGGCACACGAAAAACTGGGTGGATGGTTTGGTTTGGGGAACACGAGAATTCTCTCTCCCCCAATCAACTGCGCAACACCTGTGGAGAGAGGAGAAACCTTGATCCCTTATAGAGAACTTCATCCCTACAAAAGTGTGTGCCCAATTGTTAGAATAGTTGTCCTACATTTCTAACATTTGGGTATACAATGAGATATTAACATTTCAATTGGACCTCTCCACTTATTGTTTCAAACTTTTTGATTTTGAGTTGGATAAAAATGTTTTCACTTGGTATTTCAAATGACGAAAACGCGAAATTGAAAAGGTCCATTTCATCTCAAATTTTATAACAAAAAAAATTAAATCAAGTTTCGCTTCCATTTCAAAAAGGAGTATTGTGGTTCAATATGACAAACCCATGGAAACCTCCATTGGATTCTTCATTAAGATGAGGAATGACCCAAAAAGGGGTTTGTTAGATGGAGATTGTCCCACGTTGCTTTTTTTTTTTTTTTTTTGAGTATGGAATAAGATGGAGATCATTTAATAACATTTGGAACCTCAAAAAGTCTTTTTATGCACCTATCATTGATTAAATTTTGTTTTGTTTAATTGGATATAAAAAGTTTCAACATGGTATCAGACCATGCCCATTCCACCCCACATTTTTCTAAAATTTTACGATCTACACCCTCACGATGACAAACCAGCAAAAAGGTTGTACAATGACAGACCCCAAAAAAATCTACACGTGACAGACCTCAAATACGACTGCACGTGAAGGGAGATGTTAAGGAATATGGTCTCACATTGCTTGGAGATGGAATGTGTGATCACTTTATAATAATGTTTGACCACTCCACTCATTGTCAATTGATTTTGAGTTCGATATAAATTTTCTACACTAAACTTCAAAATCGAACCCGAAGTGCACGTAAACCGGCGAGACACCGTCACACCTGGTCGTCAAAAGAAAACAGCAAAGTAATTAATCATCACTCAACTCGAACTACTCAAATACTACAAGTCGGCAAGTGGTTGGCAGCCCAAGCGGTTAGAGCCTTATTTGCCCCACAATGCATCCAAGTTCGAATCCCCTCCCCAACTAACACTAACTAATCTACTAACAATTCTTAAAAAAAAAAAAAAAGAAGAAGAAAAAAAAAAGAGAGGGAAAAAAAAAAAAAAAAAACCTAAAAGTAGGATGAAATCTGGGGGTCACACAATGTGGCACAAAACCAAACTTTGCTTTTTTTGGTTAAAATTCAACCATATGTCGTAGTAGCTTCTTACCATCCTTGGTTTTCTTAAAGTCACCTCTAGGTTTTTGATCCTACGAGAAAGCCTAAATAATCGGAGTGCTTTCACTTCAATTGCATTCATGATTCTTGGAAAGAGTTTCACTCTATTTTCTTAGTTGGTCCGGATTGGGGTCGGCAGGGTCTGCCGACCCCTGGGGTTAGCAGAGCCCAGAGCCCCGCATCCTTCGTGGTGGGATGAGTAAATTCCCTAACATTGATTCTCCCTTGCCAAGAATATTTTTTCTTTTTGTTATTTGGTTGAGTATTTTTAATAGTTTGCAAACTACTGTTGTACATCAGATTGAGCACTACACGATGTAGCCCCTTGGAGCACTACAGGAATCCCATTTTTATTTTATATTGGACACTCAACTACTTGACTTTTTGTTATTTGGTTGAGCATTTGTAAAATACATTAGATTGGACATTCAAACACGCAAGTATATTGCTTGCTTTTATCTTTGTTCACAATAGCAAAAAATTGCAAGACTTAGATAGTACACCCATCACATTGGTCCGTTTACATTTAAAGAATGTTTGATAGTACAAATTTCACATGTCCTGAGTTGATGTACTGGTACATTCAAATAGGAAAGTACGTACACACAAACTTTCATGCACAAATCAACATACAATTGTGTCTAAAACAGTCCGGACACGCGAGCTCTGCAAAATAATGATAAGCTCACGTGCATCAACTAGTTTTGGACACAATCGTGTGACACATGGACACAAAAAGGTTGACAAACAATACAAAGTGAAATGATATGGTAAACTTACTAAAGTTTTATATTCTACTAAAGTTTCTTTTGGAAAAGCTTGTAAGAAAAGAGTTTAGGAGTTCTCCAATGAAAGCCTATCACTAGGGTCATAATTGAGAAATTTTACCACAGCATGTGAGTGGGCATTTGTGGGGTTTATAAATAGATTGAGTGCCTACAACCATTCTTACTCCATATAATCTTCTTTCTTCTTACTTATAGACTCCCATGAATACTTCCAAGGCTGCAGCCATGGTCACTCCTTACAGCAACAAAAGAGACATTGAAATGCCCAACAAAACTCAACCCTCCAAGGGTGGCTGGAAATCTGCCATTTTCATCATCTGTAATCATCCTATACACACAAACATATATGCATAACAAAAGGGATTGTCGCAGTGGTTAATCGACTTACCTCGGCGGGGCTTACCACCCTAAGGTCGCAGGGTCGATTCCCCTCGGCAGTTATTTGTCCTTCAGGCCACCTCACCTCACGCAAACACGTGGAAAGGGCCGTGGGAAGGGTTGAAGAGATTAGTCCGGTTCATCGGGACACTCTTCACTACCTAAACAAGAAAAAATCATATATGCATTATTTCATCTTTTTCATGTTGTTTTGAAAGGACTAATGAAAGTCTGTTTCCTATCTTATTTGTTTAACTGTTGTGAAATGCAGTTGTGGAAATGGCAGAGCGGTTCGCGTACTACGGCGTGGCGGGGAACCTAATTACTTACCTTACTAATGTTCTTGGCCAGACTACTACTACTGCAGCAAAGAATGTGAATGTATGGCGTGGGGTCTCTGCAATTTTCCCTGTGTTTGGTGCTTTCTTAGCTGATTCCTACCTAGGCCGTTTCAGGACCATCCTTCTATCAACCATCATATATCTCTTAGTGAGTTCACCGTCTTTCCTATAATTCATAAGCTATTCTATTATTTGAATCTTGGTTTCAACCACGGTTTAAAATAGCAATATCAGCAGACAAATCTTACTGAATTTTGCAGGGCCTTGTTCTGCTGACCGTATCAGTCACCAGAGCATCATTGCAACATTCCCAAGCAGTGTTCTTTGTAGCCCTTTACATAATGAGTATCGGCGAAGGTGGACACAAACCATGTGTCCAGACATTCGCGGCAGATCAATTTGATGAAAATCTTCCCCAAGAGAAGGCGGCCAAGAGCTCATTCTTCAACTGGTGGTACTTGGGGATAGTCATTGGTGCCACTACCGCGATACTGGTGGTGATCTATGTGCAAGATTATATCGGGTGGGGAATCGGGTACGGAATGCCGGCAGCAGTGGTGGCAGCCGCGCTTATAATTTTTCTTGTCGGAAGTAGGACTTATCGCCGGGAGGCTCCTGTTGGGAGCCCTTTTACCAGGGTGGCTCAAGTGTTTGTTGCAGCGGCTAGGAAGTGGCGGCTGAGTGAGACGAGCCAAAATCATGGTATTTTCCACGAGGACACCAGCAGTGAAGATACGGGAGGTCAATTGAAGGGTGGCACTTTGGCTAGAACCAATCAATTCAGGTACGTTTCGATCTTAAACTTTTGAACTTTTAGCATCCACTATCTAGTGTCTGAAAAGGGAAAATTTGGTGCAAATTTAGTGGAGCATTCGACATCAAATACACAGTAGTTGTACATAGACCCAACCCACAACATAATAGTAGCCATGTTTTCGAAACTGAACCAGAATTACAGTCAATCGGTAGTAATTTTTGCATTTTTTCATAACCGGGCGTCCGGCCAACTTAGGCACACATTGGCTAATCTTGAGACTTTGAAGTTAATAACCGGACAAACAATCAGTAATCCTAAGGAATTTTCATTCGCAGTAAGACTTGAACCGATGAGTCCGAGAGTGACATCAACGAGTAAGTTAATGTAGCGAGTACGGTCAGATTGCAAGTATTTTGCCAGCTTGAACAAAAGGAAAAAGATGTAAAATCTCACTTTTCTTGATGATGCTGCGAATTTAGTGAATACTGAATAGTGATCTTGAAATAGAACCACTGAATCTGAATCACTGAATAGCTGAGTATATCCCATTGCGTATATCCACTCTTTGTCAAAGTTGTCAAAAGGCTTACTCTTCTTTGGGTTTTCAAACTGTGAAAGTAATTCCACCTATGAACTTCACTACTTGTGCTTGTCATGAACTTTTAAACTCCACTGGTCATGTGCCATCAGATATAACAGTGTCTCTTTCTCAAGGCACCAAGTGGGTATGCGTGGCCTACAACGTTTTTAATTAGGGGTGCAAACGAGTTGAGCAGAGCCGAGCCAAGTCGAGCTTTGTAAAGCTCAACTCGTTTAGTAAACGAGCCAAAAATCGAGCTCGAGCTCTTTTCGAGCCCTCAACGAGCCAAGCCAGGATAATTTACTTAACGAGCCTCCTTTAACAAGTCGATCCTATATAAACGAGCCGAGTTTTACCAAGCTAGTTTACAAAACGAGCCTAAAACTCAAGCTCGAGCTCGGCTCGATCACTAAACGAGCCGAGCCGAGCTGAGTCACGAGTTGCTTGATTCGTTTGTAGCCCTACTTTTGGTAAGGTATGCATTCTCTGGATCAAAAAAAAGTGAAATGGGAAAAGACTATCCAATTCTGTCTAAAAATGAAATTTACTTCATTAAGGATTACATGAGTACTGTTATCGTTGTGTTGTTGTAAGATCTACGGACCATTAGGATTTTGATGAAATATTAAGGATATGTCACAATTGTTTTGGGTGGGACCACGTATGATGAGGAAGTGGAATGGAGAATGTTGCTGTCACAGAAATTCCGAATTCTGAAAATGGGATTGGCACAAGAGAGACCATGGTGGGGCGGGTGTCTCACCACTGAGACTATGGTGCACCCAAAAGGCACTAGGTTCTAGGGTTTGGTGTCTCATGATGACTAGGCTAGGTTATAGTACCAAGTCGGCAAGTCTAATGCTAAGTGCTAACGACCTTAAAAAAGAGAGCTGCTATGGGTACCCATGGTCTCTGCGCAGGTGGTGCACGGATTGGTCTGCGGAGTCCACTTTCCACACAATTCATCTGCAACATTCATTAATTTTAAAACATTTTTGTGAATGGCTCAGTAAAAAATTAACTCAATTGGATAACTAGAAGTGCATGATCCAATGTACCAATTTTTCATTCAGAATATAGGATCTTAGATTTTATATGGTGTTCACGGGCATCACCCGACACGATTATTGTATGACTGTTAAAAAGTGTTGCCCTGGGCCTAGAGGTACCAAATAATTTTAACTTTAAAAAAGTTGTGCCTTGTGCACCAGGCCTTTGTTTGGTTTAAATTGACAAGTTCACCCTCACTATTTATTACTCCCTCCGTCCCAATTTCTTGGTCCTTCTTTCCATTTTGGGATGTCCCAAAATATTTGTCCCACTTCTAAAAACATCCATCAAAATTGGGTCACTTTCCAATTTTACCCTTAAAAAGTACTTTTCCCATCTTAATTGGCTAGTCTATTATCTTTTATTTTATAACGGTTTTTATGATTTTGAAAATTTTGTATAATAAAACTAATTGATAATCTATCAAACAAGATCCATATTGAATATGTTTTGACTTTCATATAATAAATTAACCTCACAAATTTGATCATAGTAATATTGACTGGATTTAGGGGCAAAATAGAAAAGTCAATACAAAATTTTCACACCACTTAAAAACCCACTTCCCCAAAAGGGGCCAAGAAATTGGGACGGAGGGAGTATTAAAAATGAGATCCGCGTGATTAATTTGACGATTGAGCTCGAGCCAAAATTTTAGGCTTGTTTTATAAACGAGCCAAACTCGAGTTAGGCAAGCATACAATAATATATCATTGTATAATTTCATTTTCCATAGTATTTGTAGTAATTTATACCACCATTTTGGGAAACAAATTATTGGAGAGCTTGAACTTGGCTCATTTATATTTGTTGGACTCGACCTCGAGTCGAGCTATATATACTTTAAAACTCGGTTCGGCTCATTTACGCCCTACTTTTGGGTCATGTCGTAATTGTTGGAAGGTTATGTTAGCAATGACGTTATTAGAGAACATTAATCCCATTCTTACAAAAAGTTGAATAGTGATAGAGCAATACACACTCAACCACACACTCTCTCACACGTGCTGGATCCCACCGAGTGGGACCCACCAGGTGAGACCCACCACATGTGAGAGGGTGTGTGGTTGAGTGTGTGTGACTCTAATTTTTTTGCAAAAATTTTTAACTTTTAACCAAGGTCTACATCACGTGAGCTCGTCCCAATCCATCTTCTAGATTTAGGATTACAAAAGCATTTTTTTTAATGCATTCTTTTTTAATATGCCATTAAAAGTATTAAAATCGCATATAATAATTACACATGTCACATCCCTCTGAGTGGGTGAATTCTAGAATTCTTTAGGGGGGAACCATAGATAAATGCACAAGTACGGAATGGGCATGATCCAGAGTCAAAAAACTGTTATCTGAATTATTCATTATATAGAGCTTGACCGTGTAGATCGAACATATAAAAATCAGGTCGATCCGATATTAGTAACAAAGTGAACACAATCACATTTGTCTACGGTATAATTTTTTGGGACAACCCAAAGAGACGTGGCTCGTTCACTAAGTCATCAATATCGGATCAACTTGATTTTACAGGTTTGTTCAACGCGTCAAAGCTCTACATAATAAACGGTACAGATAATATTTCTTGACTCGAGACGATGCCTGTTTTTGGACGCATCGCAAACCCCAAAGTCCTATAGATAATCCATATTCAACTTTTTGCTGGCTTTTACATTCAATATCTCTTTTTTGCAACTAGCATTGACCTCAAACATTGTTTATCATCAATTTCATAGTGCGTGCACAACTAGTCAAGTCACCACTACAATGTCTTACCGAAAACTTACCATTTTGTTGAAAAATATCGATGTATATAGCACTAAGAAATCTCATTTTGACCTACAAAAAAATCTCTGTCGGGGGCCTTTTTTTTTTTTTTTTTTTTTTTTGGGCAAAAAATGTGACTTTTATCTCGCAGACCATTTTATCTCACAGACCTAAAAATCTACAGGTTTTTGGACAAGGCAATGATCATTGATGATATAGACAAATCAAGCAAAACCAGAAACCCATGGAGGCTTTGCTCTGCCAATCAAGTTGAAGAGGTGAAGCTTCTCCTAAGGCTAGTCCCCATATGGCTAAGTTGCTTGACATTTGCTCTAGTAATAGCACAACTCAGTACCTATTTCACCAAACAAGGCAGCACAATGGTCAGAACCATTGGACACTCACGTTTCCAAGTACCCGCGGCATCCCTCCAAGTGTGCACCGGACTCACAATCCTCATCGCAGTTCCACTCTACGAACGGGTACTGGTTCCAATTGCAAGAAAAATCTCCGGTCACCAATCCGGCATAACAATGCTACAAAGAATAGGGACTGGACTTTTCCTATCAATACTCACAATGGTCGCATCAGCTCTAGTTGAGGCTAAAAGGGTCAAAATCGCAATTGACCACGGTCTTCTAGATGCACCAAAATCAATAGTCCCCATGAGGGCTTGGTGGTTACTACCACAATACATTCTCTGTGGGCTTTCGGACGTTTTCACCATCGTCGGACTCCAAGAGCTGTTCTATGACCAGATGCCCGAAGGGATGAGGAGCGTGGGAGCCGCAGCTCACATTAGCATCGTGGGAATGGGAGCTTCTTGAGCAGTGCTGTTATATCCGTCGTGGAGGTGATTAGTGCAAGATATGGTAACGAGTGGCTGATCAGCAATAACCTTAATCGTACGCACCTCGATTACTTCTATTGGGTGTTGGCAGGATTGAGTGCTTTGAATTTGTGTGTTTATGTGTTGGTTGCTAAGGGTTTTGTGTACAAGAAAATTGAGAGTGGTGGTCCAGCCAAAGGGGTGGAGCTCAAGTCTAAGGAGGGCCACATTGTCTAAGGGATAGTGCATTATTAGCTTGGATACTAAGTACTAGGGTACAAGTAATAATATGTGTCTTTTGTGGAGTACTTTTTAAAACAATCCATTAGGTGAAATGCTCAAACCAAACCCAAAAGTTGAAGCACTACCAGGTTCAGGAATCTGCTATCACTGTCAAGTTCAATGTCTTGTGCCCTATCCACCATGGCGCAACCGTTAATTGGCTAGAGCGGACGAATCCTCTTTCGACACCTCGGGTCAAGTGGGATTAACTTTTTGGTCCAATAATTATGCTTGGAAGTAAAGCTTTGTGTTTTTAGTTTTGGGATAGGATTTGTTAAGTTTAAAGATGGGGAGGATAAGATTTGATCAGTTTGTTTCTACGTCGAGTATATCTTTTATTTCGTCTTTTAAACTATGAATAATATGATCAAGATTGTAATAAGACTTTGATCAAGTTGTCTGAAATCAGGGTCCTACATTGCCCTTGTGTGTTTTCCATCTCTCTTCTTTTTTCTCATTGTCCTAAGTCAGTCCATCTTTTCTTTCTTTCAATGTTCAAAATCAAGACTCTTATCGGTAAAGTTGATTTTCAATGGGTCTCTTGTATGTCTCCGGAAAAAAGATGAAAGACACATTAAAGTGCCCAAACACTCGTGCAGTGTGTGTGGATCCCCTAACCAATGTGCGCGTGCCTAAAATTGTTTGCGCATTTTTGTGTGTGTCCCTAAAATTGTTTGAAGGTACGCTCGAGATACATTTACAGTGCATGCAGGAAAGGCAATCGTTAATCAGTATACAATTTAGCTATAGACACTGGTATACATACTGACTGTATTACTGCCTCTCTCACAAGGCATGTGGCCTCAGACAATGTAATAGGGAGAGGCTAACAGCTTAGATTAGAAACCTGGTGTTCTATTTTATGTTTGCAGAGCTTTGAATAGGTATGTAGGAGCAAATAAAACAACTCAAACAATCAACCAAGTCGAAAAAATAGAGATATACGAAAACAATATAGCGAATCAGTGAAATATATTTTATTTTCTCATAAATTCCCCCACAAATCCATTAGCCGTAGGATAAAAATTTAATGTAGAAAACAGGGAGCGAGAGAAATTTTTTGTGAGCCAAACATTTTATTAGGTGGACTTGTTTGGAAATTTTGGTTAAATTCTCCAATTTCGTAATGTTAGAACCGGGGGCGGACCTAAGGAGGTGCAAGCGGGGGCCCGAGCCCCTGCACCACATCCCCCAATTATCCCAATATTTCTACTATTTTTTAGGTTCCTTTTGTAAAAAATAGGAAGAAAGGTCCCTCATATAAGGCGGGGCGGTTCCATGGACACAACGAATAACACAACATTTGACACACCAATAATCGGATCCCCACGCTTACAATCGGACCCGTTCAAGTTGTTTAAAATTTGTTTTTAAGACTACCAGTAAAAAATCAACTTATTTGGATATCGGTAAAGGCTTGATCGGTTCATTCAAATTTATCATGTAAAATCTGACAAGAATCAACTAAATGAACTGATCAAGCTTTGTCAAAAAAAAAAAAACTGATCAAGCCCTTATCGATATTCAAATGAGTTGATTTTTTACAGGTAATCTTAAAAACATATTTTAAATAAATTGAACGGCTCTGATCATTCGCGTGGGGTTCACAAAAAAAAAATTGTGTCAAATGTAGTGTTATTCGTTGTGTCAACGGAACCACCCCCATATAAGGATGATATTTTATTGTTAATTTATGAATATATATGATTTTTAGTCGCAAGAATCTTGCGTCCGCCACTAGTTAGAACCAAGGTGCAACTCAAAGAATGAGAGGGAAAGAAAGATAAACTTGTGAGCCCCTAAAAATAGAGCAAATGAATTTAATAAAGAGCGTCAAGATTTGCATGAAATCACCCAAATCTTTAGTGGGGAAAGCCACCCTAATCTTAATACAAAGATATTGCCAACTCACTGTACTTCTGTCACTATTTCCATGTTGTTTATTAGAATTTTGAAGTTAATGATTGCTTTTTTTCCTACTAATACCAAGTAATCTTCCCATCAAAAGGGTTTATATTTTATTAGAACTCATTAAGGCCAGAACCCATCTTCATTAACAAAAAGTCAAGGCAAACTACTTTATCACCAAGCAGGTCTTTAACTTTCTGCCGAGATAAAAAGGCAGTGGGGGCCGGCGACCAACGCGCGCCAACTTTTTTCCAGATCGACTATCGATTATCTTTACGAGAGGAAGTGCCAGACAGGAGGGCCTAGATTGGTCCAATAATACAAGGTTAATGAAGAGGGGATCCAGAAGAGCTCCCTGAATGCGGGCTTGAGTCATAGCTTGACCGAGCCCCATCGATACAATAGGAACAATGTATAGGTCGAGCTCTAGTTATATCGATTGTCCAGTTTATCGCAACGTTGATGATATACGATAATATCTATGAACTACCTTCCGATTTAAAAAAAAAAAATTGAATAAAATGTGATACGTTCAGAATTTCCTAAAGATACCCATTTATTTCAGGATATTTACTCAGGAATTCCAGACCAGCAAGCACGTGCATGGGATCGTTCTTGGAGGCTGTAAAGTTTTTTCTTTTCTTGGTATCCTAAACCAAAAGGTCAATCTGGAAATCTGGATGACCAATGTAGTATCTAGCCTTACCCTAATCCAAGAGGCAATGGAATATTATCACAAGAAAAAGTCAACTTTTATTATTCAAAAAAAAAATCCCATTGGAATATGTGCCAAAAAAAATAAGACACTGTAATCATTTTTGCTTCTTCCCCAATTCAAAAAGTCAAACCAGAAGATCCGGGAGATTCTGAAATGCTATCTGGTCTGATCTTGCTTTCCAAACTGTCCATATCTTGAAATTATTTAGTTTCAGCTATGACTCTAAAATGGCTCCTCATAAAAACTCACAAACAAGATCCACAAAAACCCTAATTTTCTCAGTCTTATTTTCCTCTCTGGAGTTCTGGTTTTCTTGGTCCTCTTATTCTCTAGGTCATTGACATTTGGCATATTCACCCACAAATGGGTAGTGGTCCAGCAGACGCAAAGTTCCATGTTTTAGCAGTTGATGATAGCCTCATTGACAGAAAGTTGATTGAGAGGCTCCTCAAATCCTCTTCTTTTCAAGGTAATTTCATGTCTTTATCATGTTCTACAGACAGAAGGGAAAAAGAGGGTTCTTTTTTCTCTTTGGGTTTGTTTTATGGGTCAGATTAGACATGTGATCCCATCACAGTTTTTAAATCCTGTTAGGAAACTACATACCAAATAAACGCAACTGTGACAATTTTGAGACTATATTTCTATTTTATAGCATTTTGATTCTTACGTCATGAGGTGTCCTATTTTTTCCCCAGTTACTGCTGTAGATTCTGGAAGCAAAGCTCTTCAATTCTAGGACTACAAGATGATGAAAAGAGAGATCCAAAACCTAACCCATTATCAGCCTGTATGTAAATAAATAACAGTATCGGATGTCCGAAATCCCATTACGTACCGGCTGATGCGATACGTAACGTCGTAATGGCCTTTATTTAAAACCCAGGATCCCATTATCACCACTTGCATGGTAGGATTTCACATTCTAGGAAACTACATACCAAACAAACGCAACTGTGACAATTTTGAGACTATAATTCTATTTTATAGCATTTTAATTCTTATGTCTTGAGGTGTCCTATTTTTTCCCCAGTTACTGCTGTAGATTCTGGAAGCAAAGCTCTTCAATTTCTAGGACTACAAGATGATGAAAAGAGAGATCCACAACCTACCCCTGTTTCTCCAAACCATCACCAAGTATGAGATTTTCGATATCGATATTCTGTTTGCACCATTCTTTTGGATTCCCTTGCTCTTTTTAACCATTCAAATATGTACGCATACATGCATACCAAAAAAAAAAATCTCTAAGACATTTATTGATCTATTTTCTTACCATCTTTTTGTATTGCAGGAAACAGAAGTCAATTTGATTATTACAGATTACTGCATGCCTGGAATGACAGGCTATGAGCTCTTAAGAAAGGTCAAGGTAAATTATCAGTTGTTTAGACGAAAACCAAACAAGTTTCCAGATATATACATGTAGATCTCAATACCTTGTGTCCGGTAGACAAGAAATGCCAGCGTGCATCCTATGTTTTGTGGATTTCCTATGTTTTACTAATGAATGATATTATACGACTAGCAGGAATCTAAATCTCTCAACTACATCCCAGTTGTAATCATGTCATCAGAAAACATCCCTACAAGGATCAATAGGTGAGGAAAACAAAGAAAATACTCGATATTATCAAGTTGTTTACCAGCAATTTTTCAGATTTGATGGAATATGAAATGGTACCTGCATAATATGGTACTGACCTGCTTTTTGTTATTTGGGTGCTGCTCAGATGCTTGGAAGAAGGGGCAGAGGAGTTCTTTCTGAAGCCAGTTCAAATGCATGATGTGAATAAGCTGAGGCCACATCTAATGAGAGGAAAACAAAGCCAAGAAACAACAAAGCATCAGTAAAAAGAGAAAGGGCAGAGAAGGAACCCCATTCACAGTATAGAACAAGAACAATTTTCAATGACTTGGATGTGATCTTATTAGAATAAGAAAAAAAAATCATTCCATGTTATTTTCCTTAATGTTTAAATTTAATTTCAGGCTTTATAATTACAGACTGAATAGATGGGTAGATTAGGCAGAGTTATCAAGCCATGTAAATGTGTGGTAAACGAAGTAAATCCGATTTCGTTGGTTAACAGAATATGCAGACTTGTTGCATGAAAAAACGAGGCGTCTATGCTATCAAAACAATTTCTTCTTTTTCATAATACATATGGAAAATGTATGCATAATTTATCAGTTAGTGAGCATAGCATTCTGCAGGAAATATTGTGAAAAATCATAAGGTCCGGTATGGACAAACTATGTTTGTGATCACTTTTTCTGAATCGGTTGGAGATTATGTAATATCATTTAATTCTGATTAGAATAATCCCCTCATGCGTGGCGTTTAGAATGCAAGCAATACAATCAAACTAATTCACAGGTCAATTCAAGATTTTCAAAGATTGATTCAGGAACCCTGTCTATAAGTCAATCTTCAATGGCAATCCCATGTATTAAGCAATCAGCGATACTTGACAAGAACTAGGAGATTATTTGAATATATACCATGAGAATATAAAATGAGAGATGATAACATATAAAAGAATCTAATCATACGATTCAGATTACAATAATCCCCTTACTCGTGGCGTTTAGAATAGAAACAATACAATAAAACTAATTCAAACGTCAATTCAGATTTTCAAAGACTGATTCAAAAATCATTTCTGCAAATAATTCTTCAATCGCAATCCAATGTATTCAGCAATCAGCTGACAAGAACCATGATATCCAGTAATTGATGTAAATTTGCTCCCAGAACGTATCATTTGATTCCTTTTTCTGTATTGGGATTTGGAATAATTCCATTTCTGGAGAAATTGCAGTTGCAGAAGCATGTTGGAAAATCCTTCTATAAATGGGAATGGAACTAGGATAGATATCCGTTTGATTTGTGGGATTTGGGGCTGGGATTCGAGATGTAACATGTAGCATTTCTTGTCTTCTTTTCTTTTTACGATATCTACCTAGTACCTAAAGCTTCATCAATTAAAAACAGATCCGGCGCGCAGTAAAGCGGCCCTATTGTGACCCGTAAGACACGGGTTCAATTCTCTGAAACAGATTCTTTGCTTGCAAGGGCAAGACTGCATAGATCAACCCTTCCCCAGATCCCGTAAACGCGGGAGCTTCGTGCACTGGGTATGCTTTTTTTTTTTTACCTAAAGCCTCATCAATATTCCAAATTACAGAGCTGAGAATAAACAGGTGATGCAGCTATCGGATCAACAGAAATTGAACCGTCCAAGTACCATCATCTCCAAGGATGGAGCCGGGGTGGCTAATAGGGTTGTCGCACCTGCTACAATTTGAAAAAACCCTACTATTACATTGAAAAAACGTACATATCATCAAATTTTAACACCCCGCCCCTCCTCCACATATATAGTCCACCCCACTACACAAAAATCTTGGCTCCGTCCCTGATTCATCTCATAATCAAAATGCATCAATTTAACATAAAAGGAAAACAAGCTAGAAAGAGACCTGATGAAGGGACAATGACGAATCGACGAGCAGTAGAACTCGATTTGGACTTCGGATCAAAGAAGATTCACTGAACTGTGTGCATTTCGAGCCCTAGCTCAACGACTTTGAACTGGTATTAACTGATTTTCGGTATGCTGTTTCGAGTAAATTGCTGTTTTCATCCCTTACCTATTTTACCATGGCTGGGCGAACCCTCAAACTATTGACCCTTGGCAATAAAGCCCCATTGGCTAGTTGCCGTTAGGGCAACTCCAACCCATGACTTCAAATTGGAGATGTGAATTTTTATTAAGGCAATTGCTAACATTAGCCTAATAGGCTGAGGTTAAGTGAGTCCCATTTGCTTTGTTTTTTACGCATTCCTCTGTCTAAAACAGAATCAAGACTTTGTATCTAACTTGACCATTTTAACCCTATTATTTTAACCATACCATTACATGTGAATTACAAAACTAGCACCAAAATAATTGGCGAGTAATTTCCCCCCAATCTGTATGTCATTTTCTCTTCACAAGCATACAAAAAGCACTTTCTTCTTCTTCACTTTTACTTTCCTTTTTCATCTCCTGAAGAGGAGAAATTTTTCAGTGCCGAGTGGGTACCACGTGGTACCCGCTCGCGCAATCTGGGCCGTCCATTCGGTTTTGGACGGCTCGGATTAAAGAGAGAGAAACATGAGAGATAGGAGGAGAGAGAGGGTTTCGATCTCGGCCGTCCAATACACTTTTGGACGGCCTGGATGCAATGTTCGGGTACCACGTGGGCTCGGCCACGTGGTACCCACTCAGTACCCAAATTTGTTTCCCTAAAGAGGCCTTACAAACAGAAAGTGAGAAATTGGGAATCTCCAAGTGAGTTTGTCTCTATTTTGGTTTTATGATGTCTACCTTTTTGTATTCTAAAATGAACCAATTTTGTTACGCAGTTTTTCTATTTTATTAGCACAAACCTGGAGCCGTATGTCTTAAGTAGGTAAGGCTTCTTTTATTTGATTCTTGTTGTTATGGGTGAACCATTACTTGATATTGATTTAAATCAGCTTCCTAATGATGAAGAAAGGGTGATCGAATTTGAACAAAATACATCAGAATTGGAAGAGTACCCAAAAGAACCATTACCTGGAGCCATTACTTTTTTTTTTGTCTTTATGTTTAATTGCAAAAGTTCATTTTCCTTCTCTTTAAAAATGTCAAATGTTTTTTGTTTTTTTGTTTGATTGCAAAAGTTTCCTGTCCAAAAAATGTACCGATCATGTTCGGGGACTCACTTTTGGGTCCTACACGAGTGATCCGAACTGTTCATTATTCTTAAAAACATTTTCCGGGGGACTCACAAAATTTCAGCTCAATCAGATGAACATGATCAGTACATTTTCTGGACAATGACGTCTGTACCTATATGTTTACCGATGGATTTATCTTATTGTGACTGTAGCAATTGGACACCTAGTTCTTTAGTTTTTTTGGAACGGCGCATTGTTTTTTAGTTTAGAGAGAGTTTGATGCAGGGTAAAATTGTCACTTAACAATAGAAAAGTACACAATGATAGAGATTCTGTGTATTGTGCAGGAAAAGGACGGTAAAGTAATGGAAAAAAGTATTAAAGTATTTTGAAGAGACATTGTTAAAGTTTGCCTATTAGGCACAGAATAGCCGGATCCTTTTATTAAAGCTTGTGTGGCATTTTGACATATCCAAATCTGATATCAACAAACCGTTATTTTCAATCGTGATGTCAAATTCTAAGTATTAAAGTACAAAACATATACTGCACATTTTGAATCCAAAATGCGAAGTATGTATTTGGCACAGGGAGTTAAATTTTAAGCAAATGTTGCAGAGTTAAATTCACGTTGGCTTTGCTCCATTCGACATAAGGGCGGGATCAAAGAAAAACGTGAAAAGTTACCGTTTTCACTCCACTTAGGATTTGAAGCCATGGATTGAATTTGAAGCCATGAACTGAAGATGCTCTTATTAATATTGACTTATATGCCTAGCGAATTAAGCGAAATCCCCCCCTTTTTTTTTCCTCAAAGGCAGTCCTTTTCTTTCCCGAACCTTAATCTCATGGCTCCTCGAAATTTGGTACACACCGAGTTCCATTTTAATGATCAAAGTTGTCCGTTTCATCCCAATTCCTGTTAGGAGATTATGCAAATTTTGGCACAATCTGGTATAAATCGATCAGTACTACAATGGCAACACTTTATGATATGTGCTCAATTTTTGCTCCATGATTGCAGTATAGAACTGCAATCATTTAAGCTGTTAGCTGTTGAACTCCTCCGGGGAAAATTATTACTTGCTCACTGAATATTCACTCGAACCCTAGATGTACCAATAGCACACAAATTGTGACTTGGGTCACAACACCTCCCCGAATCATTTCCTCCGTCGCGTTTGTCACTCTCTCTCCTTCCACATCAAAGCCCCGGGCAAACCTCTCTTGGTCGTGAAATCGGGTTAAAACATATATATGGAGAAGCCGGAACAGTAACTTGGTACCAAAAAAAAAGAAAAAGAAGAAGAAGAGTAACAAGTGCCAGAAACGGGAACAGTAACCGTCAAATAAATATATTTCCATTCGTGTCAGATACAACTGAGGCTACAAAAAATGTTGAAATTCTATCCAAATCTGCTAAAGGAACTAATGCTTTATTGGCAAAAGCGACTGCAAAAATAGTTCTTTAATCGGTCATGAAGGCAAATTTGATCTACCACCAGATTAGAGTGCAACAATATTAGCTTGATGTGATGTTGACAAAATAGCGACGAGGCCTTCTTTTCGCAAATGCCAAACCAATCGCTGAATCGCAAGATCATCTAAGCAAAAACCTTCCCCGCCACAGGCAATGAAAAACTGCATTCCGTGTCAAGCAGCAGATGTAACTTGACAAAATATAAAAAAGGGTAAAGGGGCTTGATAGTTTTGCGAGAGTTGTGCATACCCGGTACAAAATATACAAGCTATTTACATAGTTGAGCTCCTGCACACACATGAAATCAAATGATGGGGGTAGATTGTTAGATACCCAAGTAAGTATTCAATCATAAAGCAGCGAGAGATTAAGATAACGAAAAAAGTGTGATGAAACATAAGTAAGTGATTGAAATCTTCTAACGATGCAAAGTTAGTTACAAAGTATGACAGAATAAAATAAGGCAGAATCAAGAATCAACTTCCATCACAGATGAAGGTGGAGAAAATTGTGAATGTGATCACTTTAAAGTTTAATCAGATATCTACCATCAACAATTTAATATTCAAATGCATGCAATGCATCATTGGAACTGATGAAGAAACAGAAAAGAATATTTTACGGGACACTGGAACAAATTGATACACTGATTCCCTCAAAACTCGTTTGGGAAATAGGAATAATGTAGGCTGTAGGGGTACAGTATGGGTTGAACCTGACATGAGAAATAGAAAAATCTCGCAATAAGAAACTTTTGCACCTAACACGAACAAAATAATGTACCCACTCGTGAATGGGACTGTAGCATAATCGACGGGTCTGCAGTTGTGCACCTTGAATCGACAACAATGTGTGCCTTCTTATGAAACATTAAACATCCAACCAAAGCCTTTGACTTGCTAAAAATCGACCAGTAAATTCACAAGCCCTGTCAAGGTAAGCACAGCTCAACCCCAGCTAGTCAAACTGAATGTGTGCCTTCTTTAAATTGGACCAATTGGTGGGTATTTTGAGTATCCCAGAAGAAATTTTTTTATGAAACATTAAACATCCAAAGCCTTTGACTTGCTAAAAAATCGACCAGTAAATTCACAAGCCCTGTCAAGGTGAGCACAGAGACGCTCAACCCCAGCTAAGTCAAACTGAATCTGATGCTTTAGAGCTAGTTCACTACGAAACGACTTCTTAACGTCCAGTGCATAAAGAGCAGTAAAGAGTAAAGACTAGAAATGTCCGTCCAATTGTTTAGAATGCAGGACTATAGGAACCTTTGCTATTAAACAACATATTTCACATACCCTCATGTAGCAGAGCTGGTATGCACAAAACTAAGGTCAGCCAAATAATTGCTCTCAGCAAAATCATGTAATGTGCGGTGTGGCCGTGAACTTTCACGGTCAGGTTTTCCGTACTCTTCCTTCAAGAACTTTCTGCACTCGTCAGGATCCTGTAACAAATATTAAGAAATTAGCTGACTTAGGAAGAACCTTTAAAAAAAATTAGACGATGAGGAAAATAAAAGGAGAAAAGAACAAGGCAGGCCTCACAATATGGTAGGCAGCAAATTCAAAACGCAAAAGCGACATTCTTTGTTTAGCTTAGCAGACCTCACAGTGGTGCAAAAGGCACACCTTGGGAGATCGTCCTAGAGACAAGGCATGTATGCCTGGAGGATAATGCACAAATTCGAAAGCCTTGAGAGGCATTTTTGGATGCATTGCCTCGGGCACTAGCGAGCCTCAATTGTGCCTTTGGTCGTCTCCATCCTATCATCCTAACTTTTTTCTCTCACTTTTCACCTTCACGTGATTTCTTACTTTACCACCTTGTGAAGATCGTGCGCCTTCTTAAGTTGTAGACTTTGCAAGCTTCTTGGTTTTAAAGAACTTGCATCTACATGTCATGCACTTATGTGCAGTTACCATGTTGGATTCAATGAACAATTTGAAAGCCGGCAATGTTTGGATGCCTAGCAAGCCTCAATTGTGCCTTTGGTCGTCTCCATCCTATCTTCTTTCTAAATTTTTCTTTCACTTTTCTCGCTTTACCTTTTTTCTCATTTTAACACCACACAAGATGTGTCTTACCCAGGTTTAGAAAACCACGGTATCGCCTCTATAGCCCAAAAGAACTTTCTCTTGCAAATTTATATTTTGGTGGCATAAAGCCAAGATTTTCCAAGCACAAGCTTCCCCAATTAATCTGATTAATTGCTAGGGGCATTGAACATTGTTATGTTTGGATGCGGGTACAATATTACAATTACAACATACTCTTCAAGAACATTACTCCAAGTATGATAAAACGGTAATAAGTAACAAGAATGATAGTTGATGATGTCATCCACTTGCAGCTTTCACTCGGAAATTTTTCACCAACCAGAGATGATGGAGACAATCGGTGAAAATGCCTTGAGATTGATAAGGATGGTCGGATGGAAAAAAATATGTTCGGCGTTGTGCAAAACAAAAAAACTGCCAATATGTAAAGCTTGATTATCAAAATCACTGATTTGAGTAATTGAGTTTCAATAAATTCTTCAAGATAATTGGCGACAATAATGAAGAGAGTGCAAATCATGGGTATTTGACATCATGAAGACTAACTCCGTAAAATCAAGACAAATGTGATGATGGTTGATGGTGATGTTCAACAACATCAAGTCTAACTCAACATGAACAAAGAAAAATTGAAATGACAATGGAGATGATGACAATGACTGATTGCGTAACGAGGTTGGCACGTGCAACCAGTAGTATCACAAATGCACATACAAGATACAACCAACTACCCCCTCCGTTCCTTAATAATAGTCCCACTATTCCATTTTGGGATGTTCCAAAAGAATAATCCCATTCAAAAAGTCAAACAAAAAAGTATGTTGATTTCCGAAAGTTATCCCTCCTAAATAATGAAGAACAATTTTTAAAGTGAGATTTAAGGGGTAACATTGGAAATCACATTTCATTTTGAAAGGAGACATGCACTTAATGCATGTCCCCTTTAAAAGCTGGAACTCCCAAAAGGGTCCATTATTATGGAACGGAGGGAGAAAAAAATAATGATATATATGTGCAAAAATATACCTGTAAGAATTTCAGCATTTGCTCTTCCACTGTACCACGCATTGCCAGTGTTTCCACATGAATAGGACGAGTAGCACCCATTCGGTGAGCACGACTGATCACTTGTTCCTCCATGCTAATAAAATTTCCAACAGATACATCGAGTTTAATACCATGGAAAATAAACATGTTGAAGTAAAACTCGACATGTGGAATAAAAAACATTCATTGATTGAGACAGAATGAAGAGGTCATGATAGCTCAATCAAATCATGGCAAAAACTACTGGAGTGGCCTTTTCTCTATCTAAACAAACAGAGCTTGAGAAGTAACACATTGATGTCCTTGAACAGGTGTATAAACTTCATCGGACAATATTGGACCCAAAATCTATTGGTCAATTACCTTCTGTCCCAGATTGGTTCCATCAGAAATACATGTGTTACAAAACTCAAATCAAGGCCTAACGCCGCACTTCCATCCATAAGAAGAGCCATACAACTTGGATCATACTGGAATGTTGCTAGTGACTTCATCTGGAAAATGAGAGAGGAAATTTTCCCACAAAGACAAGAGGAATGGTAATTATAAGTTTTTCCTACAACTAAAAAGATGAGGTTAAAGAACTTAAGCGGAAATATATGATACATACCTTGTTGCATGCATGCATTGGACTATACATCCCAGCAAACTTTATACCAGAACCTGTTAACTGTCAAAAAAGATGAACTTCAAAATATCAGTGGCGGTAACGACAGCAGCAGCCCCCAGAAAAAAACATAATCACAGACCTACAAAGAAAATAGCTTATATTTTCCGCAAGGAAAATCTTACTCCCTCCATTCCTTAATAATAGTCCCTTATTCCATTTTTGGATGTTCAAAATTGATAGTCTCATTCAAAAAGTCAAACAAAAAAGTATGTTGATTTCCAGAAGTTATCCCTCATAAATAATGAAGAAATTTTTTTAAAAGCATTTAAGGGGTATTATTGGAAATCAAATTTAATTTTGAAAGGGGACATAGATTAAAAATTTGGAACTCCCAAAAGGGTCCATTATTATGAAACGGAGGGAGTATTATACTAGCCTTCCACACTATACAACATTACCTGTTGTTCAATGACGTGTATATGCTCAAGAAACTGAGAAAATATTAAAACTTTCTCTGGAGGTGTCTTGCAAGATTCCTTGCTTTTTTTAGGCAAGACCACCTGGTGTGGTAGTGTACCAGGATCACTTTTCTGGGAGGCAACAGGAAGCCCATCAGAATGCTTGCCATCATTCCCCTCATCTAGTGAGAAACAAATCGTTCTATTAACTTCCTGAAGTTCTTTCAGTCTCTCAACAAGGTAAGCAACTTTACTGCTAGAAGTTGATTGCCAATCAGGATCCCAGTCATCCTGAACCAACACCATGAAGAATGAAACGGAAACATTGGTGACATAACAAAAATAACAAAAGGAAGAAACACAATAAATTGGAAATAAGCGTGCCTGTTTATACGATGGTTGTAACTCAATGAGATCTTTGGGAACAGGCCACTTCGGGTTGGGATTTTCTGGACGGATCGATGCTTCAGGACTCTGCATCTCATACAAATTGCCACAGCCAGGAAAAGTACATCTTTCACTGTCCATAGCAACACAGGCAAGACATAAAAGATGCCTGCATGGCGTAATGACAGGTAAACGGCACCATTCATTGCACCTACCAAATGAGAAGACAATCAGTAATTGAAAAATAATAGTATTGCATTTAAATTGAATATAAGTTACATGAAACCTCAAAGCCAATCTCACCTCATACAACTGCCACCAAATAGGATATTACTTCTTATGAAAGCATACTCTTCCGATAAAGGATCAAGGCCATTTTCAACTAAAATATCCATTGTTTCCTGAATATCTTCCCCAGCATCTGTTACTTTAATATGTCCAGCAACACAACAAGACAGCCTCAAATTTTTTATGGTACTACTTCGGAACTTCCATTGCTTTGGGTTTAGTAAACTCTCAACATGAGCTGGGTCATTCCAATCAGCCATCAATATATTACGTCGCACAGTTACTACCAATTCATTGTAACTCCTTGCGTGTTCCTCAGTAAAATCTATATATCTCACTTTCTTTATGCAGGGAGGAATAGCCTGCAAATCCTCTTTTCTTGCACTAATCATGCACCTATGAAGTAACTGCAACAAGCGTGTCCGACCCTCTTCCATCTCTGCTTCAAATGGCCTAAGAATGCCAGCTTCCCATGACTTCTGATTCTCTCCATAAGCGTCGTCATGAAGGAACTTAAGCAAGGGCTGAAGATGAGACAATTGACTGTTAGGTGTGTTAGGAGCCGGTGTTCCCGTCAACAACCAACGATTTGTAGCGGTCAGTGAAATTGCGAGTTGCAATTTGTTTGTCAAATTAAGACTTGAACCAAGGGTATGCCCTTCGTCTAGCAAGACTCTATGCCAGTGAACTTGCATTAATACACTTCTATTCCGAGGACTCCACTCAGCACTTAAACGATTGAAGGTAGTAATAACAACATCATAGTCCCAAGCCAGACTGTGTGCACTAGGCTTTTTATGATCAGTCCAAGCATAAATGCGCAACTGACCAGGCCTGACATGCTTTTGGATTTGAGTTTTCCAATGATCCACTAGATTTGCTGGAACAACAATAAGAGTTGCCCTTGACAAATATAACCTTAATGAATCCAATGGCTCACAAAGGGCGATTCTGAAGGCAGACAAATCAAAAACCAAGTTTTCTAAACCTTTTGGGTAGAACCACCTAGTAGTACCCTTTTCTGAGATCTTTCTGAGACCAAATGCTTGAAATATCTTATGCGATTTATGATCATCTCCTCTGGATACTACTCGAGTGTCCAGGACAGGCTCCAGTAAACCAATTGATTCCATTTCCGAAAGTTTGTCAGGTGAAAGTTTAGCCAACCAAGTCAAGGCCTTTTTTGCTTCAGAATTAAAGTGCTCCTTAAGCACGCTGGTGAAAAATGACACATTTTCCTCTTTCCCCCCCGGAGTTCCTTTGGTGTGAAAACCAGGTAAGTATGTAATAGGCTGACGGTTATCCCAAGATTCTTCTGGAGCACTGCAACTCACATATAATGGGTCACTGTTCATGCTACAAAACCATGCTGTGCTAGCAGTTGCCAAACTTTCATCTTCAAGCTTTCGCCACTTGCGACAAGCATCACACTGTACCCAAGTTTCATTATATATAGAATACTCTGCAGTGGACTTCCTAGGCCTCTTGCAATCACGCGGTGATCCATATGATACACCAACTCTGTTATCTGAAAAAACGCTTCGTCGACCATTGGAAGCCCTCTTCCTTTTACTTGATTTTTTATTTGTAACCTTCCTTTCATTAGAACAGTAAGATGATAAATCATATGCATGAAGAAGACTTCTCTTAATGGGAGTCAAGCTCCTTCTGCATCGAACTAAACCTGTTGCTGGTGTAGAGCAGCCAGCTGTAACGGAATCAATTCCTTTATCTGGACTTAAATCAGTAGATCCCCCAATTGGCATAACAGAATTCGAGAACAGGGCCCCATCTGGTGAGGAGCCTTTTATGGTCTCACTCAGAGTAGATTCAAAAAAAGAAATTTGTCCTCTTCGAGCATGGTGACCTGCACCCCTTTTATTTGATAATACGCTACAACTGGTGACATTACCTCCATTAACCTTACCTCCATTAACCTCATAATAACCACATCTATAATCAGCATTGTGCGCACACCAGATTACATGCGCTCCATCTGGAGGCTCCGCCATTGTTCCTAGCGTCTTCAGAATAAGGGATAGAGCAGTTATAGTCTTGCCTAATCCAGGTTCATCACAGAACATTCCCCCGCGAAAATCTCTGATTGATGGACACGACCCTGTGACTGTTCCACCAGAAACAGTGTTTATATAAAAAGCAAACCCATCTTCAGTCACGAAATCCATGTACAGAGGATGTGGCAACAATTCAGGATCTCGCTCACGCTGTAGCATCCACTCAACTGCTCCCTGCTGATGAGGAAAAAGTTTGAGTTTCATACATGGCATAACTGAAACTGCCAACGATCTTAGATGGCGGCAGGTGGCTGAAACCCTGACAAGGTCAACAGGACCAAGCGCTTTCAGAATCATAATCAAATGGTCATCTGATACCTCCCAAATACCTGAACTACATGAAGCATCTGCAGGGTGCACTCTTGAAGAATCAACATTTCCTCGCGTTGACACACTAGGTAAGCTCTTAAAAATTTCATGAAGCTCAAAGAGTTTCCTCCTGGAAGTATCAGGAACACCACATTGCAGTTTACAACCAAGAACATGGCAATCAGAAAGGTTCCAAATGCACTTAATATCTGCACTATCAGATTCACAAACATTTCTGTCACTGAGAAGCATTGAACTTCTCTTCTGCCAGTCACAACTGCAGAAAATGACAAACTGAGTCAGCAAGAAAAGCATACATTGAACAGGGCAAGCAATGAGAACTTCAAATCATAAAATCACGAAGTTAGCCATGACACTTGCAGTAGAATGATGATTCCCCCGCACAAGAAGATTATGTCAAAGCACAAAGTCCAACTTCTGACGCCAATCAAATCTAGGAGAAGCATTAACTGATGGAAACAACACCTAGAAGGGATGACCAAATAATATAGCTGGTTTATGTAGCCAAATTGGTGCAATGAAAATATATTGGGCCAACAAGCTTGAGAACACGGGTTTGAGCTCAGAGGAGCATCTTTGTGCATTGGGTCTGTATTCAATCTTTCCTCAACAAAGTATTCCATTATGAATTAATGTAGTGAATATCACATTAGCTATCTGTTTAATGCGAGCTTAATTTTATTTTCCTCTATGATAAAAAAAAATTCCATTACAAGGACAGCGAGGGGGTGCAACTCAAAAGCGAAAGATCTCAGCTTAAAAAAAATGATGGAACTTAAAGAACCTAAACCTATATTTTCAGAATAGAGTTTCTTGTCTATTTACTCATCAGGTTCTCATCTATTTACTCACCAGGTTAATCATGAAAAACAAGCTGCAAGGATTGCATACTCTCCTCTCTGATTCTTGATTACCAATGAATTGGTGCAGTTAAGTAATATAGTTGCAACATGTCCAAATGAATATGGAGCTGATATTCTAAAATTCGAATCATACAATAGTAACAGGAATAACAATGTAAGTAAGGCATCCTTTGGTTTGCTCTAATGATTTGGGAAAGGAATCGAATCATCATCCTCATCATTCCTTGGCCTCCGAAGCAATGATGATTCATTGTCCAGTCCCCAACAAGCTTCAGAATGTGGTTCTTGTTTCGTTGGGCTAGGTCGGTAGAAGAAGAAGAAAGCCATGGATTTTGATCCCGTGCTTTATGCTGTCAATATGGAGAGAGAGCAATCGAAGATTTCGACGGGGAGGATATACCATTGTTCAAAACAAAGAGTCATTTACTTTCTACTTTGTTTAGTCGGGAGTTGAGGGAGTACAACCCTACACTAGGGGAAAATATATATATATCATTCCTTGGCCGCCCAACACCTAAAACAATGAACCACAATTCCCTCTTGTAATCCACATTATGCCATACCTTTAACTACCCCCAACGCAGTAACTAGTATTCCAATAGCAATGACAATTCACACACAAACACACACAAAACAAGACTGTGAAACCCACAATAATTACTCCAAACCGTCCACATTCACGATTCACGCACCTCAAATGCCGAAAAAGCGCAGCAGCAACTGACCCTATCCTCGGAAACTGCCACCCGGACCACACGGCGATCGGCAAGTACACATCCACGAGCACCACAACCCTCACACCATCCCCACAATCCCTATCCACCCTCAAAACCCTTCCTTCTGCCTTCAAACACTTGTGCATTACCAACGCGTGAATCTGGTGAACTACGCTCAAGCTCCCTTGCACCAGTCCAAACCTCCTCCACTTCTTCCTCGACGAAGACGGCGCCCCGCTCTCTCTCTCTACAAAATCCCCGTTGATCGGCGATAATACGACGCCGGTCTCGGTCAGGAATCCGGCGTCGGGTCGGTTGACGTGGCAGCGGGTGTTGAGAGGGAGGGTCTGGGACAGGGAGGAGGGAGTGGCGGTGAGGACGGCGCGTAAGTAACCGCAGAGCTTGTGGTCAGGGACGGAAACGGCGTCGTCCTCCATTCTAGGGATGAAATTAGGTTTTCGATTTCTAGGGTTGGAAGCTGTGTGTGGTGCTGTGATCCATTGCGCTTTTACTTGCAGGATTGAAATTTGGAGAGAGAAAGAGAGAGAGAGAAGAGAAAGAGGTAACGGCAATACGAAGGAGAGGTTGGAATCGGATTCTTCTGTGATCTCATCAGTATTTATAAGACGGTAAATTACGATTATTTACCCGGGGGTTTTGTGAATAACGCGTTTGAACCACTATGTTTTAGATATTTGCGTGGATGTCCCCGAAGAGGTGAAAGATTGACCTGTTCGTTGGAAAGCCCATCAGTTTTGGGACGAACCAGGCGAAGATTTCGAATCCGATAGGGATTTGATGAAATTTGACTGAATCTTACCCTTTTTACTCACGCTTTCTTCTTGTTTATATCACCAATTTGAGACACCCACTGGTTTATATCACCAGTTCAAAAAAAAAAAAAGACACCCACTGGTTTAGTGTTTTTTTTTTTCCTCCTCAGATATTTTATATTTTATACATCTCGATTAATCTCTTTTTCGGTGTAATTAAAGACAAAACCATCTACATTGGGACTAGGGTATTCATAAAAAGATATTTTCTTGGCATCCTGACCCAAGAATCATATACATGTAATCAATTGTGTGGGGAGCAAACTCACCAACCAACCGAAATAACTCTCGGGGCTACCTTCGTCTTTATTTCAACTAACAATTGATTTTACACTTCCGATCACAAAAAAAAAAAAAGGGGAAAAAACTATTGCTTTGACACTTTGTAACACAAAAAAAAAAAAAAGGGGAAAAAACTATTGCTTTGACACTTTGTAATTTGTTACTGGTATTGTTCTTTTATTTTTCTTTGGTGAGAATATAAATTTCGCCATTATTTTGTTGAAATATGTAATACTTTTCACTTCATAATTGTTCTTAACACGATAACTCCTCGCTCGATGTTATTCAAGGTAGCCAAGTTGATAAGACGCCTTATACCCCATGCATTAGATCAAGGATCAATTCATACTAACATCACTGACCATTAACACTTTTTGCATGTACTCAAAAGAAAGGAAAAAAACCCAAAACATAAAATCATTTGTCTCTTCTACACTCCCCATTCCTATACCACAATTATGCTCTTTCATCTCTCCTCCCAAATAAATCCACCCATTCCTGCCGCCGTGTTCACCGCTCTGGCTACGGCCACACCGACATCACTACCACCCAAAATTCATCATAACAAAGCCTACCTGGCTGTTTGCTGATAGGATATAGAAGACAGATATATTATCATTCGGGATAGTATATCATTATATCCATCTTTGGCCGGATATGATAGCACCACATCACCATCTCCTTATTATATTAGCCATCATATTCGGCTTATTAATTACAAAAATGCCATTGTCCACGTTTAATTCTATACTAGCTTAAGGGCATATTTAGCAGGAAGGATTTGAGAGGGGAATATAGGATTTAGCCGGATATACATATCTGGGTTACTTATATCCAGTGTTTGTTAGTTTTTTTGTTTCCCGAATATGTATATGGATATCCATATACCCCTGTAATGGGATAAGTTTTGGACACACCCCATCCAAATTATATCTGAGCCTCTTTTTACCATTTAATCCCTATGGTCCTCCACCCTTTCTATTGGCTGTAGCATTTACTAGAGAGAGGAGATAATTTACTAGAGAGAGAGGAGAGACAATCTTGTTTGGTTTGGGTTTTGGATTTTGGTTTTTGGGTAATGCTTGGAGGGAGAGAGGAGAGAAAGAAGAAATCTGGGATTGGACGGCCGGGATGGGTGCTCAGGCACGGCCACGTGATGCCCGCCCGGCACCCAAAAAAAATTCATACTATATGATTTGTATATGTGGAACCTTTGCTAAATCAGCTAAAACCAGTTCGTTCTGAATGCATCTTATTAACAAAGCCAAATCAACATACAAATATTACACCCCAACAGACAGACAGACAGACAAACAAACAGACAGACAGACAACAAAAGGAACACAAAAACCAAATGACTAATCCTCCAACAACTTATTCCAAAAAAACATATGTTTTGGGAGACAGATGGGTAGACAATATCACAAGAAGAAATTTGATTGATTCCTGCTGCTTCATGGCAACCCTTTCTGCCCTGATGGTACCATCACCACGTGACCAAGTCCTTCTTCGGAGGTAAATCTGCAGAGGCAGAAACAGAAGAAAGAAAAAGACACTGTAAATGTTAGAAAACTGTAAGATCTCATTGAATTAAGTACGAAAACAAGCGAAAAATTGGGGAAAAAAAATAAATGAAGGGCCAAAGGGAAGGACCATTGCGAGGAGATGGTGGGGAGGATATCGTTGCCCCTGCTTCGATCGACGAGCAGCAGATAAAGGCAGACGAGCGTTTACTTTTTTCCCCGAAAATGGCTGTGAAAATTTCCTCATGCTCGTTTTCGGGAGATGATTCCTGTGTATTCTCCTTATTCTTCTTCTTCTTCCCTTTCAGCTCTATGCTGGAGCAACAGAGGAAGAGTTTGAGCTTGCTTTTGGTTTTCATCTCCATGGATTGTGAGTTAAAAGAGATGAGTGTTTATGTTTACTACTATAAGTCATATTGAAGGCAGAACTTACATATATATATAGATGAAATTGTATCTTAGTCAACCCTTTTGCTAAGCTAGTCCCATGGGGGTTGGCGTAGCCGCGTTATAGTGACGGAGCCAGAAATCGAAGTTGGAGAGGACTAGATTATGAAAGTATTGGTTCGATGATTTTTTTTCAAGACTAAATCCATTCCTTTGAATTTCTATATATCACTTGAGGAACGTAGTATAATTATCGCATGATATCATTCAGCATAATTTAGTGATACCCAAAAAAATTATTCTTACTTCCCAATAAGTTTTGAATTTTAAATTTTTTGAAAGAATATTTACAAAAAAATATGCAAAATATATTTTAAAATAGGAAACTGGGGGAGGCCGGGGTGGCCCCGGTCTCTATATAGCTCCGCCCCTGGCCGCGTAGTGATTAAGACCTCAAACTGATTTGCTCTCCCCTAAGATCTCAGATTCGAAACATCTCAAGTGCTATCAACTTTTTTGGAGGCAGTCCATACATAATTTTGCTCTGACTTTAATTAAACCCTCAAAATTAATTAAGATGTGCGTAAACTTGTCCAGACACCTGAGTTATCAGGAAAACAGAAAACAAAACCTTTTGCTATGCTTATGTGCTAAGGATTTAACCTGATAGGGTGGTGCTCATGAATGGAACTAATATGAGAATATAATTATTACCCATCTGCCATTGACTCTCAGAGAAAATCCTGTCCATTGGATGAATGAAGGAAACTTTTTTGCATGAGAAAATCCTGTCCATTGGATGAATGAAGGAAACTTGTTTGCATGGATGATTCTTCAGGTTATAATATATGGAAATGACAATTTTTCAATCAATGCCATTATTTTTTTCGTTTCTAAGTTGTTGTACTGATTTATTTATTTATTTTAGTCTTATGTTCAAGGTTTGAATCTTGGATTGCTCCTGTGGTTTGGGCAACAAGTTTTCTTCACGCGGAATGAGATTTAAAAAATAAATAAATTAATTTAAACATTACAAAAAATCAATTTCTACCCTACGAACTCCACGACTCTGCCGTCCCCTCAAATCTGGTTGTCCAAAACACTTTTGGACGACCGAGACCGGTCGACAGGCACTGCCATCCCTAAGGGACGGCAGAGTCCCTGGATCCGTTCCCTACAAAGTGTGAAGCAGAGGAGGGAAAGGAGAAAATTTCATTTTATAAAAATGAAAGAAGTTGAAGACATTGCTTACAAATGGAATAAGTAGCGTAATTTATAACTTTATAACAGTCTTTTTTATCAAGTTCTCGCTGTCGATATTGCTCAAATTTTCTAAAATAAATAGTACTATCGTTTTTATTGTTCTTCAAAATTACATTTTGTCTTCTGCTGCCACTTTGCATATTTTGAAATTCAACGATGAACCAAACATTACCTTTTTAAACAAACCACATTTTGAACAAGTGTTCGTTGTTTCCGTTATTTGTAATTTCTATGGATTATGGATCAGGGAGAAAATACTGGTGAGACATACAAATTTTCCATATCAATAGACACACTCCATTTTTCAATGGGTTAATGTCTCCGTAGCCACTTCGTGACATACTCTTTAACACACACTTCGTGACATACTCTTTAGCACACAGTAGAACCTTAACTTCAGCCCACCGTTAGTGCAGCAGATGATTATATAGTTCCCGTCGGATATGTGAAGACCAATTTACTCCGTTCCAGAAATTGGCTTAAACTCAAAACCGACATTTATTGATTTATTGTGTTTTACGAGACATGTCATTCTCTCACAAGCCGGCTTAAGTCAGGTATTCATATATTGTAATTCCTTGCCTCAAAGGAACCAATATGTGATAGCTTATGGTTTTCGTGGAAGCCAGATATTAGACATCTGAATTATTTTCAAGCAAAACTATTTTTTTGCTAGGCCTCAAGCAAAACAATTGCTTCACGGTTGCTGATATTCAGAACAGAATTTTCGAAATCTGCACACCGGAAGGAAGCGTGTTTTACCGAACCAACACTTGTGGCAGAAGATGTAAAAATAGATGTAAATTTAGATGTGTGCCCGGTATTTTTGTTTCAAAAATCAATATCAATGCAACCTCACCAATCCGCCTTTAAAAGTAGGGTTGCCAACGGGACAGGGTGGCTGCGCGTACCATTGATCCCGTCCCTGAACCCTATCCAATCCCCATCCCCACCTTTTCGATCTCCATTGGGGGATTTTTTTTTTTTTTTTTAATCTTCATCCCCACCCCAAAAAGGAAACAAGAATCCCCGCGGAGAATCGGAGATCCGGACCTAAAAATAAAATCTTGAATTGTTCCAAAATTTAAAAACAAAGCATCCATTTTCCACCGTAAGTTGAAACCAATATGGAAAGTTCAAAGGCCATAACCAACGGTTCATATATAATCTGCAACGAGAGGAGAGGAGAGGTATGCGGCGGCAGACTTGAGAGGAGAGACGTGAAACCCAGGAAAAACGTAAGTTAAACTGAAATAACTATTAATTATTTCCCTTATTTATTCTCAAACTTTATGTATTTATATGTATAACATATACTAACTATTATAAAAGGAAAACAAGGAAGCCGGGTGGGGACGTATGTATACCCACCTACTCGTTCTACAAAATTTTTAAAAAATCATCCCCCTATTCTACCCGTCCCGGAAAAAATCCTCCTACCCATTCGGGGTGGGGAACAGGGTGGGTAGGGAGGGTGGGATTGGATGAAATGGCCATCCCTATCAGAATGAAGAAAATCTCCACAATAAGATCCAAATAATGCCCTTAAATGAATTAGAAACAATTACAAGCATGTCTACATATCTTGTATGCATTTCCCTTCAAACAGTTTCATCAAAGGACAAAAGGCAAAAGAAAAAAAATAAGGGAGAAAAACAGAAAATAGGGGGAAACAACAACAAACAAAACGTTGAATCTGAAATGTGAGATAGGGCGCTAAAAGAAAGAAAAAGAGGGGGGAAGATTTTAAATCATGTCCTAACCAGCGACAGAGTCTAATATACAGAAGTATCTACTTTGTTTGGCCATGTGGTGGGGGCCCTGGCGGTAGTGGCGGAGGCATACCAGAGGGAATATTGAAATTTGAAGGCATGCCAGCTGCATTTGGATTTCCAGGCTGCAAACAAAGCGGATAGAGGGAAAAGTATTCTTCAGTTAGACCATCCCAACCATCAAAAACAAGCAGGAAAATATTCATGAAAGATTTGCTATTATGTCACAAATTACATTAGTATCCACCAAATGGAGAATTCTGATGAACGTTTCCAGCGAACGGGAAGTAAACGGCGGAGAAAACAATTACAGCCTCTTATTTGTTGTCTTGGTGTGTGTGTGTGTAACAGTAATTTAGTTTTTGATAGTTTAAAATGTTTTTCGTAAATATCTCAGGGTAAACAGTAATATAACACTGAAGGAGAAGAAGTACTCTTACCTGGTAGGGATTATGTCCTGGCATTGGTGGCATCGGCCCAGCTTGCGGCCGGTTGAATGCACCAGCTGATTGATACATCTGGTTCCCACTTGCATTTGAAGGGCCCTGCATATTTGGCAACCCATTTGCAATTCCTCCAACTTGGGGTGCAGCTCCGGAGTGCATAGGATTCATACCCATGAAATGTCCTTGTTGAAATGGAGGAACCATCTGATTCAATGCACCTGGCATACCCTGCAGGCATAAATTAAGAAATAAAATTATAAAAATAAAAAAATTATTGCCAGGTGGAATTAACTGGATCTCACATTGTACAATCCAGTTCCCAATTAGTCGCATTGTCGCAAAGTGAAGAGGCTTTGCCGTCATTTTAAGCATAACCAACTATACATAGAGCAATAAGTGTGAAGTATAATTTAGGAAAGTATAATTTTAGGAATTATAATTTAGGGGTTTCAATTGTTAGGTTTCAATTAATTTGTTATTTATGTTTTACGTTATGGGTAACTTAGTCCTTTTACGTTATTAGGGTTTTGCTAGGGTTTTTAGGCTTAGCCTATATAACCCCTTGATTAGTCTTGTAATCTCTAAGCTTTGCAATGCAATAAGATAGTACGTTTGTTTGGTTTGGAAGTACAACGTTTGTTTTAATCTCTTTTCTTAGAAATCTCACAATAAGAGCCCCAAGCCACGAGGCTAAACGACTTGTGGAGGTGCAAGCATCTGCAGTGGGGAAGACCTTCCATTTTCAGAAATAAAGACAGTTTCTCTAAAATTTACAAGCAGACTGACAATTTTTGTGGTCACCCTCACCAAAAGAGGATGAACAATACCCTTGCTCTCATTACTTGATGGATTTTGGGTCCCACTAAAAAATAACCACAAAATCTCTCCACCATTGAGAGGGAGGGTAACATTCACCCGCTTTTCGAAAGGGATGAACAAAATCAGACTCCAAGCGGAACCCCATGCATGGGGACCCAAAATACCTGCAATTGTGGTATCAGAGATAAAAATAAGAGCAGAAATTGAAAAAATAACTGTGGGCAGATTATTTACCATTTGACTGGGCATTGGCATAGGAAGTGAAGTTGGCATTGGTCCTGGCATTGATGAAGGCATGCCAAGAGGGCTTATCTGGGGCGGGTTACGAGGTAAATGTGGGTGTGACAGCATGGACAAATGCGATGGAGGCTGTAGCTGAGGCAAATTCGAGGGTGGCAGGGGCAATTGTGGCATTTGCTGTGGGTGTGCCTGGTGATGCTGGATTTGCTGAGGGTTTTGTTGTTGATATGGTTGCTGCTGATTAGCAACAAGAAGAGAAGGATGTGGACCAGGGGGGAGCGGAGGAGCCCCTAAAGGCATTGATGCTAGAGGGGGCCTCTGCTCTCCTTGAGCTGATGGATCAAAAGTTGGAATAGAAAATGGCATTGCAACACCAACCCCAGGAATGTTCCCCTCATTACGGGTCAATCCAGCAGCAAAGGGGCCAGGAGTAGTAGGAGGCTCAGTTCCTGGGAAATTACCAGGCATACGACCAGCTAGGGCAGAATTTTGATCACCATAACCTGGTAGCAACCCGACAGTTAGATACAAATGGAAGGAAAATCTCTTCAACTATAGCTACTATCTTAGGCTGTATTTGGATCAAGGACGAGTAAGGCAAAGGAAAGGCAAATTGAAAAGTTGAGTAGAAGGATCTAACCAACTCTTCTATTTTCTTTTTCTTCTTTTCCTAATCCAAATACAGCCTGAAATTTTCATTAAAAGAACAAATCGACAAAGCTTCAGTGCATTCGCAAAATACGTCGCTTCCGCATACAACTAATAGAATATCTAGCTCATCTCGCCCTAACCTGTAACAAATTGAAACCTAATTGAATGTGAAACTTGTAGATTTATCGAGACCCAGAGAAAGAGGAGGGGAAAGGGGGTAACTAAGGTAGAAAATGAACAAACCTTGGCTATGACCGACGTTGAATTTATCACGAGCTGGATCCCCAGGTCTATTTCGGCACCAGAACTTGGTTGTGTGATCATTGCTGCCACTGCATCAGAAGCTATAAATGTTCACGAACTGGACGTACAAACAAATCTAAATAAAGCAGAACAAATACCTTCCATCCTACACTAGTGGAGACAGTGCGATATAAATGATGCAGAAAATCAAACTAATGGATTCTAAGGGAATAACCATTACCTAAACAAGGACAAATAAAAAGCAAGTGGCTGGCTTCCAATATCAGCCACTTTTAACCCTTTCATGTACACCATCAACTCTGTGATGCTACTTCAATCTAACAAAGAAGCACACACAGTTCTAAGAAGGTGGTGAGTCTGTAAGTGTGTCAGAAACGTGTCAAACACCAACAAAAGCCACACACCTTCCAAACTTATCTTTATTATTTCTCACGTCTTATACAACTGGACAATCTTCAGGTAACAATTTCTCATGTCTTATCCATCACTTGCACACTCAGGTAACAATTTGTGATTATGATAAAAATAACTAGCATTCACATGGTAGACAAAATAGTATATCATACCTATTAATGATTTTTTTAATGTAGGAAATCTAGAACTTCTTGTCATTCATATTTCTTTTCCTGGTATGTTTTTGAAGAGACACTAGGATAGAAAAGACATTCCGAAAATGTAACCTAGGAAGATCAAGAAGGCTCAAGACAACATGATCTGTTTGAGTATCAAGAAGTACCGCGGCGTGAAAGTAGATGCATAGAGAGCCAAGAATACACAATAAGATACAGTTTTGCTCAAATATATACTGATTTCACGTCATTATAGTTTTCTATAGTTATCCTATTTTTTATCACCAAAGAAGATATCAACAGGCTTCGACATGAGATCTCTAAACAATCACATCCCGAAAGCCAGGGGCCATATATAGGTAAGGTCCCTTGGTAAGTATCATTTGTGGTCCACAATTCTATAAACAATCTCAAATGAGCATAAAATACTGCACAGTGCACAACAGGCAAAAAATTATAGAAAGAATAACTCTTACCTGCAGAGAATATATCCAATGGGATGCCATGCAAGATCCCAAACACTATTATCATGGGCATTGGGAATTTCAACCTGAGGTGTGTCATGACTGCAGATGTGAAAAGTTTATTGTAATCAGAGACGAGAAGCCTGAAATTGACTCTAATTTAGCATCAAGCAACAAAAGCACAACATCCAAGTACTGACAACAAAATGAGTGAACCAGGCACTCCTAAGTAATAGAGGGACCCTATTAGTGAACTTTGTCAAAAAGAACTCCATGACCACAGGGTCCCTATAAGCATTACAAAGCGGCTTTCAGAAGGTAAGACTACGTCGTAATTCTGATGAATACCATACGGGATGATAACCTGGACTGGTTAAAAATGGAAAACATGAGGGAATTTCCAATCACTGTGAACTTAAATTTTCCCTCCAAATTCCGAACAGAGATGTATCCAAATGCATTGGCTATGGTTGGAGTCCAAGAGCATTATAACTATCTTAATTACAAATTCAACAAGACGATTCATAGTGAAACAGCATGACGTCACTAGAAGCCAAATGACAATAGTGTTCGATAGATGCCTGATCAGACAAGAGTAGAGAACGGAAGTTAGGAAGAAATATAGCCAGATAATTTTTTAATTCACTCATACTCAATATCGCTACATGCAAACTATGTAGCCAGGATGCCTTCTAATCACATCGACATACATGAAAAAGGGAAGAACTGACGTATCATGATTCATATGATCACCACACACACTAAATTGAAGTACAAGCTCAGGGATTATTGACGAGGGGTCAAGGGCTAATAAAACATGTGGTACCATACACAAGAAAACAGGAACATGTACACCGAATAAGCCCCATGGAAGTGAGTCTCAGAGTGGGGGAGTCCCACTACAACAAATGAGCCCTGTGAAAGATGTTGAATTATGCCACTGATGAAACACAGTTGGCAAAGGCAGATATTCCATGGTTTAACCAACAATGTAGCTGGAAAGATGGCAGAAATGATCACCAGAATAACATAACACACCCCTACAAAGTTAGATTATGGGGTAAACAGTAAGTTGAGAAATGAGAGGCAATTCATCTTTAAGATAACACTGGCAATCGATGAGTCCCATGACTAAATTGAGGAGCACAATATGCTTAGAGAAAGCGTAAAAAAGAATGCAATCAAAGTATACAGGACGCATAGAGAAGATATAACATCTCCACAGAAAGTCAAAAGTCCAAATTTGTCTTCACAGCCCAAAACGCAGCAAAGGATTAACCAACCGTCTTCCACATATCTTAATGGTAAAAACTAAAAAGTACCATCACTACAAACTGAAAAACAAGCTATTTGAAAGATGGACTTAAACTTTGTATGGTCAGATAACATCCACGATTTTCATATAAAAAACCACATCAAGAACAATGGTGATATCCTTTCACCCATTGGACACATGATGAGATAACCATCTATTTGTTTCCACCAAAATATAAAACATCAAACAAGATGAATGTTCTCCTTAAAAGCATCAAGCACGCTTCCCCCATTACAAGAAAATGTCGTATCTCTAGTGAGTAACATACAGGAAATTCCACACAACTTAGTGAGAAAAAGACAGAGCCGCCATACAAGTAGATCAACTGATTCCTCAACCACCCAAGATTCCTCAATCACCCAATACCTTGCACATATACAACACCAATGAGGAATAACTTCCACGTTCTTGAGAAGTTATCAGCAGCAGGAGTCTTCCTACAATAAACTTATCTAAAAAGAAAAACATGCCACAAATTGGGACTTGGGACCCAAACAAATTCCTCCCGAAGGAAAATAAGCAGGTTCTTTGTAGCAAAATATCACTGTAGGGGCGGACACAGGATTTCCTATCAATGGAGTCAAGAATCTATAGCATTTATTCCCTCCGTCTCATTTTGTTAGTCCCCTACGAAAAAATTTGGTGCGGACAATTCAAAAAATTATGAACGAAAGTACTTTATTTCTTATCCAAAAATTACAAATGTTGTCATAGTGGACTATCAAAATGGGATGGATGGAGTACATTATAATACTTAACCAAAAGAGAAGTATTGAATATATATATATATATAAGGAAAGTTGTATGTCATGTTACTTGGGGCAGAGAGAGAGAGAGAGAGGAGTTAAAAAATAGTGGGCCACAAGAAAGAAAATTATATGCTGTGGTTGTACTCCAATTTTTTTATGAGAGGGAGAGAGAGAAAGAGTGTGTTAAGTGGGGGGACGAGAAAAAAAATATCAGGGAGATTTAGTGATGGGACAAGGAAAAAAAAAAGATCAAGGAGATTCGGTGAACCATTTGGACAAGGTCGTAAATATTTTATGTTACTTGGGGCAATATCTAGAGAATAGAGTACGGCAAAATTACCAAAATGTCCAAAAATATATGCACATGTCTGTAGGGAATTTTAATCTAGCGGGGTCAATTAACTCCCCTTGCCTCTATTTGTGTCCGCCCATTCAACATGAACTCAAACTTTCAGCCACAGAAAGTATCCATGTAGTCCCATCTTTCCCCATTCAGGATGACCTAACGACTAATAGCTAACTTTCCTCTTAGCCTCAGTATTCTATCTGGCCACTACCCACTAGAGTACAATGCTCTCTTCCTCCAAGTCCCCCGCCACCAAATTTCTATGCTTTTTCCTGCTCTAACCCAAGGAAGAATAATAAAGGCAAAGCTACAAAAAGCATATTCATCTCTCGGACGAAAAAAACTTAGTTCCTTTCCTTTTGGGGGGAAATATTTTTTTATAACCCTCATGACATTTACAAAATAATTTAATTATTTACAACTCCGTTTCCAATCAAAATCGGCAATGGCGGCCGAATATGAGAAGCGCAAAGGGAGTTATGCAATCTACCAACACGATCTATTACCATCAAGATTTGAATCCTGGTTTTGATAATGCAATATGAATTCTCTCATTCTGTTAACCATAAGCAAAATAGTAATACCAATGAATGAAAAGTTGAAAACCATATACTATAATCTAAAGAAGAGTGAAATCATAAAAGAGAGTAAATTTTCCCACAAATGTAGTACTTTTGAAAGATCTATTCTGTGCAATGTAGATGGCGTTCATCATAAAATCTGAAAGCTATCGCATGGGAATCAAATTATACCCAAAAGTTCCTACAACATGGAAAAGGTAAACAAAGAAAAGAAATTTAGTGCAACAGTTAAGTAACTGCTCTGAATAAGGAAAAGAGCTTACCCAACCAACCAATGAAATATAGATCCGTCAAGGCTGCCGCTAACAAAATATTCTTCATCAAATGGATGCCAAGCCAATGCTACATGTGTTTCAAAAACATACATGACAAAAGAATCAGCTAACGGACTAAGTGAGCAAGTAATTTTGGCCCACAAGACCAAGAGCTGTATCAAACACAAGGAGAGAGCATGATGGAATTTCCACAAGTGCAAATACATGCAAGGTCAAAAATCTTATTGGAACTTTTTTAATCTTCGCTCTTACATCAGATTCTAAACAAGATATTAGCATGGATTTCCTCGGAAAACTAAAATATAATAAACGCTCATGTTCCTATGCTAAAGAAATAGCTTAAAAGTGAAGAAGGCTAGTCAGGCAGTCATACGTAGAGCACGTTATCCGTAGCTAGATACAAAAGCACGTCAAATCAACGAAATTTCCTTGCAAGCACTGGAATTGAACAATAAGGGTTGTAATTTATGGCCATCTAGAAAATAAATCACTTTCCAGATTATCAGTTTTGAATCTTTTGATACATTGAATAAATATCAAAGTGGAGCAGGTTAGCAGCATGATGACTGATGACACGAAGAGCCAATATATATGTCAAGACAGTTATGCAAAGTCCAAGCAGAGAAGAAATGTAATACAACAACTATATCTACTTGAGGGTACTTTATTATAACTAATACGGCTTGAACAAACGATCAAATCAAACTAAGTATAAAGGAGAGCCAACATATTATCAAAGCAAATAGAATGTCACATCCGACGAGGAAGATATAAAGCAATTCTTTAAAAACTACAGAAATTAGAAGTAATTAACCTTGATCAGTGTGATTTAATTTACCATGTAATCCAACAATGGGCTAGGAACCACGGACACAACAAGCTTGTCATGTCCTGACCAACAACATTCATTAGACATGTACCTACACGTGTCTGAACATGTCACAATTACTCTATATATTTTCTCAAACTGGAAACGCATACGATACACATGGGCTAATGTTTTTATGATTCTCATCACCTAGAGGCGTCTAATGCACGAGTAAGAGGAAAATAAATTGTAGGCCAAATATTAAAGTTTCAAAAACCATATCAATAATAAATTTCTACATGCGAATCCATATGCGTATTCAATATTAATGACCATTAAGACAAATACTTGGCTACTCCATATTTGTAAAAATAAGAAATTACTGCATGTATTCCCTCTTTATTTATGTATTAAAATCTCCATAAGTCTGCAACTAGGGTCATTATCGCGCAACCATTGCCACTACCATTCGGATATCATGATTATGAACAATGAGATGGTCAATCTTGCACCTGCTCCTAAAATCTTCTCTTATGAATTCAGCCATGGTATTCTCCATGTGCAAAAAACCATTGTGGGTTTCCGTGACTCCTCCAAACTGATGAAATAATTTAAGGAAATTACAGAGACAAACCAGCGACCTAACATCAAAATAGAGACAACACAAAAATCCTCCTTAATCCAAAAATGAAACAGCCTTAAGTAAAGCCAGTTCAAGTGCGAGTGGTAATTTGTATATCCTCAAAAGTCCGCCTGTTTCTTTCTCCACTCCTTCCTTGCCACCTTGGTCCCAACACTCAAATTACCAACAATCAAGAAGTTGGATGTCGTAGCTGGAATAACCCAACCCACTCCTCAACAAGGACAACATACACAAGTCTCAGGCTAACTCAGAACAAACAAATAAGTGATCAGCTGATTCCTCCATTTTCGTATGCATACAATACCACTGTGGCAACCAGTGCCATATGCTCAAGAAATACCCCTTCCAGTGCTTGCACCCTACGAAACCCTCACAGTTTTAGGTGGTCTTGTAGTCCAGATGCAGCGGGAAAGAAAAAAGGCAAATGACAGAAAGATCGAAAGTTGGGAGAAGACAAAAAATTTACTAAAAAAACATATTAATAGCATTTTGCAAACGGGGCTTAGGGAAGCCTTCCTTCTTTCGGCCCCCAAACTAAAGAATGATAGATACAAAAACTCTAGTGTTCTAAAGAAGGTCTAGAAGGCTGAGTACTCGCCACCTAGGCGCTAGAAGGACCCTCACCGACTAGCCCGACTAGACCGACTATCCCAATTATCCCGACTAATTGCCCGACTAGGCGCCGAGTACTCGGCCCTGGAAGCTAGAAGGTGCCCGGCCGCCCTGGGAGCGCTTAGCAAGTTTTAGAACCTTGAAAAACTCCTGGACAATTTAAGTCTGGCGCCAAAAAATGACAGAGCTTAGGGGTCTGGAAAGTGAGACAAAACAAGAATCACAGCTAAAGGCAGAAGGGGCAAGATTGTGCAGGCAACCATCAGGCTCACACCAACCAAACACTAATCACAATGCTGCTAGACAATTACCCGCATGGAAAATTTTGGAGATCACAGGCACAATTGGGATCAAAAGGAGAGGTTTCTTCAATAAGGTGAACGCTAAGTAGCATGGACACGATACAGGAGTTCTAAAAAAAGGGTACACGGACAAGGCAGGGGACATGGCAAAAATAAATAAAATTAATAAATACACACTCACTGTGTTCACTTCACATTTCCAAAAAAAATTCCAAAAAGATTCTTTCTTCATCTCTCATCTTTCCAATCATTAATCACATTTCTCTCTCTACTCATACCTCTCTCTCCAATCATTATTTTCATAAATAAAATTAATAAAACCCATCCAAACACTATCTCAAAAATATTTCTCAAAATATTCTTCTCAAAATTCTCAACCAAACAAAGCGACTATTTTTATTTATTTTACACCATTGGAAAATATAGTTAAATGCATAATCATGTAGCTTCAATATATATAAACAAGCATCGTATATAAATCTTATTACTTTTCAACCCAAAATATTTTAACTAACACACATTTACCTAAAAAAAAAAAATTAAATGCACATTTAATCCCTGTCAGATCCCCAAACATGTCCCCGCCGTGTCTCACCAAAACAATTAATTAAATTTATTGAACACGGCACATGGGTGTCCAATACGTATTTTGCCATGTCTCCCGCATGTCTCCTTGTCCAACATGAGGACACGCTAGCCTCAAGGAGTGTCGATGATTCATAGGGTGAAGGGCAACTTTGGAGTTAGATTGTAATACCCCAGATATGGGGAAGTGAATACTTAGTCCCACATTGATTGGGAACTAGAGTATCACTTACTCTATTAACACCCACCTAAGGCTACATATCACTTTCGTAGGTATACCTTTTTAGGCCAAGTGCTTGGGCCGAAAGGGGTCCATGGTCAACTGGGTTGGGTCGTTACAAATGGTACTAGAGTGACCCGTATACACAACGATTTGGGTTATGGCACCAAAGAATAAACCCGGGGAGGCCGTGGTGACTCTGGTTACGAAGGACAAACCTGGAGTGTGGTGACTCTAGTGCTCAACCCCTCGCGACGGCACGAGGCCATAAAGGTAGGGAGATTGTGATATCCCGTCCCACGTCGGAAGTCTACATGGGCGATCTTGGGCATATAATAAACAATGTAAGAAACTACTAGTACCTTGGGCTTAAACATTTTTGGTCATGTGTTGTGGCTTGTGGATCAAATCAATACATTATCTTTATTTATTTTATATCACTGGAAAAATATAATAATATGTTTAATCATGTAGTTTCAATATATATAAACAAACATCATATATAAATCTTATTACCTTTTCAACCCAAAATATTTGAACTAATATACATTTACCCCAAAAAAACAAAATTAAAAATCCAAACCTGTGCCCTCTGTGTCCTTCGCATATCCCCGCCGTGTCCCACTAAATCAATTAATTAAATTTATTTGACACGCCACTTGGCGTGTCCAAAACGTATTTTGCCGTATCTCCCGCGTATCTCCATGTCCGACACGCGGACACTCTGGCGGCATGTCCAAAACGTATTTTGTCGTGTCTCCGTGTTAGACACGGGGACACTCTGGCCTCTAGGAGTGTCGGTGATTCATAGGGTGAAGAGCAACTTTGGAGTCAGATTCAAGATCCGGGGATGAAAACCCAGCCCCAAGCAAAATGAAAATCATCAAAACAGCCCAACTCAGCGAGGCAGCCGACTGAGCCAGCAAAACCGATGTATGATTGAACCCCACGCACCCCCACCCCAGGACCATTAACAATTGGTGTCCCTATAACACCTCCAAAGGCAGCAAGCGCCAAAGAATCATTGGAGAGCCTTTGACATTAACTAAAATCCACCCTTTCTGCAGAGGCTGCAAGCATAAGATCTCACCTTTTCGTCTTTTGGAAAGGAGTATTGGCTTTTGCAGCGATAAACCTTGGACCTTCTGCATAAAATTTGTGGCGAAAATTTGGCGGAGACCTATAACCTGGCTCAAAAGTAACCTTGTTTGGCCAGACCAAAAGATTCATGAGGAAAATTTGGAGGAGACCCAAACCTGGCTCAAAAGTAACCTTCAGACCAAAAAGATTCGTGGGGAACAGTAACCTTGTTTGGCCATATCCACTACACCAGATAATACCCAGGGAATTCATTTAAACCTCAAGCAGCCCACATAAAATGAAACCATAGCCAGACTAGAACAAAGACTCCTAACTAATTTGATGCCACATACCAGTAATAAACTTATTGTATTCTCTAGGCCCCATGTCGACTGGGCAACATCAAGAAGGTGTGAGATGTGTCTGGAAATTGTCATCCACAATTATTTAGGTATTGATGGAGATCATACAATCTTCTATCTCTAGCGCCCAAGAAGTGAAAACTAAGAACTTTAAACAAACTTGTAAAATAGCTGCATGAAGTTGCAGTAATGTCCATTCCCCAATTCATTGAAGATGGAGATGATATTTAATAAAAGTAGATAACTAACCAGTTACATCCTTTTGATGCCCGCGGAAAGATTCCAGCTCCTTCATAGCCCTTATGTCATAAAGCTGAAATGCAGATAGAAGGCAGATTGAATTACTTATAAAATCATCAACAATCAAAAGGGATTCAATAATATCTGGAGCAGCATCAAGTTGACCCACCTTGATAATCTGATCCTTTGAAGCAGTCAGCACCCAGTTACCATTTTGATTCCACTTGACGCAAAGAACAGTGTTCTTGTGCCCATGGCTACAAATAACAAGAACTCCTCAAAAGATTTATCTAGCAAACCACAAATACTAATAAGATTGGTGACTGGAAAAGTTTTACTAACAATGAAGAAAGCTCTCTCCCTGACTTTGCATCCCAAAGTTTCACAAGGTTGTCTTTCCCCCCTAAGAAGAATCAAATAGAAACAGAAATAAATTTGCCGCTTAAAAAATTCCGACCAGTCAAACAAGAAAAGCTGCAACTACATACCTGAAGCTAGTAATGATTTAGTAGGATGCCAATCAACAGTCTTCACATCCCAACCATGGCCTGCCTGAGTGAAAACACAAAGAAGAAAAACCATAATTTATCTTATGAACACTTTGAGCCCGGCAAGTATAACACATGCAAATTGCAATTATTCAATGCCTATCTTAGAAGGATGAGTGATAAACTATGTCATGCAGCAATGAGATAGTTCTTACGGCCCTTTAAAGAACCTACCAATGACAAAGGAAAATAAATTGTTGCTCACTATATGCAAGAATATTTTTGACCCGGGGACATTACCAGATAGTGAGCGTTCTTCTTGACATCGAGCAAAGTCCCAAACTTTGACAGTAGTGTCATCAGAGCAAGAACAGAACTTCAAATCTGTCCTACAGAAGCTGCTCAGAGAACAACCAACAGCTAGAAAGATGCCCCATGGAGAAAATAATCATTTCAAATTCAAACCCATGCTAGCAACAACTAGATACCTTAAGTCACGAACAGATTCCTTATGAGCAGATTTATAGGCCTTCACATTATTCATGTTGTTTTGCCAATACCTACAAAATGCCGCCGTATCCACATATGAAGGCAAATTTTTGTAGCACATGACCAAATCAAATGTCATAGAAAACTTTGTAAACATCATTTAAGTGCACATATTTACTTTATCGAACCCCCATCATCACCGGTGACCATCCAGTTCTCATTGTAACTCCATACCATAGACCTGACAGCTTGATCATGAGCCTGGACATCAATAGATATTTAACGTAAATCAATTTGGTTTTTTTCACAAAAGAAAGACAAATAAAAGGCATCACCCATATCATTCCACACCTGTAAAATCATTTCAAAATTAAACGACTGGCCATTCCAGAGAGTGAATTCCCCACTTTGAGAACCTGTGATGAGACGTCTTCCACTTGGAGTCCACTTCAAAAAAGCCAAATATCATGATATGTTAGAAACAAACAACTCTCCAAACGGTAGCAAATATGATTGAATTGCCCCTCAAGCACCAAGGGCCCTCCCATCTAATGCAACTGCTTACAATCCCAACCACTTCGGGGTTAAGGGTCTGAGTCTCGAACTACAAGTAGGTAAGTTGTTTGGAGGGAAAGCACAGAACATAAAATGTACTTCCGCCAACTCTTCAAATGAGAGAGCGTAATAGAAAAGGAGAGAACCAAAACATACCCCCAAGAATATTCAAATCGATCCTTTTTCTTGATCCTTCAACTTGTCAATGACTATAATCAATGTACAGATAAATTGCCATATGATTTGTCTGGTTGAAAATCATTCCTTGTCCGACTCAAGTTAAATTTTGAACCGTACTAGTGTCTCAGTCAAACCAAATTCATCTCCACTTAAACAATAACAAAAAGACAGAGATCATGGCTTCATCTAACTATGTAACTCAAGGAATGAAAATAAGGTCAATAGCATCTAAAACTGCAGGTTCACGTTGAACTTCAGCAAATCCTCTTAACCAAAATGGGGACCACCCACGAAAGGGCCCAGTATACAAATCCTTTTCCCCACTTTTTGCACTAACTACATTTAGGATACATTTCTAGCCATTTCTCATACCACTCATATGACATGACCACTACTACTAGCCTTCCATAATCCTCATAGGCCATGTTTGATAACCCTCTAAGGGATTCCAAAACTTCCAACAGTTGTGGCACATATTTTTTGTTGTCACCTACGATCTTGATTGTTTTGGAAATAGGCTTGCAACTAGTAGAAAGGATTGTTAACCCTCCAAATTGGGGTGATTAGCACTACCTATGGGGAGGTGGTATTGGTAGTTCATGACCACTGGATTGGTCACCTCTTCAAACAAAGGTAGAAAATAATCCTCGATTTCATCTCATGCTACTCCACCCTAATTAAACATAGTAAAATACTCCCATTGTTTTACTAATCTTGTCCAATAATCTACATATCACTGACAACTCCCTTCGTACTGCAAATCCTGTCAAATCCCCGAAAAACGTTAAACCATACAGGTTATCAAACATGGGATAGGTAACTGGTGGGATGAAACATCATGGGACGCGAACGTGACATGACACAGAACAAAAATGGGAAACCCTCTGAAGAAAAGGACAGAGATACGGCACAGATGATGTTGCATACAAATAAAATTGCCAAACCTTCAAATAAACTAGTTACATTATACTCCCTCCGTCCCCAAAAGTTAGACCCTTTTGGGATTGCATACCATTTTAGATTCTTATATCTTTCTATATATAAAGTTATATGTGATTTTGAAAACTTTGTTTAATAGAACTAATTAAAATCTATCAAACAAGATCCATATTGCATATTTTTTGACATTCACATTGAAAGATATAGGCATTTGAAAATGGCACGCTATCCAAAAAAGGTCTAACTTTCTCGGACAGAGGGAGTAATAATAAGTAAACGAATTTTCAAATATAATAGGATTTAACGAGATACAGTTTCTAAACATCATTCAGCAATCCACAAAATACATGCAGCAGAAGCGGAATAACTTGTTTTATCAAACTTACCAGAACACGATTAATTGAACATCGGTTTTTGTTCAGAGATGTGTGCACAAACTTTGAGGCGAAGCTTGTTGATGGGTTATCTGAATAGGCAACCGCTGGCAACATCTGCACCAATCAGATCAAGGGCTTTCAGATGATAGGAACAACAGAACAAGTCCAGACTGAAGCAGAGCATAACAGAACAACAACATGGACTAAATAACATAGATAAATCATATACAGGTCCCAGCCATGAAGTCATCGGTGAACACGACATAAAAGAGAAACATTATCCCAATTACCTACCACAGTAAGCAAAACTAATAAACATAAACTGAATCACTTACATCAATTGCAGCTGCTGGGGTGGGTTGCAGCACTGTCCTGTCCCTCGAATCCCGCTGGAACATGCGGATCTGCAACAAATATATCGACAAAATGTTGAAGAAAAGAAGTACGAAGAAAATCAATTACAAAGAATCCTGCCGTTCCAATCTCGAAAGATGCTGAATAATGGTAAGTGCGTGAGTTCTATAACAACTCTAGCTAATTTATCTACAGATAAAGGCTCCACATAGAATAAACATCCATTGCAGACATGGGGTGTACAAGTATACAAAGGGAAAAGAAAGCGATGGCAGTATGTTAGGGTAACAAATTTGGAATCATATTCCTGTGCTCTGTCGGTAGCTGGGGTAGTGTACTTGGATTCAAATCCCTGCCCACTCTCTGTCTTTGGATTCAAATCCCTGCCCACTCTCTGTCTTTGGATTCAAATCCCTTCCCACTCTATGTCTCGAAGATCACGAATCCCTACTATGCATCCCAAATCTTTTAAAGTAACACCTTACGGCATCCAAGGTTGGGGAGAACTGAAAAAGTATGGTCGCCCCTTGTGGCCATTAGTCAACAAAAACATAAACCAAGATACAATAGATCCCCAAACTGGTCAGACTCTGTAACAATGATGACTTCTTAGCCCAAAATTTTGGTATGATTTTCTAAACTACAAAGCTAGACAGAACACTACCTTTAATAGCCAAACTCAATGCAACCGAGGAATCAATTCCTCACTTTTGTAGAGTAGCACAGAAGTTACAAATAGCAAACTACATAATCCCAATCATATCTTGCACAAAGTTTACCATAAACCTCATCCACGTTAAAACAACTCAACATCATCACGTTTCTACAGTTCTGCAAATTCTTATTTATTGGAAATGGGAAACATGGTTGCATTTGAAGCAACACATGGGTATAGACTACAGAACATGAACACAAGATGACACCCACATTCTTCACTCTTTATGCCAAGACACAAGACAAATTAATCTTCTATTTGAACTATCTTCTAACACAAGTTCTACAACCGACATCTAAAAGACAGGAGCACCCCATGAGTATGCAGGCGACCTGCATGTGGCATCCCCTTCCCACGCCATTCATATATTAGACTTTCCCTAGCCAAGAGTGCATTAAACATATCCATGAAATATAAGGTAGATTGAAGTTATTGACAGGTTACAAAAACTAAAGCAGAAAGAATATCAAAAAACATGTTAAAGCATCCAACTCAAAACCAATTGGCTATGAGTGGACAGGCCGTTCATATACTAGCTTTGGAGGTTATAATTAACCAATGTGGGACAAGCTCTAACACTCCTCCACACGTGCAACACCTGACCCGCATGTGGAGAGGTAAACAAACGATTTAACACATACGACAACTATCAACCATCAATGACAAACAAAGGGGGAACCAACTATCAACAACATAGTCTTATCCAAAAGCCTCCAAAGCCTAGCTCTGATACCATGTTAAAGCATCCAACTCAAACCCGATTGGCTTTTGGCTATGAGTAGAGAGGCCGCCCAGGCTCATTATAATTAACTAATGTGGGACAATCTCTAACAAAACACACCAGTTCTTGCCAAGGTACTGCAAGAACCAAAAGAAGGAATGTCTAAAGCAAATATATAGATGACCATTGAATAGCTTATAATACCTGTAAATATCGAACAACAGTGCTAGTATAATCAACAGCTCTCCTTTGGCCAATCTTTCTTATTCTTTTTGCAGCAAAACTATCACCCTGGGCTGCAATATTGATAAAAATCAATTTAAGTATAAGCACGAAAAGCTACATTACTTGTGTTGTCAATAATCAATACTCAATCGTGTGACTGAAGAACTTAAGAAAAATATAGTGGAGAAATATCAACTGCATTATGTTTCTCGACAATCAGTCTATCAAACAACGGAATATTGAGGACAAAGAAACGAAGTCTGATCTCAATCAATGGTTAAAACCATCACGAGTTGGGCTACCACTAGGAGATCGACCACAAAATCTTAAGGAAAGTATGAAATAAATGTCTGCAGGAAGGATTCTGACATGGGGAACAGAAATTTCAACTTCCTTTTTAGTTTTTTATGAGTGATTCTGAAAGGCTTCACCTTTACTTTTCAACAATGAATCACTCAAACAACAAGAAGGTCCAGGGAGGAGGTTAGCCTCCAACTCTACAGTCCGAAATTTTTGCTTGGATGGAAGATTCAGCCACAAACGGGTACATTGTCAACACTCAATCTACCAGACAATAATTCTGGAGAAGGGGAACATCATTTCAACGTAACCATCCTCGTACACTATCAAAGAGCACAACTTCAGCACACATTTTCCAAACGCACCCAAACTTGACAATCTCTGATTCTCTCTACCAGGATAAGGTACAACTCCGAATCTAGAGAACAACAAAAACAATTGATCCCGGGAAGATAGGGCCACAATTCGAATGGAATAAGGCAACATTGCATGAAATCAAATATCCAATCATTCAACTTTTCAAATCAATACTTTGCATCTTCTTCACTCTTCATAAAACCAGTCCATACAGAGAATGGGAGGAGAGATGGTCGGGGTAGCAACTAGCAAGAGTATTCTTTTAACTTAGATGGTCTTCTATTCACTGGAATGGAATGCCTATTGCTTTGGAATGCTCGTTCCGGTGTTTAGTTGGCTACAGATGATAGAATGTGCATTGCAATTGAAATCATTTAGCAGTTTAGATGAATGATGATTCCACCATTCACAACGATACAAATACTTCTAAAGTTCTAAGATACATGTGCATTGAAACATTGGATCTGGCCCTATGTTAGGGTTGTGAGAGATTGTTGAACCAAGCGTTTTCAACTAAACAACAAATCAAGAATTGGAAATAGTGAGTATGAATCTAATACCATAGATCAGTCAACAGAAAACAAAAATACAAAGCAGAATATACATCTATTCCGGTACATTATACAAATGGTTTTGCTAAGCACCATTGGACAATTCTCGAGCAAAGCCAACAAAATTAGATGTTCAAGACACATTTTACAAGTATTGTTTGTGGATCTCAATTTTCAAGGATATCAACACAAATTTTTCCCATTTCCATTGTCTAAAGGAACAATTATTCAGCGCCCATGGAGTATCGCTGCCGCGTAGTGCCTCCGACCCTTTTATAATGTGGGGCCCAAGACAAAAGTGCGCAGGCCCCACACCAATGTGGGGGTGAAAAAGGAGCCTCCGGCACCACGCGCGGCGGCCTCCAACCCATTTATAATGTGGGGCCCAAGACAAAAGTGCGTAGGCCCCACACCAATGTGGGGGTGAAAAAGGAGCCTCCGGCACCACGTGGCACTGTGGCAGTGCGGGCATTGAGAATATCTCTCTATCTAAAGGCAGTGTTTAGCATGTTCCTAACATCTACTCCTAGTACACACTAGAAACACCCAATAAAATTTGTCTCCCTAGTCTTTTTTCAAGATCAATTGGCAACCCAAGAAAAGGGGGTAAAAGCTGTACCATCATAAGGAGGGTGAGGCGGCTGAGCAAGAGGTTGATGGTGATAATCTGGTTGGCCGCCCATATTACTAGACGAAGCAGACGGCTGCCGCATCATTGGCGGCGGTGGAGGTGGTTGTTGTTGTTGTTGTTGTTGTTGTTGTTGTTGCGGGCCCCTCGGAAACTCCCCAAATTGAGGGTGATGCTGAGGTGGTTGGGGATGTTGCTGGTGCGATTGGAGGTGTTGCTGTAGCTGCTGCTGCTGCTGCGGGTGAAGTTGCTGCTGCTGCTGCTGCTGCTGCTGCGGGTGAAGTTGCTGCTGCTGCTGCGGGTCGCCATACATCATCGTTCAGAATGAGGGCGTGGTTTTGGAACCCTAACCTGACGGGGAAGCGAGAGAAAACGGAGATTTGGAAAGCGGAGAGAGGGAGGCTGAAGGAGAAGATTGGTTTCAGGGTTTAAGATGTGGGTTTGTCTCACTGTGCTGGTGAAGTTGTGGTCTGGCCGCAGGACGGGGGGGCATCCAGGATTTTACTGGAATTAGTGAAAAAATGAGTCCCAAATTGCGAATACTGCCCTACTAGGGCCCCTAATTAAACTTTTAGTATAATTTTGCTTTTATCCAAACTGCCAAGTTGACAACTATTATTGGTGATTTGTAAATTAATTTCATGTGTTTTTTTAATCTATGTAACACCTCAATTTCTCACACAATATTCCACATTACTAAATCCAACTAAAATATACAACGAATGATTTACGCTACCAATTTAATGTAAACAAATAGAAAATTATTCAAATAACCATTCTCACTTTCTTTTATACTTACATAATTTCTCGTATATATTTTCCATCATTTTCTCACGTGCTTACATTTTACTCATCATCTCTTCCCATTTTCCTCTTTCACTTGTGTTATTTTTTCCCTCTGTACTCCAGCCTAGCTCAAACCTTAGCTGATTATCCCCTTTGAAAGTCACCATTTTTCCCTCCCTTTATCGCCACCATATCCTCCAAAACAAAAAATAGTTACTACTACTACTCTTGAGAGCCACCCCCCTCCCTTTTTCTTTGTTTTTTTTTCCTTCGTTTTAAAGGAATTGTTTAGTCATCAAAATTGGATTCACCAAGGTGACACATGTGCCTTTTAACTACATTGTCTTCTCCCCAAATTCTTTCTACGTATTACACATCAATGAACCACACTTGCACTCCACGACTCCACGTGCATATACATGCACAAAATCCACAAAACCAAAAATCATGTTTCTTCCCTCTTTTTATTTATTGCTTTTGCTCCATTTTTTTTTATCACCCCAATCATTAATGTCATTGACTATTCCCAGTACTTGGTTATCACATCAAACTCCAAACGGAGTTCACCACCTATAGTATCCCCACCGATTCCTAGAACGTCTTATGTTGTTTTACCAATCCCTAGGACGTCTTATGTTGTTTCACCCTACAAAAGGGTCAAGCGGAAGCCCGCAGGCATTGCGATTAAAAGATCTTTGCCAGGGAAAATAAAAAGAAATCTTTAATACAAGAAACAGTGAGCGAAGATACAAAGGTAGTTGATTTTTCTCGACTGCCCAAATGTTTACAAGGGACTCATGTTCTCAACTTCCAAGATTTCAAGACCGTCGCTATGCGGTTGCATTAGTCTCTGCATGTCGATTTTTGCCGTGGCCGACACTTGCGGCTCCACCCTATGGGGTGGATGGTCACATGACCACCCTAAAAAAAAAATTGTACTAATAATACATGTAAAAATTTGTACAAATTTTAGGTTAGTTCATGTTTTGAATACCCAGCCGAAATATGAATGAACACCCAGTGCAAAATTAAATAAACACCCACCAACAAATCAGTCTACTTTGAACAACCTAAATTTCATCCCGTTATAGCCCAATCATAGGTGGCACCACATATAAGAAAATGTGGTCAATTGAACACGCTTTTTTATTTTGTTGTTATATTGCATCTAGTAATTTTATTTAATATTTTGTTTGAACACTTAGTCCTATACTATAAACAAAACACACTGCAATTCAAGTGATTTACAAGATAGACATCTTAATGACAAAAAAATGGAGAGGCAAAAATATCTATTGGTATCGTTATGGTGTAGTTTTTCTTAGAGCAAACAATCCAAAAATAAAAACATATGTTTAAAAAGATTCGTGCAAACGTATTCGCTACATAATTTCCTAAAAAAAAAATAAACATATTTATGCCCCTGTTTGATTTTGCTTTGATAAAAATATAAATAAAAAAATTTGAAAACAACTACAACGTTTTACGTGTTTTTGTATTTTTGAGGTCGCATTATACATACTAGTATATGAAATTTTGTGAAGATACAACTAATTGGTTAAGCTAGTAGAGTTAAATGTAATTTCTAAAAGATTTACAAAGTATAGGCAAGGTACATGTCTAGGACATTGGGGGTCAAACTACAAATTTTTTACGGATCAATTTGTACTAATTTACAAACTTCAGGGACTAATTTGCGAAATTAAGAATATGCATATACCTGTCTCGCAATTCAGAATCAGAAGTCCATTCGAATAATATTCTCGGAAAATATCTTTTCGGTCGTTGTAAAATCTTATAATTGAACAAAGCTCAGCATCTCCGGCGACAATTGGCGGCTCCGGCGACCGTAGGAACAGGTAACTCTCCATCTTCACTCTTTCTTTTCCTTTAGAACAGTCCATCCATGAAGTTCGGTCGATTGGTTTGGTGTTCAATCGGTTGTTTTAAATTTGATTCAAATTCCTCATCGTTTCTGTGGTTGAATATGTAGTTTTGGTCTTTGCCCCAAACAAGTTAATGTAGTTTTGGTTCTTTGTTGAGTATCGATTGTGTTTGGCGCTTTTTCCCCCAAGCGATTTTGATTTGGTTTTGGTACGGTTTTCAATTTCAGATTTATTTGACTGCTTGTATTGGATATGTGAAGTGTTATGTTCAGTACAGGGTAATTCGTCCTCTCTCAACTATTCGAACTAGTGGATCTTAGCTCTAAATCATAAGTTGTAGATCAAAATTTGTTCTTTCGCTTGACTCACTCCCTCTCCGGCTATCTTCCGTAAAAACTAAAGCTTGGTGCTTTGGCAGCCAATTTTATCAGTAAACTTGAATTTCTCTTAGTCAGGTAGCCAATTTTGATATGGTATTATACAATCAATTGAAATTCCGTAAATTCTTTTATCGTGCTTGACGAGTTTTCAAACTCTGAATCATTGTATGATTAATACTTGATTATCAAGTTGATCAAATAGATCTCTTTCAGAGCACTTAACCAGACAATCACTTACTAATTTTTTTAGTTATTTGTACGTCACAGAAAAGAAAAACATTGCCGCCTTCTATATGGTTAGTGAAGGCAATAGGAATTATGGTGGGATGAGTTGCCCGGAGTGGATCAGATAATAACATAGTATTGAAACGAGCTCTAAAATAATCGTATATCGAGGGCTATGAATACATGTCAGTCTATCGTTTATTGCCCTGAAGCCTAAGTTACCTCTCACCTGAAGATCCGATTCCACTTGATCGTATTCTAACGGCTGAATAAAAATCCAATAGAATAGGGTGGGGTATATGAAATCCAGGATAGTAGCTCTTTGCGGCCACAATTTGAATCTTAGGATGAGTTGTCATTTCCTAGCTAGAAGTAAATAAAATCAACAAGAAGATTATTTGGAAGAGGTTGCAGGTAGAAGTATTAGGGTCATAACTCATAAGCACCTTTTTTACTGAAAAATGAAGCCAGTATCTTATCACTTTTGAGTTTTGGACCTTTGGTTTTTTTCCATTTGGTTTCTTAAGGGAAAAATAAATGGTGGAAGCATTTCTATTCTGATAAAACATGTTACTCCTTGAAATGGCCTGTTTTGGGAAAACAATTTGAAGTGTTTCTAAAGTTCAAAAAAATCCAATAATTGCAGAATGCATGGATTCGAATAGCACATGCATACACGTCCATGCACTCAGACACACACATGTAGGGGTGAAATTTCAACCAATGATACCAAAATGACTGAAAAAGTAGGCCGAAATATGCGGTTTGGTTCGATTTTGGTTATTCGGTTCGACTTTATGTATACAAATATAATTTTTTAGGTTCAGTTTTCAGTTTTTGGAGGTTAAAAACGGATAGCACCGAACTGAACCGAATAAGCTTAATGAATATTAGATCTGGACTGTCCATGGTTAAAGGCTTATTTGAAATCACAACCATCCAAACTCCATATCCCTAATTCTAGAATCAAAACCCTGTACCAGATGGCAGATCCCTCATTTGCCCCTCTCTTTTACGATTTGCCCATCTCTCTCTCCCTCTCCGCAACAAGCACTGAATCACAGTGCTATTCTTCGATTTGTCCCAGTCTCCTCCATGTGCTGTACGGTTCTCGATCAAAATTTGGAGCTTCAATCCATCTATCTCGCATGCCAATTGATCACCTGGAAAAGTGAATGTGGGAAGGGAAGAAGCTTGAGAAGAACAAGAAAAGTCGATTCCTAAACCCTAAGGTCTCAAAATTTGGGGATTTATTTCTATGTTATGCAATTTGAGATTCTGTCTATAATGTCTACGGCTCCGTTCGGTTGGGCCTTTTGGAAATGTGTTTTGGGCTAAAAAGTCCAAAAATTGTGTTTGGTCCAATGTTCAAAAATAAAGTTGTGAACTCAAACTATGGGATAATTTTCCAGCTTAACTTGCGTGTTCTCTCTCTTTCTTTTACAGAGATCGATGTCCTCTCCTCTTTCTCTTTTACAGAGATAGCAGAAAAGTCGGTGATGCAGAAGACATCCAAGACTCCTTTGTCCAACAGTTCCACACAAAACCCACTTTCCTCTTTCTTCTGAATCTTTACAGACGACATCAAACTACTCCTCTCTCTTCTTTACCCACTTTCCTCTTTCTTCCTACTTTTCTCTGTCTCTCTCTCTGTCCTCAACGCTCTCCCTCTCTCTTTTTTACTCTTCACCGAAAAAACCATCCGTAACAATTGCTATTTCTTTTAGTATTTGTTTTGCCCACCAAACTCCCTTTTGGACTTCAGATACCAAAGGGAACCAAAGTTTCCTTCTTCAAGGTTGTTTTTGTACATCTACTTCTCTGCAAACAGAGGAATTCTGCATTCAATGATACAACAAGACAATCAGCTATACAAGATTGCAGCATCTGGTACTGGTACATGAAAAGTATCAGAATGGTTTGACAGAAACCAGGTACAAAACCATTTCTGGGTAGTAATGGTGTTTGGCATGAGAGAAAATCTGGGGATTTTGAAGTGATCCTTTTCTGGGTGCTAATAGTGTTCTTGTATGAGGGAAAATATGTGTAGCAGGCAATAGGCTCCTTCAATTTATTTGTTTTTTAATTTCTTTGCCTCTTCTTTGTTTTTTTTTTAAACAAACAAAAAAGATAGTTTAATTTTTTTACTTCTATATGAATGAAACTCATCTCTTTTCTGGTATTAGTTCTTTGTTGGCTGAATGTTTGAGGGTTATTTTGTTACATCCGAAACATCTTCTTGTAGTGAGCTTGCTTGGATTATCGATGCCTTCTAGCGGTGGGCTAGTATGATTTTGTGGTGAGCCATTCATTCATTTAGAATGATTTTCCGAGAGCCCCGCCAATGATTTTGATTTTTTTTAAGCAATGAGAAAAAAATAGTCATTTTTTATTATTTGAAAAAAATAAAAAAAAATAATTAATCAAAACGAACAGAAGTTTTGAAATTTATTTTGAAAACATTTTTCAGAATAAGGAAATGAACATGAATTTTGAGAAGTGTTCAAAGCTATGTTTTTGAAAAAATTTCAGAATTATTGTTCAAAACAAGCAAACGAACGGAGCCTACATTTTTTTTTTTTTTGGGTTTTCTGTTTGTATTTTTTCTACAATCTGAGCATTTGAAGTTGTTTTTTTTTTTTTGTATTTTTGAGTGATTGCTATTTCCTTTGTGGTTTTGGATGATAATAGTGATGGACGATGCTGTTTTGTTTAGATTTCTAACCCTATTTCTGAAGCTGGTCTTCTTGAGGATTGACAATGGTGAAGCCTCAATAGCCAGAACCAAAAAACCAAAAGAACCGTTGACACTGAAATGACTGATCAGCTTCGGTTCCAATCCTAAATCGGTCGGTATTGGTTCTGAAAATTGGAAAACCGAACTTGGTCGGTTGGTATGGTCGCTGGATTAGACCATACATGCATAGCACGTGTTACAGGTGGCACCGAGGTCAGCAAAGCTATGTACCTCCTTCGCTTCTTAGGTTCAGCTCTTTCCAGGGAACGAAGTTTCCACCGAATGTCCCATTTCACAACTTCTCAATGCTAAAATTACTACGTTGCATTTCTCACCAGTTTTTAAGAGTGATGTGAGAGTTCAGCCTTTGAACTGAACGATTTTCTGCCCTAACCATTGGAAGGTAATAGCTTAGCATTGGTGACAAGGATCCAAATTCCTGTAGTTCTATTGTTTCCATATTTTTCCTCTAACGTCTTGACCTGAAAAGACCGAAGGACTAAACTACCCTTAGGATACACGATAAGGGAACGTCGGAAACCTCTGAGTTTGGACATGGATCCCCCGCAAACACATGTGAGGTCCCTGCAATTATCCCTTCAATTCTACTTGAAGCAAAACTTCACCTCATCTTTCTAGTAATGGAACTCTCTGTCCAGTTATCATGTGTCTGTTTCTTTAGGGCAAGATGCTGTTTATACTACAGATTGAACGCCGTATGTTCTTTTGTGCTGTAATTACTCTCAGCACAAAGAAACTATCTCATAGTTAGCTTCTAACTAACTGATGTTCTTGCAGTGTTGTTACTGCATGATGTGAATTTTGAAACATACAGGGGCCGTTGTGTAGAAGAAAACAACTCTGTGCATATTTGCCATGGCTGCTTCTGCAAAAACCCTCACTCATGAAAAGCCAAACCCAACTGAAGACTGGACGATAGTTTTGCCTCGGCGTGGTAAACAGAGAAGGAATCTTGTCAAACCTAGGACCCCACAACAAGAACAAACATGGGTTCCAACAGACAATGAAGTCAATCCTGACCGAGAATCAAAACTGATGCAGAAGATGCAAGTCTGTATGAAGAAACTTGAAAGCTCTGAATTCTTCTGTAATTTCATGGACCAAATCCGTACACCTCAAATCTCGAATCATATTTCAAGGGCTTTGGGCTCCGAACCAAAGATGCAGATGGTGATGTATGGGATTGGTAGCATTGAAACATATGAACCCCCTAGAATGCAGCTCAGTCTTGCGATTTTGATGAAGAAAAGGTTCAGTTGGATTGGAGATGTAGAAGTATTTGATCCAGTTATTTCCGGAACAGAAACTAGGGTTTTGGAAACTCTGGGTTGCTCTGTTCTTTCTGTCAACGAACATGGCCGACGGAAAGCTTCAAAACCAACCTTTTTCTATATGCCACACTGTGAGGCAGAGTTATATGACAACCTCCTGCAAGCAAACTGGAGGGTGGATATGTTGAACCGTATAGTACTGTTTGGGAACAGCTTTGAGAGATATGAGGAATATGTTTCTCTACTCAAGAACTCGACTGTTAGTTTGAGGAAGCATCTTTTGGCTGTTAGGAGATTCACTAAAGAGTTTGGAATGGAGATGGTTTCAGATGATTATTATCGGGCTTTACATGATTTGAGTTGGCATTTCTTTAGCTTTGATCCTGACATGGAGCTGCAGTTTGGCAAAATGATGGAACTTGTCGACAGTTACTCTGAAACTGCTTGAATTAGTGAAACTGATGAATTTGTGTGTACCATATCTTGCTGGAACAAAGCATTATTTATAGTTCATGGCAAAATTTATTTGCCAGTTCATTGTAATCATTGTGGTGTGAGTTCTTACCATCAGTAAAAATGATGGTTCCAACCACCTTACCAAAATTCTATCCAAGTTGTTGGTTAGAGTTTTTTTGTTTTACCTTTTTTTGTTCCTTACGTTTTACTTATGGCAAGTATTTATAGATATCCATAAGGTTGACCAATTATTTTTATTTTTATTTTTTGACTAAAATTAGAAGTACGTGCAACTATTAAAAGCAAATTCAGAAACATAACAGTGTCAGAAACACAACAAACAAAATTACAACCAGTTTCGTCCCAGAAGCTCAAATATCCAGAAATGTTTAATCTAGAGCAATATATGCTAGGTACACCGAAAAATGTGGTTCAGATTCACTCGGATATTTCTCTGAATCATTGATTTCACTTTCGGGGTACCTTTTTAGGATTTTCCTTTAATCTAAGATAGACTTGAAAGCAAATTGCAGCCATAGGGTAACAAGAAGCATGCACAGCACCTTCAAAACCAGTATGTCCATCACCCAAACAGATACAGTCCAGCGATCAGCAGCACCAACAATCAGCAACCCCAGCAGCTGCAAAGCTACCTCAAGTAGACAGCTCCTCATAGACTTCCATTTCTGCAGCACCACGTCGTTCTCATCCTTCATTGTTGAACCTTCGATATCTAGCGTTGCATGATTCTTAACAAGAAAATGCGAAACAATCTAAGATGTCCACCCTACCAAAGCCAAGTTCAATGTGCATATAGAAGAGTTTGGGGTTTCGAGTCTCAAAAATGTCAGGGTTGAAAGGATTATACAGCAGCCTTAAGTTTGGTCGAGTGGGAAAAGTTAAACAAAAATGTTAGGATCGAGGAAAAGATTTCCCGAAAACATCCAGGAAAAATAAACGGTTCAAGAAAAACTTTTGCTGTATTTTCTCACAGTTTTAAGGGCATCCGCATTGGGGACTGTGCGCTGCTTTAACAAGACAAGGGCCATTTTATGCCGCACGTGGAGCCTTAACAAGCATGAAACTTGCTCGCCACTTTTGCCTTTTGGAACAGTTACTCGGCTCTTTAATTTAGTATTACTATTCACTCAATCTTCAAGCAATAAAATAAAATAGGGCAAATTACACGGACCTCCCCTGAGGTTTCTGACAAATACACGGACCTCCCCTGAGGTTTCTGAATTTACATGGACCTCCCTTGTCAGTGACAGAGAGTGGATGGCGTTAACTGGGATAGCGAAAATACTAATATACCCTTGTAGTGAAGACTACTATAATAGACCTAATGCCTTTACTTTTTCTAGAAAACCCATCCCTTATACAGAGAGAGAGAGAGAGAGAGAGGTTTCTGGATCTCAACAAAATCAAAGAGGACGAGAGAGGAAGAAGACGATGGGTTAGCAAAACAGTGTTTAAAGCGATTGGAGTGCAAGGTGAGTCGATTGATTGGAGAAATTTTCCTGAAAAAGCTTTGAAGAATTTCATGTTGGTGTTTCCAAAGATTTGAGGTATGTTAAAACCGTTACCCTTCTTGCATGTGCACTTGCTTAGATTTTTGGGTGTGCTTGTATATGTGATTTTGGGTTTTCCTGTTATTTTAATTTTGAGATTTGTATATTGTGGGTTTTGCATTTTGAGGGTTTCCCCTGGAGCCTTAAGTGTAGTCGATTCTTTCCCCCTAGTAATAGGTAATTCTTTATAATTGGAATTTATCATACCGAAATCTATCCCTGTTGATTCCTTATCCATAGGATTAGGAGTCTCCTTTGATGCTTTCTGTTTAAGCTCTTGCTTACATATCTTTCTTTTTCTAAAAAAAAAAAAAATTGTCTTTTATTTCAGCTTTTGAACATGATGAAGTTTGAACAAAAAAATCTGTCTTGTTTTTCAGTTTTTGAACACAAAAAATAAAAAAATCTTTCTTGCGTTTAGTTTTTGAAAAAAAAAAACCCACCGGTGCTCTCTCACTGAGCCCCCTTGCTTTTTCTCTTTGGTGAGGATAGCTACTGTGATGAGTATTTTATACGAGATAATGGAAGACTGATTTTTTAATGTAGTTTTTTTTCATTCTTCAAGACTGGCTAGCTTAGTACACGATGGGTACACCACTTACGCACACTAAATGCACACCAAGCTAACTCTTCTGTGTAATAATTAAACTCTTTTGTGTAAGAGTCAGCTTGGTGTGAATTTTGTGTGCGTACGGGGTGTACCCATAGCATTGTTAAACAAAAAGTGTCTGTTTAAGCTTTACATATTGTGGGTTTTGCAAATTTTTAGTCAAACTGGACCTTGAATATACTTTATACATATTCTATTTATTTAATTTATAAATTGATTTATATGCCCTATTTAAGGTTTGTTTTCTTTTTTGTTACAGCTATGGGCTCTGTTTTTTACTTGAACATCCACTACAACGGGAAAACAGGAAGAGTTCGTAACGTAGATCCTGACCGATATTGTTATTTCGACTTGTTAGCAGATGTTACTGATAGTGTCCTTTCTCACATGCCCTCAAATGAAGGAATTGCAATCACGGCTCACTGTGCAATACCTGGAAGCAATGAGAAACTACTACTAGACAGTGACACAAGTGTACTACAAATGTTCAAGCTACAATGCAGTGGTGGGTTAATTAATTTGTATGTAGAACTTCAATCGAATGAGGCTGGAAAGGATGTGGGGGACGATATGCTTAACTACCTACTTGCAGTTTATGGTACTTGGATACTATTTGGCAAAATGTAATGAATGCTTGCATATTTTGCCAACTTTTTTTGACGTATTATATATGTGATCATAACAGAGTCCATAGGATCATTCACATTTTACTCTTCATTTGGTGCAGATTGAGTCATGCCAGCAAAATGAGTTGGTGCAGATTTATGAGGGTCATCAGCATTTGTTGGTGTGCACCAATTCCAAAAGCCAGAACCAATTTTTCCTTTTGGACATGCATAATAAATCTTGGGAAAGTGGACTGCTTTTGTTTTGTATGTAAATTAGGGTATATATGCAGGTAAGGTAAATGGAGGGGAAAAAAAAAGGAGGGAAAGTGGGGTGTGGTCTGGTGGGAAAAAAAAAAAGGAGGGAAAGTGGAGTGTGTTATGGAGGGAAACCAAAGGGCATTCTTGCCATTAAATGAGAGTTTTTTTGGTGACATCACGTTTTTCCGTAGGTGATATTAACGGTAGACTAACGGAGGGGTAGTTTGTGCTTATTGTCAGGTAAAGCAAGGGAGGTCCATGTAAATTCAGAAACCTCAGGGGAGGTCCGTGTATTTGTCAGAAACCTCAGGGGAGGTCCGTGTACTTTGCCCAATAAAATACTACACACTCAACTATTCTTGTTTTATTATTATGCTATTTATCCAAGCAATAAAATGCACACACCAATTATTGTTCATGTCTGAAAATAATGCTATGTCCAATTCTTTGATTGTACTTGGGAATAATCTTAAAAGTTGACATAATTTACTTTGGAATATACTCCCCAAATTGCTAATGACACTCCATGAGGGGAGTGTCAATATCATGTCTATATCGATATTGGCTATGAACTTGATATTAGCAATCCCCAAATTGTTAATGACACTCGAAAAAGAGAATGCCACTATGAATTCCTTTTACTTTCTGATAAAAATGATCACATAACGGTTATTCTAATCATCTCCAACTGATCACCGGAATCAGAGTCGTAGATGATCATATTGTCTAGAGATTCAAGATCCATATTTGAAAATGTAGGTCATGGTTGATGAACGTTAAACACCAAACGGTCTTATATATATTGATGAGAGAACATGACCGGTGGAATTAACATAGCTGTTGAAAATATGATCGTGGGAATATAATTGTTTGTTTTTGTTTCTTTGAAATTACAACAATAAAAGGATTAAAAGAATATTTGAATAGAAAAGTAGAAATAAAAAGTAAGAGTAGTTTAATACAGAGCAAAGATGAAATAGAGAGCTTAATGCACTGTGCTTCATAAAAAGTGACTAGCGAAAGTAGAAAAATAGATTTTTAGGTCCAATTTGGTCAAAATTTGTTGAAGCTAATCTCCACATATTCTCGGATTGGTTCCCGCGTCCCTGTGCTTGGAAGGATGGGCAAGTTCGGTTTGAGTGTTCAACGATTAGGTGGATCTATATGTTCTAGGGTGGTGAGAGGAGGTGTAGTGCAATCTAGTCACCATAGGTTCGAATCCTGTCACGTTGATGTGATGCTAAATTTTAGGCAAATACGTTTGGTTGTCGCTAGGGCTCACTTTCTTCCTTGCTCGTTTAATTGAACCCGTTTCGTATTCTTTCTTTTGATAATTACTATAATTCAACCTTTCAGATTTGACTGGCTTCACCGAAAGAGAAATCCAACTTTTGGATTGGCCAATAAGTTAAAAATAGGGTAAAGGAAAGAGAGGTACATGGAAGGAAGGGCAGAAAAAATCACTTTCAACTTCCCATCTCCTGAACTTTTTCCTCCTCTAAATTGAAACCAGATGAAGAAAATAAAAGTAATTATCTTTTATCCCCTTTTTTTTGGAGGATGTTTTGGAGATTTAGCCCTGTTTATTATAAATTTCGTTAAGGTGTTTGTCAATATTTATTTTTAATTTTTTTGTCATTCGTCATTCTTATTACGTGGGGGAGGAGAGAATGAGACTCGATCCCGGAATGCAGTGTGGGACATTCAATAGCTCTACCGCATGAGCCAGCCATGCTTTGCCTGAACTTGTTCAGCAACCCTTTCTTATTCTCCTTGCTTTGATGCAAAAAGATGTACAATAAAAAAATTACAGTTTTTTGTCCCTTATTCGTCATTCTTAATCACTTTCAACTTTCTATCTTCCGAATTCCCCCTATTTATCATAAATTTCATTAAGCTGTTTTTCATTTTTTATTTTTTTTTTCATTCGTCATTCTTAATCTATTACATGAGGAGAAGGGAGTGAGACTCGATTCCGAGATGCAATGTGGGGCATTCAATAGCTCTATCGCACGAGTCAACCATGCTTTGCTTGAACTTGTTCAGCAACCCTTGCTTATTCTGCTTGTTTTGATGCAGCAAGATGTACAATAAAAAGATTTTACAGTTTTTCGGCCCTTGTTTTCTCCTTTTAATTCCTCCCCTGGTCAAAATTTTATCTATATTTTCGGTGAAGTTGTCATACACCCTATCTAGTTTATTGCGAATCATAGAGCATGGCATGGACTAGAAAGTTAAAATCAATCAATAACTTACCGAATCCAGGTTTGCCGCACAATACGATACATAACATCTACCGCATAGAACCCTCCCCAGATCCGTAACTTGATGACTGGTGTAAAAATTATGAATAATCATTTACATCATCATTTTTGCTTATTTGATCAAAACAAGTGAGATTATTTTAAGCTTCCTTTTGTAGTTAAACACTTAGATAATTTTTTATTCGAAGTTGAAAATTTATTCTTTTACAGAAAAATACTTAATTAAAGTGCGTTTTTATAGAATGCTTAAGGTTAAGCAAAATAGCCGATAAAAAAAAAAGGGTAAAGCAAAATATTTACTTAATAATAAAATATTTCAAGAAATTATTTTATCAAATAGGCTGAACTTTTATTTTTTACTTATAAAAAGTTATACCAAACGTATTTTTAATTTTTTTAAGTTAATAATTAAATAAGGGAAGAAATGATTTCCACACCCCATATATCTCCAAACACTCATTTTTTTGTCTTTATTCACTTGAAAGTACCAAATTGCCCTTCATATTAAAAAAGCGACTCCTGAGGTAAGGATAATTTGGTAATTTCAAGGTGAATAAAGACAAAAAAAAAAGTGTTTGGGGATAAAAGGGAGTATAGAAATAATTTCCCTTAAATAATCATAATATAATAATCTAACTTGTAAGTGATGTCAAAAATAGTTTTAGTTTTTGAAAATGATTTTTGGAGTAATGATGTGAGAGAGAAATGAGAGATAGGGGTAATGAGTGAAGAGAGACAAAGAAATAAATGAAACTATGAAAGTAATGATTGAAGACAGGAATAATGAGTTGAGAAAAATGTGAGTAATGATTGGAAAGATCAGTAATGAGTAGAAAGAGAAGAAAATTATTCCAAAAGTATTTTGGAAAAAATTTTGAAAAAATTACCAGAGTGAGGAGTAATGAGTAGAAAGAGAAGAAAATTATTCCAAAAGTATTTTCGAAAAATTATTCCAAAAACTAAACAAGGTGTATATTGCAAAGCAACTCGATAAGCCAACAATGTGAAATTCTAAAATATAAAAAAAATTAAATTTTTTTGTATCGAATTAAATATCTCTATTACTAGTATAATTTGGTGCTAACAAAAATTTAAATTATGAGCAGAAGTACTTTATTTTTTTATTCGAAGGAATTTCTCGACATGTGTAGTAAATAAAATTCTAAAGTATAAAATTTTTCATTTTTTTTATCGAACTAAAGATCTCTATTAGTAGTTTAATTTGGTAGAAAAATAAATAAAAAAATTAAATGCGGAAGTACTTTATTTTCTGATTCGAAGGACAATGCAAAGTAACTCAACAAGTCATGTAAAATTCCAAAGTATTAAATTTTTTAATTTTTTTGTACCGAATTAAAGATCTCCATTAGTAGTATAATTTTGGTGAGAACAAAAATTTTAAATTATGAGCGAAATTACTTTATTTTTTGGTCCGAAAGAATTTCTCGACAGTTGGGGACTAAAGAGAAAAAAAATAAAGCCTAGAAGATAAATATGGAAAATGGGAAAATTGCTTTGAAAAACAGGACTACTCATGATAAAAGCTCAAAATAACAATCAGGATAACTGTCAATGTCTCCAATTGAAGGATAACGTCGGAAAAATTGTCAAAAAAAAGTGGTAGGGCATTGAATTGGCTATTCTCTCTATATTGGCCTTTGTTCATGATATTCCCCCCTTTCCTTTAAATCCATCCAATTAAAAAAGAAATCAGCGTTGAAACTTCAAAGTAACATATCTAAATTCTTACCATATTTCTCCCTTTGGACAACAAAATATAGTAGTAAACATAAGTATTTCCCTTTTCTCTTTATACATTTATCCAATTATAGCTGCGGGACCTTTTCAAATAGAAAAGCTCCGCCCAATCTCTCTTTCTCAAACAACTTTGTTGCCTTTATTCCTCACCTCCTCCAAAAGCAATTCCTCCGCCACCCTCCACCACCCACCACCTAATCTCAACAAAACCCACCGCCACCGCTTCCTTTACCACCTCCCTCACCGACCTCACTCTCGCAATCCAAAATTAACCAAGGCCTAGATCATCTCCATCTCCATCTCAATCTCATACAGGTAACAATTTTCAACTCTACTAATTCCTTGTAAAATTACCCCCTTAATGGTCTTACCCTAACCCTAAAAAAGTCTCGATCTTCTCCAATTCTTTCATCCTACGAAGAGAATACCCGAAGGAGGTCAAGTTTTTTTTGTTTTTTTTGCATTTCTTTGAATTCTTTGAACATTGTAATTGAAAACCCTAGACAAAAAGGAGGTCAAATTATGGATGATCGGGACGAGAAATCGGAAATATCTGGAAACGCTAAATCAGCGGTGTACAATCGATCAATTACCCTAACGTCGAGCGAATTCGCGAAAAGATCGTACCTTCATGATAATTCTCTCGAACGCCAGGGTTCGGTCAAGAAACTCCACAATTCGCCGTTCCTGTCGGTCGTTTCGGCTGGAAACTCGATCAAAGGGAAGGTGAAACAGCTCTGCAGCGTATTCGAGTCTTCGAGGAAAGCCCCTGCCTTGCCCGAACCGCCCCCACAATCGCAACTTTCATCGTTGAAACCTGCGAAATCATTGGGTTCTGATTCTTGGGTTTCTTCGCTTTGCGAAAACTCGGGCATTCGGTTGCAGGGTACCGAAGATCGAGTGGTGGTGTATTTCACTAGTTTACGAGGAATTCGTAGGACGTTTGAGGATTGCTGTGCTGCGAGGATGATAATCCGAGGCTTTAGGGTTATGGTCGATGAACGCGACATTTCAATGGACTCAGCTTATAGAAAAGAATTGCAGGGTGTTTTAGGTGAGAAGAATATGAAATTGCCCCAAGTTTTTATCAGAGGGAAATACATTGGAGGTGCTGATGTGATCAAACAGCTCCATGAGGTTGGTGACTTGGCCAAGATGCTTAAGGGGCTTCCTGTTCGGCCACCTGGGTACGTGTGCGAGGGATGTGGGGACGTTAGGTTCGTGCCCTGCTCGGGTTGCAGTGGAAGCAGGAAGATTTATGATGAGGATGAAGACCAGTTGAAGAGGTGCTTGGAGTGCAATGAGAATGGTTTGATTCGGTGCCCGGCTTGCTGCTCTTGAATGCAGTTGATCTCCTTGAATATGTTGCTGTTGGACCCATATTAGGTGCGTATATTCTGCTGTTGTTGTGTGATGTTTGATGAATGAAGAAGGGTATACCACGTGTGATTTGAGTATACCTATGGTTTGAATTCAAACTCTCATTGTGGTGAAATTGTTATGTCGTTGCTTGGAGATTGATATGGATCCTCTCTGAGCAACATTACTAAATAATCTCGAGTTGAAGCGGCTTGTTATGTACATACGGTTTGCAAACATTTTACTTTGGAGAATGTCTCTCCATCTTTATTTGATTGTAAATTCCTTCTTTATACATTTAGTAACATTTGCTGTAGTGTTATTCAAATGTAACCTATATGCGCTGCATATTTTTTGCAGCCTCTGTGGAAATTTGGTGAGTATTATAAATATTATTATAGTAAGAGGCATGGATGCTTGAATGCTTCTGCTTGCGTTGTTTTGCTAATCAACTTTCATGGGATGGCTCAGGTTGTCAATGTCCTTAAATGGTCAGATTTATATGCTTCAACGCTAGTGGTTATATCATATATGCCCCCCATTTTTCCACCTGATAGTAAAACCATGGAAGGCATTATGGAAATGTGCTATACTTACATTGGTTTGCAAAGTTCTGGGAAATTTCGACATGACATTGACCTTTAATGAGGACCTATCCCTGAGATTAGGCCAATTCTTTTCGCAGTCAATGAATTTGTGTTGGAGTTCGTAGTGCTGATTAGCTTTGTGATTGATTCCACACAGGTTGCATATGCAATTTTTTCGATCTTATGGTGGCATGTTTATCTGTGGGGATTGTGAAAGGAGCATTGTTGTTTTGGCCTTAATTTTTCCTGGTTTGGATGCAAATGTGTTTAGTAACGGGGGTTCGAGTAATTTTGAAACTTCTAGGAATGGTTGATCATCTGTCTGAACTCTGAACGATGCTAGCTAGCTTAAATTCTCTTCTAGAGATAAACTAATCTTTTACGATGTGTAATACTCTTCGTGTGTTTGAGTTATTGTGTTTAAACTTGCAGATTAATCCATCTCCATTGTTACTAGTTCAGACATGATAAATTTAATGGGCAAATTTGAGACTGATTTGTTGTTGTCGCTCTTTTTTTTTCTTTCTTTTTTTCTTTTTTTTTTTCTTTTTTATGTACAGAAAAATCATTGTTAAAGTTAGCTGTGCTCGAATTTCCAGTGGTGGATTTCTTTGGTTCAAATGTTTCGACTGTTGGAAGTTTGAGAGTTAATGAAGAATACAAATACTACTATATAACCAACAAATCACCCTATACGGTATATCTCCTAGCCTGATGTTTAGCTCTGAGCAGTAACGAACCGAACATTTTGCTTTCAGCTCAGATGTATTCAATCCTCTTTCGGTATCTTTTCTCAGCTTCATATCTCAGTAGGTTGCGTCTCGGGAGTTTTATACATTAGGGAAAAACTTTTCTAGGTTAGATCATATGTTGAATTGTTACCTGAAATGGGTGTGTTACCTATCTATTTGCATTATCTGTCATGGGTGTCAAAGATTACTCTTTCTGTGTGCTACTCCCTGATTTTCTTTATATTAACTCCTTACTCTTTGGCGCATCTAAATTGATGTTGTAGGGGCTTCTAATCTTCACTTTTGAGTGTAAGCATGGGGTAGGTAATTATTGGGATCATTTCTTAAAAACTTTAAGCTTTTAAGAAATTGACCAAACAATGTCCGTTTGTCATCCGACGTGCTCCCTCGCTTGCAATCTCATCTTACACGTGAAGGTGCAATCTCATCTTGTCGGACCCTGGTACAAAGAGTGAGAAAATTTTGAATCACTTAACCCATAAATTAATGGCAAAATACATATCGTAACAACTACCAAATCCTTTTGCCTGCAGAGATGGATTACCCAAGACACGAAACATGTATTTAGCCAATGTTCTAGGAGAAGTTAGGCACTTCAGCTGAGGTAACAAACAAGTTCTTTTTTGCCCATCAAGCGTGAAAATCAATTCAGGTGAGAAAAAAGTTACAAGAATACAGAGACTCGCTCCTTGTATCTTGTCAATCTTACCCTAAGGAAGTCATGAGAATTTATGGCCACAATTTAGGGGTGTAAACGAGTTGAGCCGATCTTTATAGAGCTCGAGCTCGGCTCATTTTGTAAACGAGCTAAAAATCGAGCTCGAGCTCGGCAGAACCATAGTAATTTACTTAACGAGCCTTATTAAACGGGGCGAGCTTTTGCGAGCCAAGTCGAGCTTTGCCGAGCTCATTTACTAAACGAGCGTAAAACTTGGGCTCGAGCTCGGCTCGATTACTAAACGAGCCAAGCTGAGCCGAGCCTTAATGAGCTGAGCTACAAGCTGCTCATGAGCAGCTCGGTTTGTTTGCAGCCCTAGCCATCATCCTACCGAAATTTAGGACTGTACTTTTGATTTTGGTAACCAGGATTGTCGAACCATTAAGAAAACTGGTTGATTACAATCTGGTTATCTAACGAGAATTCTGGTAACAATCAGGATTGTCAAGCCGGTGAATAGCTTCAAAGTGTCATTCCCAATTGCAAAGTATGTATCTTTTACCAATCGTTTGACTTTCCTAATTCGGTGATGGAGATTATGATATGAAATTGCCAACACCAAACACTACATGTACTTTTGACATGCCATTAAATAATTGTGATGACTTTCCTAATCGTTTGAAGTCCCGTCACAAAAGTGATTTCCGTAACTGCCTCTCTAAAATGAAGTATTTACATGTACTTTTGACGTGCCATTAAATAATTGTGATGTGCTAAATAATAGTAAAAACTACCTATCATAACCACTACCCCACTATCCCCACTCGTCCTAAAAATGTGCAAACGCTTAGTGTTTGCCATCCCACTAGTAGTATAGTAGAAAGGGGGAAAATATTTTTGTGTGAACATTAGTTTAAAGTTTAGTCAGAAATGTAGTTCCTATAATGTGTCCCTCTAAAATATAAGACATACGGCTATTTTTAAATGTGCCATTAGATAACATTATAGGCAAAATAATAATTTCACTTATCAAAACCCCTATCTCACTATCTACCCGTCCTAAAATTGTGCACACACATTTTATGTGCCATCCTCCTTGTTACTAGAATTGCACTAAAGTTAATCATGAAAATTTTAACTTAGAGGATGGTTTGCAGCATCTCCAACTCAATTCTTTGTTTTAGAGGATCAAAATATCATTATTTATTCAAAAAGTAAATTTGCATAATATTAGTGCTATTTACTCATACTCCAACCACATTCCCTACATCTATCTTCATTTGAACGAAAAAAAACACTCAAAATTCAATCTTCCATCATTTTTCCTCTAAAATTTCAAATATCAGATTTCTAACATGCACCAAATAAAGTTAATATTAGACTGAACCACCAAAGCCTTACTCTCAACGACAAAGAAGATGTCTCTTCTATGGATGGCTTGCCAGAGCTTTCCCACCCTTCTAAGATGAAAGAGGATTCATCCCACTGGTCTATTTGTGAGTTTGCTCCTTCTACACCTGAACGGGTCACGGATAAGACTTTAGGAATTTGGGACTTGCGGGCTAAGCGGATTGCGGTCATCTGGAAACATAGTGTAGGCATGTATTTTTCCCAGACTCGAAATTTGTGTGACACACATAGGTCAAAGGAGAAAAACCATCCTATTGCTATGCATTGAGGTCATCGATAGCTGAAAGGAAATGCCAAGGAGACTGCTAATTGTGACTGTGGTGGCAAGGGTATACGAGGCTACACTTGGGGAAATGTAAGCAAGAGACAATTATTGGGGATTGATGTGCTGACCTTCATATATTTTGTATCCTTCAACGCCGTATTATCTTGGATTAGTCATGTGTCTTGTGCCTAATCTTTGTTTTGCAGGTTTTAAAATTGGCATTGAGGGATCGCTTGGTTAGCTTTTTTATGTCTCAATGGGGTGTAGCCTTATTATCTTGTGTAGATTGTTATCTTGAGGCTGTGTTATTTGTTATTTGCATTTGTATGTTTTTTATATCTCTTGTATGGACTATACAACTATGGGTTGTACTATTTTATATGAATGAGATGATCTTTATTTTGTTCCCAAAAAAAAAAAAAAAAAATATATATAAATATATATAGGGTTAGGATCCAGTCAGGATTCCCTGACTTTGTTAAAATCCGGACCTCCCCTCTCCCGACCATTTCCCGCCCAAATGGTCGGGATCCGAATAGTTGGATGCGTTTAAAATGTGTTTTCAAGGGCCTACGCAAAGATTCGGCAAAAAGAATGATCGGGTAGGGCTTCATCCGAGCAATTTTTCATACAAACTGTAGGATATATTTCATGAAAAACTGTTCGGATGAAGCCCTTCCGGGTCATTTTTTTTGCCGAATCTTCGCGTAGGTCCTTGAAAACACATTTTAAACACATCTAACGGTTCGGATCCCGACCATATGGCTGGGAGAGGGGAGGTCCGTATTTTAACAAAGTCAGGGAGTCCTGACTTGATCCTTCTCTGTATATATATATATATATATATCAATCCCGTTCTACTAAGGACTCCCTCAAACTCCCAATTTGCGGACCTCATGGATCGGGGTCGAATCTCGACGATCCGAACTGCTGAATGTGTTTAAAACGTGTTTTTAAGGGTCTCCGCGAGGATTTGTCCAAAAAAAATATCTGGAAAGGGCTTCATTCGAGTTTTTTCCGATAAACTATATATGTACGGTTATTATGAAAAACTGCTCGGATGAAGCCCTTTCGGGTATTTTTTTTTTGTGTTTCCTCGTGTTGGCCATGGAAACATGTTTTGAACACATTGAGCGGTTCGGATTGTCGAAATTTGGTCCGAAAAATCCAAAAAGGGGTGGTCCTCACGGAGGAGATCCGTGAGGGAGTCCTTAATAGAACATCTTCCTATATATATATATATTCATAAGATCTTTTTAATGGTACTAATTTTATTATGAATATTTGATCATAATGCTAAAAATTAGGCATCATTTAGTGTGAACATCCTTCAAATTAAATTTGATTCTTCATTTTGAAGAATGCAAATAAATCATGGTTGGAGTGCTGCAATTGTTCATTCTAAAGATTTACAGAATGGTTTTGAACAATTTAAAAAGTATGATTGGAGGGACCCGGGGATGCTGCTGTGCAAGGAGTGCACAGCAGCTGCTGTGCAAGGTTAAAACGACGTCGTTTCATGGCCAACTCGCCAAAACAAAAAAGACCCAACCAAAACGACGTCGTTTTGGCTCAACCAACAAAACCCCCCAAAAAATTTCGTTCAGTAAAGAAGAAGGGTAAGATGAGAAGAACTGAAGAAGACGAAAACGAAGAAGACGACTGAGAGATAACAACAAAACTCTGTGGAGCAGTATTCACATAAATCTCAGGGACTCAACGAATAACAGTTTCTCCATTCTCCTCAACAAGACATCATTCTACTCTTTGGTACCAGCAACACACTCCAGCAGCAGCAGGGATCCAAAACTTTGGCGTACATCACAGCAATTAACAAAGGAGGATGATAGATAACACCAAAATCCAAGCTTGATCAGCAAAGCTCAAGTACGTAACCAAAGCAAGAGCTCCATAACCAATTACAAAAGCCAATTTTAATTCCAATTGTGAGGCCACCAGATCTACAGGAAAAAAACCCTAGTCTCAGAGAAATCGAACCAGAGAGACAGAGACCTTGGTTCGATTCCTGAGTTCGTCTTCGATTTCTTCTTCTTCGTTTTCGTTTTCTTCGTCTTCGTTTTCGTTTTCTTCTTCTCATCTTCGATCTCTTTACTGAACGACAGCTTTGGGGGGCTTCGTCTTCCTCGGTCTCATCTTCTCCTTCTTCTCCTTCTTTACTGAACGAAAATTTTTGGGGGTTTTGTTGGTTGAGCCAAAATGACGTCGTTTTGGCTGGGTTTTTTTGTTTTGGCGAGTTGGCCATGAAACGACGTCGTTTTAACCTTGCACAGCAGCTGCTGTGCACTCCTTGCACAACAGCATCCCCGGGTCCTGTCCTGATTGGAGATGCTTTAGTCAAATTGAAGGGTGCACCAAGAAAAATATAAGCATTTCAAAGCTCCCTAGAACTTGGGGAAAAACCAAACGAGCAACGCATAGATCCGTGTGCACAAATTGCCTTGTGGGGCTCATTTCAAAGTTTCTCACAAATAAACGATTCATTAACTTTAAAATACGTTTTCGAGCGACCCGAAAAAAATCAGCTGAATCAGATAAATTTAAGTGCATGATCAAATATTTCAATTTTTGCTTAACTCCAAATGATCAACAAAAAAATAAAATGTTGGATCAAGCACTTACAGTTGTTTGATCGAGATGATTTTTGTGAGGGCCACTTGAAATTAATTTTTACAAACAATGAACGGCTTAGATTATTGGTATAATTCTAAAAAAGCCTCACAAAGCAATCTATGCGCACAGATTTGTGCGCGTAAAGTTACACAAACCAAATCGATCTCCATTCTCAATGCGCACTGCCCATCTCTCGCCAAATTAAGCCCTTCCCTCAACACCGCTCTCTGTTTCCCAGATATAGCGATGGAGAGAGAGACACAAACAATGACGTCATCACGACCGCCAACAATGGAGTCTCTAGTCCTCCAACTCCACGACATCTCCGCCGTCAACTTCTCCTCCACCACCACCACCACCTCCTCCTCCCCTATCCACATCGACCTCCGCCATGTCATCTCCTCTCCCTCGCTCCTCCGCCAAATCTCCCAAACCCTAATTCCCGAAACCCTAACTTCCTTCGACCTCCTCTGCCCCGTCCCCTCCACCGCCCTCCCCCTCACCACCTGCCTCTCCACCTCACTCAACGTCCCTATGGTCATCCCACGCGCCGCCTTAACCTTCGACGGCGTCTTCAGCGCCGGCCAGAGCTGCCTCGTGGTCGACACCGTTATTTCAAGTGGAGAATCCGTCATTGAGGCGGCGGCAATGCTGAGGGCAGCGGGGATGAAGGTGGTTGACGCGGTGGCGGTGGTGGACGGGGAGGAAGGGGGGAGAGAGAAGCTGGCAGAGGGAGGGATTGTGTTGCACGCGATAGTGAAAGTGAGCGAGGTGGTTAGGGTTTTGAAGGCGAACGAGAGAGTGTCGGAGGAGGTGGAGGCAACGGTGATGGAGTTCCTACGGGAGAAGAATCGAAAGGTCCACTCTGTAGATGATGGTGTTGTTGAAACTGCTGATGAGTTGCTGGATGCTGGTGATAAGGTGAGGGTTTTGAGTTTTGAAGGCTGGCTGATGTGTGTTGAATTGTTTGGTGAAGTATATTCCTGTGTGCTGGTATGTGTTGAATAGTGTTTTGAATAGGGTTGATAAATGATGAGAAAGAGTCGAGCCGGGAAGTTAGGTTCGAAAATTTGATGAGTTCGAAAATATATTCAAGCTTAGAAGACGAATGAATCAAGTGATAATTTGTTCGAGCTTGATAAATGTAAACGAACTCAAACTCGAACTCGAATATCTTTGTTCAATTATTAGCTATAGTATTAGTATTGAAGTTATAATTCTTTAGAATTACCTGCGCTTTAACTAACTATTGTTATTGTATCTTAATAAAAGAAAAATTCAAACTACCCAGTGTCTGGGTTAGCTCACACATAACTTGACTCGTCCCGAGGTCTAAATGGTTTGGCCCCAATGTTTGGAACTTTTGGCCTTCGTGAGATTCGACCTTGCAATCTCTTGGGGAGCAAGCCCTTTGGTTGCTATCTCATGCCACTCGGTCAAATAACTCTGGATTGTATCTTAATCACTGTTTAGTGTTTACGAGGCAGTTATTAGCAAAACTGTAATACCAAATGCCCTATTTGGTAATGTTGAGATTGTTAAAATGGAGAATATGGTTTTTGAGCCATTTTGTCTAAGCCCACTAAGAAAGTGTTACAAAAAAAAAAAAAAAAAACTTCAGTGGCTAAGATAAATTTGGCTATGGTTTTGACTAGGGCTAGGAAATAGAATTTTTAGAGATTGTGCTAAATGATGGCCTTGGGCCCTTGGCTATGCGTAGAGCTGGAGATGTTTTGAACCTTTGAGATACTTCCTTTTGCACAAGGTACAACTAGCTATCAACATAATAAGGTGCAAGTAGTGCTGTAGCTGGTTTTTGGGTATTTTCTAGTTGTTGTAATTTGTGGTTGTTTTTTCATTTGCATCTAGCTTTTATTCCTACAACATCACGACTGTATGGCAACTGCTAAGTTTCTAGGTAGTACCAGACACAGGATTTGTAGATAGGAGGGGCCAACTTTGTTTGATGTTTACTGGCTCACTTCTATTGGGTTGATTTAGTTTTATCCTTAATGCAAAACTCTAACAAACCAATCATTAATCATTATCCTTAGCTCAGTAGAATAACTGCTCGCTAAACCCTAACGAACTAAACATGATCCTTAGTTTAGTATAATAACTGCCAGGACTATGTTCACATCAAACTGAACCAACCCAATTTGGAAATGTATGTTTGGAGACTAATGTGTAAACAGATGAGGAAAAATATTGTCATGTTTTGTCTCTCATACTTCTATATATTTGTGCAATACAGTGGATGTCTAGCACAATAATTTGATAATTGACGTCAGCAAACCTGTGTTGCCAGGGCACTGTGTGATGATCTATCCCGAAAAGATGCAAAAGCCAATAATTTTTAAGGTTTATCTTGTAATTCTGCACGGGATCAGCCACCCCGTCCAGCCACTCCTAGATTCAGTTGTGTTGGTTTTCAAGGTTTCTCTATTTCGGGTCAACATTCGCAAAATGCTTATTCATGCCAACATTGGCCTAGTCCAGTCTTTTTTTTCTTTTTCTTCCTATTCTCTCTATTAAATAGGCCTATTCCTGTTGTGGATGATCATGACCATTATTTGCGAAATGCCAACTTATGAATTCGTGAACCAAACCGTTATTGTGAAGTTTATCTTATATTCTACCCCACAGTAGAGGATGGGAAAAGAGAGAGGGGCACGCGAGAGGGAGGTAGGGAGGGAGTCCCATCGGCTAGACCTGTCGACATTGACGATTCAAGAAGCTGCTGATTTATTTAATTTTTTTTGCTTCCAAGTTCTGTTTTTGTGTGTGTGCGCACCTATATTGGAAGTTTACGTGGGTTGATCAGCTTTTACAGTTCTTGTAGCAGGGAGAAGTGGATTTGTATTTAAAATTTTCCTTTTTCATCCATAAGTCTACCTGAGGGTTAATGGTCTTATTTGCATGACTTTATAATTATTTGATCGGTTTCTGCAGTTTTCCAGAGAAATGGATTTCTATTTAAATTGACTTTTTTTAATCAAGATTGCTAAACAAGTTTAATGGTCTTATATGAGTGGTACTTTGAATTTAATTGAGCCATTCTTACTCTTGAAATTTCCTTTCTGTGATTCTAAGTATGTTATGTGTTTCGATAATATCTGAATTATAATAGGTGGATTCTCATGGAGATGGATGCTACACCAATCTTTTTCCCAAAAGGTCCAACCTTGAAGATAAACAGAAGATGGAAGATTCAAATCATGGGGATCTACCATCAAAAGTCTCCCAAAAAGAAAAGTCAACACCCAATAGACCTCAAAGAGGTTCCAACTTCACGATAGAAGAAGACATTCTCCTTGTATCGGCATGGCTTAACATCAGCTTTGATGCAGTAAATGGGAATGAGCAAAAGCACAAGGCGTACTGGTTAAGAGTGTGGGAGTATTTCCATGAGCACAAGAACTTCATTTCTGAACGTAGTCAAACTTCTTTAATGAATCGTTGGTCGACAATTCAAATTGCAACTAATAAGTTCTGTGTATGCTTTGCCCAAGTTGAATCGAAGCATGATAGTGGTGTGCCTGCTAAAGACCAGGTTTTAATAGCACTGCGAATACACATATTTATGCGACTCTTGCTGTCTTCTTAGGTGGTAACAGTTTTTTTTTTTTTTGAACTGGGGTGGTAACAGTTGTATTCATCTATTTTCAGGTTACTCAAGCAAAAATGAAGTTCCGTGAATTGAATGGATCCTCATTTCAATTTGAACATTGCTGGAATGAGTTGAGGGACCAGCCAAAATGGTTGGAAGAGGGTAAAAAAAAGAGGCCAAGAAGGAATAGATGTGTAACTCCGTACACCTCTTCTCCTTCTACTCCAGATTCGATAAATATGGGGGATGTCGATGCCTCGCATGATGCCGATTTAGATGTGGATAGACCATCGAGCTACAAGGTCGAAACAGATCTGTAGCGCTTTTGAAATTAATTTTCTGTGATTTTGACTATATATATGCTTAGATAATATCTGAATTATTATAGGTGGATTCTCAAGGAGATGGATGTGACGCCAATCTTTTTCCTGGAAGTTCCAACCATGAAGATGAACATAAGCTGGAATATTCAAATCACGGGGATCAATCAGCACAATTCTCCGAAAAAGAAAGGTCAACAACCAATAGAACACGACGAGGTACCAACTTCATGATAGAAGAAGACCTTCTCCTTGTATCGGCATGGCTTAACATCAGCTTAGATGCAATACAAGGGAATGAGCAAAAGCACAAGGCGTACTGGTTAAGAGTGTGGGAGTACTTCCATGAGCACAAGAACTTCATTTCTGACCGTAGTCCAACTTCATTAATGCATCGTTGGTCGACAATTCAACTTGACACAAATAAGTTCTGTGCATGCTTTGCTCTCAGTGAATCAAGGCGTCATAGTGGCGTGCCTGATAAAGACCAGGTTTTATAGCATTGAGAGTTCACATATTTATAACTATTGCTGTCTTCCTTGGTGACTTGGTGTTAACAGTGGTAAGTATTTATCTATTTTCAGGTTTTCCAGGCAAAAGTCAAGTACCGTGAATTGTATGGATCATCATTTCCATTTGAACATTGCTGGAATGAGTTGAAGGACCAGCCAAAATGGCTGGAGGAAACTAAGAAAAAGAATCTAAAAAGGAATAGAACTGCAACTTCGCACACCTCTTCTCCTTCTACTCCAGATTCATTAAATGTAGGGGATGTTGATGCCTCAGCTGATACCATTTTAGACGTGGAGAGACCACCGAGCAACAGGGTCGAAGCAGATCTGTCGGATAAACAAAAGAGCCAAGACCGGGAAAATGGTTATACGAGTTCTCCTCTTGCAATGTTATTACATAATCTGAAGGAAGACGAGCAGAAAACGAATGAGAAGAAAATGGAAATATATGAGAAAACATACCTTCAGGAGCAAGAGAGGCTTGCTTTGGAGCAACAGAGGCTTACACTAAATCAATTGAAAGAGGAGGAGAGAATAATGCTGATGGATCTAAGTGGAATGCCTCCACATCAAGCAGAATATTATCGTCGCCGGCAGATGAAAATCCTTGGAAAATAATGTTTTAATGTTCCTGATTAGTCTTTGTAGGATAGTTTCGTTAAAGATAAGTTCCCATACAATTTGTAGGTGGATTTTGTAAGTTGAATTAAGGCCCTTGTAACCAGAATCTTTTATTGAAGTTATGGTAACTGATTTGCAACTGGTTTTTACATAATTCACATTTGGTTTTGTTAGTAGAGTTTTTCTTGGTGGGGCGACGAGACTTGCTGGAAAGTTAGCGCATTTTGGCCTACGATAGTAATGGTCTTCCAGCGAGCCCATTTTGGCCTATGATAGTAATGCTATCTTCTCATCTGGTGTCGATATAGTTCATCATAACAGAAATGAACTTTATTTGAGCAACTTTCAACTGTTATCTAAATCCAGTTGTAGGTCAAAATTTGAGGTAAAATATTGTGATTCTAGATTCGCTTCCCACAGATGGTATTGTGGGTGTTTTTGTCAAAAGATGGGGAAAAATGAAAGCATAGACGAAATTACTTGTGAAATTTCTGTTGGTGGTGGTTATTTTACTCAACTTTCTTTTCCCTATAGGTTGCCCTTATTTTTTCTTTCGGTACTACAAATAGAAGCAGCAGAGCATTATTGAAACTGAATGTATGCTGTTTCAGGTCATTTCTGGTGTCGCGATGTCAAAATTGTAGGTTGTGAAACTATATAGACAATGGATCCTGCAGAGGAAGCTCGCGAGTGCTGGCTCCAAGGAATGGGATTTAGAGATGTTTTGCAAATCGGGCTCTAACTGGGTCTGCTACCTCTATTGATGCATAGCATAGTGTACCCAGGAAGTAGGTTCGGATTTCAGTGATCACTTTATTATAGTACTTGATTGCATATTTGGTCCATCTTAGAGGAACTAGATTCCCTGCTTGAAAACAAATATTGAAGAGCCAGAGAGGGAGATGATTTCTTTCAGTTCCAACTCCACCATGAACATTGTAAAGAAAGATCAAATTAACTTTAAAACGAAGGTAGATTAAATCCTGATACAACTTACAAGGTGCAAAGTTCATCGAATCAATGGGGCAAAATTTTCATCTTGATAGCTCTTGTGCAGTTCCAAGAATCAACATGTTCTTCTAGACATGAAGATAAAGAAAAACTAACTGCCGCAACAATGCTAATACGTCTAACAATAAGGAACAACCTCTAGTTGCAGAGATACCGCGCCCTTCCCACTGATCTAAGTATATGGACAAGCAAAGAGCGTTTGCTTCGAATCCACTAACTCCTAACTGGAACTGATAATTTACTTGAATAATATGGCGAAATAACGAAATGCAAGTTCGTTGCATTACTGTTCCATCCAAATCCTTCCTGTAACCCTAAGCTTTAGTTCTTAGGGTTCTTTCCAAATCCTTCCTGTAACCCTGAGCTTTAGTTCTTTGCGGTCTCCTCCTGAAAAGAAGAGAGCCATGTTGCGTTGGATGATGAGACCATCAAAACTGTCCCGGACTTTCCGATGGCTGTCCCTTATGCTTCTGGGCACCCCTTGCCAAATCATCTTCCTTCCATTCCCTCCCACCTCAAGACTGTAGCTGTAATTCTTTGCCTCATTATCGTCACCCATGAACCGCAGGAACGCTATGTAGACAGGGGCCATACCCAGCTGGAATGCTTCAAAATGTAAACAGAAGTACTGCCCAAAGCAACTAAATACCTGGAGATGACACAAGATTAGAATCCGGTGACAAGAAAATTCATGACAATAGTACCTAGTGATCTGGGTTTCAGAACAAACACCAAGCACACCTCCTCTCCAAAAAAACTGAATTTAGCATTCCAAAATAATCCATAGTTTTATTTGATAAATCTGATGTCATACTGGAAAATGCAGAGGGCGTCAGCAAAAAAAAAAAAAAAAAAAAAGAAGAAGAAGAAGTCATAATGCTAAGCGTAACAGCTACCCTACCTTACACCACAATTAAGGCAACGTACTGAGTCAACCATAAGCATTCCATCTTACACAAATTCAAATTGAAGGAATATTGAGCAATTTTACAGAAAGGAAGTAGACACGGTTATGATAACATACTTGGACAAAAAACCCACCCATAAACGACAACGCCACGAACAAAGGAAAATGCTTAGAGTAGTACACTAAAATAGGAATGTGGAACTGAAATTCACTTGGCCATGGCCTTCCCTAGATTTGAATCCGGACCTTGAACTTCTCTCCCGATTTACTTATCAGTGCAATTTTTTTGTGATTGTAACTTTTCTTAACACAAAACCAAGGCTATAAATTTCTGATCCATATCCAAGGTTGCCATTAAAACAGGGGAGTAAAAACCCGCAGCCTTCAGTGCCTCACTTAAGCACAGTGATGGCCTGATGGATGTCCTAGTAATTGTGCAAAGATGAACCCATTTGAAACACTAGGACCCACTAACATCGAATGAATTCAGAGTTGGCGACTAAGACAGAATCATACCGTAAGCATCCACGTTGCATTCTCAACTTCATGAGGATTTGATTTGACATAACGATGGTTAAAAGTACTGCCATTATGCATGTCAACTTTGTGATCATCTTTCAAATGGGCCACTAGGTAAGGAATATCACCAATGACTGTACACTCTGATCCAGCATAGGGGCAGTTGTAGGGTCTGAATACGCATTGGGCCTCATGTTTTAGCTTGCTGTAGTACGGGTAGATGCCTATGCACCCGAAGCTTTGATATTTGCACGGAAGTTCAAGTGATGCAGCCACCTTCTCTAAAGCTAGACATCTGATGTTGCCAAGTTCATGCCTGCAAGTGGGGCACCTGTTATGCACTCTGGGCTTGCAACCAGAGCACAAGGTATGACCATTTGAGCACTGAAACCAAAAGAAGAATACAAGCAAATAAAGTAAGCAATAACGTCAATACTAAAATTCTACAGCACTCACAGAAAAGACAACTTCCCAAGAAAATGATTCTCAAGGAGTTACAAGCACACTGCATTTGGGTTCTCTGTTTTTTGGATATGGGTGGGTGGGTTTTTTTTTGGTTCCGATAACATCCAACAATTTGCAATAACATTTGACCATTACTAGTTTCATACACAAAGCAACAAATCAATTAATGATAAAAGTTCAAGTATCAAGGATGACTGGCAGTATCATCAAGTAACCGACCTGATGGATAGGAGGATACATTGCATTTAAGCATACTGGGCATTCCAATAGTTCACGAACACTGCTGGAAACAGTCACATTGGGTTTCAAAGCAGTTTGAGCAGGATCATTCACATGTTCTCCAACATCCATCATGTCTTCATTTTGAGGAGGATCAACAACCTCAGGACTACTCCGGATGTCATCAAAATAAGCATTGCCAGATGCCATTGGTTGAATGACAAACTGCATCAACATGGGCCAATATAAGATCGAAAAAGTTAATTTACGTCTAAACTTGTACCCACTAACCACACATTGACAAGCACGTATGAGTTCTTCAAGGAATTTATATTCCAGTATCAATGCAACTAATCAGATCAGATGTTAAACAATATCCTAGGGTCAAATTACTAGCCTAGCAATTCAAGCATTTGACCAAAATTATTCTATGCACTATGGATAACAGTTTAAGTGGCGCCCCAGTTCACCCCACGGCTGGAAAGCTAAATGGGGAAAAGTCATACAAGACACCGTCAAATAACAACTTACAACTCCGTTGCATCTCAGGGGTAATAACAATACTACTCCACTGTGCCACGAAGGGAAAACAATTCACACCGGCCACAATGACACTCTCGGGTTCTATCATCTAGTACCGTACAAAAGTATCAGCAGCCTTTAGAAGTGCAACTTTTCCAAGCGCCCAAGATCTTATCCAGAAAAGTGAACAATAATATAACTTGACACGTTGGAACCTAAAAGTACGAAGAAAACAAATCAAATTCCACGGAAAAGATTGCAGGCAGAAGCAGCAACTTCCTGATAAGCTAACTTCTACATTCTACTGCATATAGAACAATTGGATAAACTATTGTCCTTAACAATATTACCTCATGATGTCTATTGGAATTGAAATATTCAATGCCAAATTTTCTCAAGTAAGACTCTCCTTCGATATCCCCATCGCAAAATCTTTCATCCATGAAAACTCATGGAGATCCAATGATTGCGCATTACTATGCAGCCAAGAAGTTCCAAGCATATAGGCATCGAAAATGATACAGCTAACTACACTCTCAACAATATTGACTTGCACGAAATGCATGTTTTCTGATCATAAAGTTAAGGGAGCATACAAGGAAGAACTAAAAAGCAAAACAAAAAACTTCACACAACTGTGTCCGCAACAGTTTGATCTATGCAGGCCCACGTGCGCATCGAATGACTCTTTCCAGCAGTATCTGGAATTGTATTGTAAAGTTGTATTCCTAACCTTACAAAAAGCAAAAAGGCCTAACCCTTCTAAAACGTCAAACATTTATAAAAGGAAAAACTTTTATATAAACACACATTGACCTCCGTACAGTTAAACAATTCGATGTCCATCTGGAATTTCTATTTCAATTCCAATCAGTCGCATTAACAACTAAAACAGTCAAACCCATCAAAGAAGTGCAACAAAAACGGAAAACCCACAAATCAGAAACCTAAACCCTAAAACCACAATTGGGGTGGATACCCAACAACAGATCTAGAATCTTCCCAATCAAAGTAAACAAAAAATAAATCATTCATCAAATTTATAACCATCCAGCCAGTCAGTAAAAAAAAAAATTAAAAGATCAGAAACGGGTACACGACAAGTCAGCAGAATCAGGATAGAAAGAAGGGTTCGGATCAAGTATATATAGATGCATATATATAGAGAGATAAAATACCTTGGGGCAGTGTCTGAATCAGAACTCCATATCAGGAAACCATGCGAATTGGCAAAAGGGTATCTCTCCACGAAGTCGTTCTCGCCTGGTTTTGCAATCAGAACCAATCAATTTCAAATTAAAGCGGTTGAGAGAGAAAGAAGAGAGACAGACAGAGGAGCGCATATAGGGCAGATAGGTTTCTCGAGAAAAAACAAAAAGAAAAGAAAGAAGCCGTGGGCCCTAAGATGAAAATATCAATCTCTCTGTCCGAATCTACACCCGAGCGAAAGACCGTGCGGTAGTTTGTTACAGTAAATCTTGAATTTTAATTTGGGAGAGTTTCCCAATGGATTATTTGATTTTATCATCTTCGATTTTATCATCATCTTTTATGAATGGATAAAAGGAAGGTGATTTTATCACACTATATTATTCACAACTATTATCACACTAGATTTTATCTATTGGAAAAACAAGGTGATTTTATCACCCCTCCATAAAACACCAACTAAAATTAAATTTCTCATTTTATCTCATAAAATCCATTCAAAAACTCCCCTTGGGCGATTGATTTGCAACAGTATCTCATTTTATTGTTATATGAGGAGAATAACAAAAAAAAAAATCAACGTGAACCGACCGCTTCTTTTTTTGTTGTCCGGTGCATAGAATATGCACAACGCTAGTAAGGAAAAAATTAAAAAGAACAATATCTCGTAATTAACTCATAATAGCTCTAATCAATAAAGCAGAAATATAAGATGGAAATGGGGAGAGAAAATGAGAAGTTAGAGATGGGATGAGAGTCATGAGACACGTGGAAAGAGAAAGAGGGGAAAGAGGATTTGAGACTTGTTTTAAAAAATCAAAATTCTAGAAAATTAGCATTTGGGGTTTGGAGACTTTTGGGGCTCAACTATATTGCTATGTTATATGTAATGTAAGGACGATATACAAACTCGAGAAAAATAAATTTTGAACAAAATTATCCTAATATGTAAAGTCCATCTCGTCCCTTAAATTTTTACATACAATCCACTCTTATTCTTCTTCAATGTCTTCTTCTTGCCTTTGGATTTTTTCAAATCCTCCCCTTTCAATGGAAGTCCAAATACAACCAAAAAACGCGACAAGAGTGACACATTTCAAGTCTGACTTTCTATGTTCATAAGGGGCACACAGTTCCAAAAAGTGTCATAAATTTAGGAATTTATCATGTTACTTCGGTTGTTAAAACTCGAAAAGTTCAGTGATTTCCGGGAGTTAATATTCGTTAAGAGTTGATATCCCAAAATTGATATACAATTCGGCAGTTAATATCCGAATTTATTGACTTTTCCCCATGAGTTAATATTTTAACACACACACACACACACGTAAAGTGCAGGGCAACAGGAGAGAGGATAGACATGGTACCTATTGGTGGTGGTCGCCGGTGTTGTTGGGGGTTGGTTAGTGGTGAGCCATATGGGAGGGAGAGAGGGGATTTCAAACTTTGTGGAACAAAAAATATAATGGTAAATTTCACTTACTTCCTTGGAGGTTTCTAACAATAACAGATACTTCCCCTTAGATTTTTGAAATTGTACTGACCTCCCCTGTCAAATTTGTTGGCTAACTTCCGTTAACGGAGCACGTGAATGTACAATATTGACCTCAGGGAAGGAAAGTGAAATTTACCCAAAATATTACAAGCGCATTTTTGGAAGTTCAAGGATTTTTTTTTTGGCTTGTATTTAGCAAAAATGAAATTTTGCTACCTCTTCTAAGTTGTATGTAGCAATTGAATTGTACATATATTAAAAAAAATTGTGAATATAATCACCGTTCAATTTTCACAGCTACTTGATGGGATCCTTTGCAAATAATTATGTGGTGTTGAGTACAATATTACTTGACGAAATGTAATATTTTGCATATCGATTTATAGATTAAAAAAGGTAATTGATATTGACAGTTGACACTTTTTTTTAGAGTGTCATAAATACTTTAGGGAGTGCTAATAACAATACCCTTAAAAATAATAGAGAGGAATTGTGGTTGGGTTCAAAACAATGGGGAGAGAGGGCCGGTGGTCCGGCCGGAGAATGGAAACTATTTGGTGCTTTCGAGACAGCCATATGAACATATGGAATCAAGTGTATGGGGCTCACGAGTCACATATTCATGAAATATAATATTAAGATAATACATGTCGTGTTTCACTTATCATTTTTTAGCGAAAAATTATTAACTGTTCTTGGATCATTGCCACATGTGCTCTAGAAATACTGGATGATTACTCATTTTTAATCCATGATTATGTGACGTGATCACTCTGCATTCCTTGGGGGGGGGAATTTCCATCCCCACATCCAAATTGTGTTATTTTAATGGTCTTTTCCATTATTTATTAACTGGAAAATTATAGGACGATGCAACTCGTAGTAACAAATAATTGGTCAAACTTGCACTTATTAGAGTATGGGGCACTTAAATAACCATCCTTTTATTCACTTGAAATTAGAAAATCATCATGAGTTTTTTTAGGAGTTATGTTTCCATCCCGAGATTCAATAAACCCTAAAATGCACTTTATATATATATATATATATATATATATATATATATATATATATATATATATATAATTTATAACACATTAAGGGACTGAGAACTAAATTAAAAGTTGCATATAGGAGACGGTACGAAGTGAACCATTTTTAAAATTAGGAGGTCTTCCACTGCAATTATGGGATTTGGGGATAAAAACCCAATCCCCAATATCTCGATCTTCAAACACAATCCCTAATCAACACCAGACTCCCAAATCTAAAATCCATTCCATCATCCTTGCCGATGAAACTCAATCACTGAGGTAAACATTGTTGGAGTGCCCTTGAATGAATGGGCTACAATTAGATTCACCAGGTAATGTTACTGATTACTCCTTTGCATTATAATTCGTTTTCTTACCCTTAATTTCCAATTACCAGATTGGTTTTTAGACTTAAGATCGGTCATATATAAGTGTATGGGATTGCTTATTCCCTTTTTCTCTATTGTGTCCCGTCTCAAAACCTTTTTTATGGGACAAAATGTTTATGGGACTAAAAAGTTTTTTTTTTTAATTTCTTTTTTGCAGGGATGTGAAAACGGTATCTTTGTCCTCGCTGTCCCAAATCATGATCCGAAATCTTCACCAATCGGCGTCCCAAATCGTCATCCAGAATTTTCACTAAATCGCCGTACCAAATCTTCACCATAACCATCCCAAACCGACGTCGGCGCCCTACTCTATAAACGTCTCCCTCTCTATGCAAATTTATCATTTTTTTTGTTACTTTTATAGTAATATTAAAATAGGTCGTGAACAAGTAATCATTGAAATAGGTTGTGAACAAGAATTTTACGATGATTCAATGTAACAAGTATTAATTCACCATGTTACTGTTCTGTGCGATTTTACCATGATAATGTAACAAGTTTTCACCATGATCGGAGTTGTTAAACAAAGGTAACAAGTTGTAGAAATTTACCATAAGCACTGAGATATGTTATGGAGATGTATTTTACCATGATTCAGTTTTGCAAGCCATTTAGTTTTACCATGTTCATCGTATAGGTTATGTCTTTACCATGTTTTTTATTCTTCATTCATTTTTTTATCGTAATGACTAAAATTTGATGTGGACATAACTTACCATGACTAATTACAATTTACCATGAGAACCTTTGTTTTTTTTTTTTTTAACCATCACTTTTTAAAAAATCCCTTAGATTTCGATACTCACAGGACTAATATTTGGAAATAATATCATCCCACTCAATTTTGAATCTCCACTATTTCAAAGATTCCAATTTTAGGCAACACAATCATCTACCATTTCAAAAATTCCTTGATTTTCAAAATTCCATGATTTTTAGCAAGACAATCATTTCCTTGATTTTTGGTAACTGAATTTTTTATTATCCCTAAAAAAAGGTAATTGAATTTTTTTTACTGTATATATCGAAAAAGGGTAATAATGGTAAATTACATTGAAAAAGGATGAAAACATAACCCCATAAAATTAGTGCAATGAAAATTTATGTGGTGTCCATAAAAGGGATGAATATTTAATTGCCTTATTTGATTATACTATAATAACACCATTCTAAGTATTTTCCTTCCAAAATTATCATTAGCATTACTTACATATAGTCACTTAGGAATGTTTTAGCAAAATCATTAATCCTTATTTGAATTTTTTACACATTGGTTGGTTTTGCATCAATTTTGTAGATTATTGGTTCGTCTCGACAAGAGAAATCTAAAAAGTAAAAAATTACGTTTGAAAATTGGAATTTTTTAAAAATAAATACAAAAAAAATTACTTAGATCAATGGACATTTTTTGTCGTTATTGAAAAAAATTCACTTACGAGCACAATTTTTATTTTTTAGATATTCATGTCGAGACGAAACAATAATTCACAAAACAAATTAATGCAAAACTAACAAATGTGCAACAAAAAGTTGAATGAACACCCAAAAAACAAAAAAAAAAATCCAAATGAATTTTTTAGCCAAGTGGTTACTCTTCCTGTGCCAAAATTGGCCGATCTTGAATTTAGTTGGTTGGGTTGCTTGGCTTCTTACACTCATAACAATCTCTAACTTCCTTTTTATGACCAAAAACGGAAATAATTTGGCACTCCAAAATTGTAATAATTGCAATTTTTTTTTTTTTGGTTTTTGTTTTTTAGTGTTCCTGTTTTGTGTATCTTGAACAACTAGCAACACAACTGTTGGAGTGTGATTATTAAAAAGTGGAGTATCAAAATCAATTATCTAAAAAAACGTTGAGCTTTTTATTTTGGGCGACGCATGGTGTCCATGGCCAGCTTGTGCGAACGGACTAATCCCTACAGTCCCTCCCATACTTAGGGTAAGCCGGTAGTTGTCGGCAAGGAGAATCGAACCTCAGTTCAACTACTACAAATGCGTGTTATTTCAACTGTGCGATGAGTATGATTTAATTTTGCTAAAACTTTCTTACACAAAGTTGGTAGAGGCAGTAGTGGAGTCAGAATTTTGACCGGATAGGAGCCGTCGAGCCGAACTAATAGACATATTTTCATAATACTTTGATGTAGCAAAATTATTCTAGGCTAATACGGTAAAAATATATGAATAATTCTGTGTATTTTTTATGAAAGAAATTGAAAGAAGATTTGTAAAAGAACAATTTACAGTAAAATCGAACAAATATTAGTATTAACTACAATAGTCAAATTAGATATTAATGGAATATTTTAAGGTGGGGCAGGTCTCCACCCCGAACCCGTAAAACTGTTTCAAGCCTAGCCGACCAACACCAACACCAGTGGTTGGGGAGGTTGAACGGGTTGAGTTGGGCGGGTTGAAATTGTGGGGTGTCGATTAGAGAAAATTCTGGGTGCAAATAGTTTAGGGTACACGAGCGCTCCAATCTCGACAGTCTAAAAACGGCCAAGATTTCTCCATTCCTCTCTCCTTTTTCTCTCTATCAAATATGGGCTGTCCAAAACACTTTTAGATGACCGAGATTGGCGCTGGGGTATCAAGATTTGTTTCTCCGGAGTACCAAAGGCAAAAGTACTAACTCTTATTATTACTACTCCTATTATTTTTATTTAGACATAATAAAAGAGCGTAAAAATTTTGTGGCCCTCAAAATTTAATTAAATTTTGCCTAACACGGACCCGACCCTTCCACTGCATATTTGTACCAAAAAATACCAACCTGCAAAAATAAGCCCAAGTTTAAATGCGTAAATAATCTACTAAAAAAGTTATTTCAAAATAAAATATCCATACCAAAGGCAAAAATACTACCCCCTTTTTTTTCTTCTTCTTTTTCTTTTTTTGCTTGCCAAAAAAAAGTTATTTCAAAATAAAATATCCATACCAAACTGATTGGAAGATTCTATCAGCACACCAAATTTGGATTTTCGTAAATTAGTCACACAAATGAAAAATGGGTTAATTGTTCTAGGGTCCAAAAGTGGGGACTTATTGGGCATTTAGTCCATGTTAAAGTTTTACAAGTCTAAGAAAATTTAAATGAAAATAGCAACTAGGCCCGGTTTAGGTTTTAGAGTGCACTTTTATATTATAGGGTTTTAGTGGTTTAAAAACTTTCATTTTGGGATAACTATTTTCTAGGGTTTTCATGCACTTTCATAAACTACAAATTCCGTTGAGTTTAGGTTTTATGGTGCACTTTCCTATTATTATAGGGTTTTAGTGGTTTAGGCAACTTTCATAGAAAAATACTTTAGGGTTTTAGGCACTTTCACTTTGGGGTTGTTCCACCTTGTTGGTTTTCAACTTTTTGAAAGGCTTCATTTTTCATAGGGTACAAACTTTTTGGCACTTTCAAAAATGCAAACTTTTTTATGGTAAGGTAAAAAAAAAAAAAAAAAAAGATGCATTCGTCTCGATCTTGGATAGGTTATAAACTTGTTTTTTGGTGGATTAACAGAGTTACAAACTCTTTGCCTAGGACTTTTGAACAAGTCGCCCATGAAAAATTACAATGCCAAGAGTCTTGACGAACTCAATGAAATTAGTCTTAGTCATGAAAATCAATGAAAATAGCAACTTCTAAAACAGACGCACGGCCTTGATGTTTAGAGTAAGAAAAAATTAACATTTTGGGATAACTATTTTCATGGAATATAAACTCATATTTCTGTCTTTATGTTCACTTACTGGACATGTTTCACCAAACTTGGTTAAGAGTGAAAAATATTGGGCTGAGACATGTTTCACATGATACTCCTATTTTGGGTTGTTCCACACTTGTTGGGTTTTCAACTTTTTGATTTTGTCTTCATTTTTTTTCCCCACGTTTGTTAGTTTTGCTTCAAAAATTTCACGGTTTTTCATTCGTCTCGACACGAGAAATCGGAAAAGTAGAATTTTTTTCGATTGACTTAAGTTGGCTTTTGGTCAGATTTTTCCCATATAATTTGGATAATTGTTAGAATTTTTACTTTTTCGATTCCTCACGCCGAGACAAGTCAAACAACGTGAAAAATTTGACGCAAAAGTAACAACTGGAGGAAAAAAATCGAATGGAGACGAACAAAAAAATACTTAAGCCGATAGGCAGTGTAACAACCCTAATAAGATCAACTACCGGTAATTATTATACTATCATATATACACACACACATAGAGATGCGAGAATGAGAATAAAAACGAAGGATCTTGTTATTGTGAGCCACTGTCCACTCGACTCCCAATAATTACAATAAAAAAACAAAAAAACACACACCTATTTCACTTTTTACACTTTGTAAGACATTTACACATACTTTATAACTTTTCGCATATTCAAACCCACTTTATAAACCTTTAACATAAACACACAGGGTCTCTTTTAACTATTCATTTTAACAAATCAATAATTCAGATCTTAATTACTCTTTGACCAAAAAGCTTTAATAAATAAAAACCAACCATCCAAAATTTTTTTGGAATGTCAAAATGCGCCGTCCGTGCATCCAATGTACACCGACTTGATTTTGTTCCAAAAACGATTCAGGGGTTTCCCGAAATCAAACCCACCCAAACCCTCCCGAAGCCGCAATTGCAACCACACTCATTCAGGTGCTTCTCTTTTTTCTCTCTCTCTCTCTCTCTCTCTCTCTCGATCGATGTGTCATTTTCTTGGAACAAAATAAGGAAATCTTTTAATCTGGAGATTGATGCTGTTTTCGATTTTGGAGAGACAATAGAGGAAGAAAATTGAGCTGTGTTTTTTTGTGAAGTCGTTTTCGCAGGTGAGTATTGCTGCAAGTCATCAGTCATGCCGGACGTGACTGCCCTAGTGAATGATTTCGTAGTGAAGCTCAGGAAACGGTGAGTGATTCGTTAATGTTTGTTGAATTGCCTAATTAGGTTGTGTATTTTATGTTATGTTAGTTCAATCTTTAGATTTATCCCACGTTGGTTTTCTAAATCACACGAGCTTAGTCAGTGCAAGCGCTGTACCTGTCCTAATGCACCGAAGCACGGGGAAAATTTATGTTAGGTCGGGATGAAGGATTTCGTATTGAAGCTGAGGAAACGTTGATGCTTCGTTATTGTTAGGTGAATTGTCGATTCAGGTTATGTATGTATGTTATGTTAGTTCAGCGTTGCAGTTTCTAAACCACACAAGCTTACTTAATACTAGTGCGATTTACGCGCTTGAAAGCACAGAATGATTTACATTAGGTCGAGATGAATGATTTCGTGGAGCTCAGGAAACGGTGAGTGCTTCCTTATTTGTAAGGTGAATTGTACTATTAGGTTGTATATTCATGTTATGTTAGTTCAGTCTTTGAACTTGTCCCACGTTGCTTTTCTAAACCACACAAGGTTAGTTTAAAACAAGCTCGATAGTGTGAAAAAATTTGTGCTATGTTGAGATGAGATAAGTGGTGGGTAATAAATGAATGACTTGGGGAAGTGGAAGGGTAGAAGAAGAAGATAGGGTGAGATGAGAGAAGTAGAGAGACTAATGTAGAGTTTGTTTGATTTTCTTAAAAAAAAAAGGGATTGCCTAGTGGACTACATCTCTTTAGTATATTATAGATAGATAGTTTGGGGACGACTCCACTTTTTATTGCCAAATGGTTTATGCGGGATGTTACTAAATACTAACCCACCCAAGCTTAGTTAATATAGTTTATAGATGACTCTACCAATTATGGGCAATTGGTTTTTTGTTGGATGCCTCCAAACCAAGTTGTGAAGGCAAGTGGTTTTAGGATGGCTTCCTCAAAAAAATTTAGAAGTTCTTTTTTTGGTAAATAATTCTTTTATATGAAAATAACCAAGAAACCACACAGTTCTTACACAACACACCATTTTAACTCACTAGCAAATCCAGAAACACGATATCAAGGCCAACACGAGGCCAGCACCAAAACAACACCAAAAATACCAGAGAACAAGCACAAAGGACTAAACAATCTATATAGTTTAGCATTGCAAGTGATTAAGTAGAAGAGACTTTCATGGAATTCTCCAAGCAAGGCATATCCCTCTAGATTCCTCATTATTCCATATGCCAAGATACAGTCTTGGTTGAATCTCCTACTTCACCTTACAAGCAAGAGTTGCAGCATCAGTTCGACACGATCTGAAATTCTAGGATGGCAGCCAAAGAAATTTTATAGATGCAATCCACCAAGGACTTACCCTTTCTAAACTGAAAGGCCCAAGTGATCTACTCCTAAGTTCTAGAAGTTATTGTTCATTGGATTGTCAAAAACTTCCTTTCCATCTTTTGTAGTTATCTATTGGCTAGGAGGGGAATGGGGAAGGGTTATGCTGCATATGAAAACTGTAATACTTGTATTTAGGCATTTCATATTTGAGGAAGCTCCCTATCCATCATGCCATTTTGAAGTTGTGTGCGGTTTCGTCATTATGTTGTTTTAAATCTTTTTCTTGTGCAGTAAAATTGAGGGGTCAAAAGCTACGGCCAAACAAACTGCGGAGCTGCTTCGGTCTGTAATTTCACAGCAGCGAATGCCCCATGTAAACCAGGCTGGGGCTCTGATTGATGCTGTAAAGCTGGTGGGAGAGCAGCTGGTTGCTGCAAATCCTGTTGGTATGCTTCCTGTCAGTTTTTCTGTTGCCATTTTCTGCAGTTGTTGATCAATAACTTTATAATTCACTGTTATTGATACAATATGTCTGTATTTGTCCATGCACTTGCGTTGGTTATGTAAGTTGCGGTTCTGGGTAATGCATGTTGGTCATGTCACACAATTTAGGGGTGATGTTTATGTCAGCATTTTTGTTTATGTCAGCTATTTAAGGCTTGCTTACTGTGGTAACATCTCGTGTGGACTGGATTGCAGAGCTTGCTGTTGGTAATATTGTGAGGCGTGTTTTACATATAATTAGGGAAGAGGATGTTTCTCTCACGGCAGCTGCTACTGGTGGATTGAATATATCTGCTGAAAGTGACGAAGACGATGACGTTGATCGAGATGATTACCCAGTTTTGTCTGCTGCAGTTGTTGCTGCTGCTGCTAGAAGCACTCTAAGACCACCTTCATTACAGACTCTTCTTGAAGATGTGCCTAACCCAGCAGCTGTTCCCCACTCGTCTTCTTCTGGGGGTGATTCTGAAGGGAAAAGCAAATGTAAGTTTATGTTGTTCTTGTTAGAAATCCGGTCTTCTTGAATTGGAAAAACAGCGTCGTCCCTTCTTAAAAATCTGGAATTGTAAAGTCATTCAGGCGGGTTACTTTACTGAGTTGCTTTCCTAAAGACACTATTTGCCCCCACTAAATGGTGTGCACCGGGTTATAGCAAATCCGCCTTCAAGAAACAACGAAGTCCGAACTCAAAGTTCTTTCTGTTTGCATTTGCAGACACGAATACAAACAGAATATCTACTAAACAAATGCAAAAGAACCAAGCTCTAATATTCTACTTTTAGAATAAACAAATGCAAAAGAACCAAGCTCTAATATTCTACTTTTAGAACAATACTCCCTCCGTCCCTATTTGATTGTCCACTACGAAACTACGTGCAATTTTCAAACTACAATGTAGTGTGCTTACCAAAATAATTTTTGAATTCTTTTGAACCGTATTAAAGTTATAAATGAGATATATCAAAGAAGATCCATATTGATAGAAAAATTGTTCTTGCAAGTACATTATTTTTGAGTTTGAAATTCCACGTAGTTTTGTGATGGACTATCAATTTCGGACGGAGGGAATAGAATATTAGTAAGCCTGTAATACTAGGACGAAAGTGTGTAGAGAGAGCAATTCAATATGAAATTTTCGGCGTCTTGAATGACTTTACAAAGGGTCTATTTATAGACTTATAGGTACCCTTTTGTGAAGGGTGTCTTGTCCACACACTAGGAATAGTCATGTCTTTTTTGAAGACACTAATGAGGAAGGGTCACGTCTTTTAAAGACAATCAGTTAGGAAGGGTTGTGCCTCTTGTAGGTACCCCATGTTTCACATCCCTTCCTAGCAATCACATCCCTTCCTAGCAATCACATCATTAACAAATGGGTATTATAACTATTCACAATTTCACATAAAGTTATGTCAAAGTGTAGAGAGAGAAGGAGAGATCAAAATGTATTTTCTCATTTCTTGCAACACAACTCTATACACAACATGTATACACAGACAAATGAATCATGACTAAACTCCCCTTAGGAACTAAGAACATAACAAATAAACCCTTATAAATTAACACTCCCCCTCAAGTTGGTGCAAAGATATCTCTCAAGCCCAACTTGAACACTATGGGGTGAAAACTTTTACTACTCAGACCCTTAGTAAATACATCAACTAACAATCTCACAAAAGGCATGCAAATCAAACCGTTGCTCAGCTTCTCCTTTATAAAGTGTCTGTCAATTTCAATATGCTTCGTTCGATCATGTTGGACAGGATTATGAGCAATGTTTATGGCTGCCTTATTATCACAGTAGAGCCTCATAGGACCACGATCAGGAAATCCCAAATCACACAATAAGGTGTGGAGCCATAAAAGCTCGCAAACACCATGAGCCATAGCTCTGTACTCAGCCTCTGCACTGGATCGAGCTACCACCAACTGTTTTTTATTCCTCCAGGTAATCAAATTCCCTCCAAGGAAGGTGCAATAGCCAGAAGTAGATCGCCTATCATCAATAGAACCAGCCCAGTCTGCATCAGTGAAGGCTTCCAATCTCAAGTGACCATGATTAGAGAACAAAACTCCTTTACCTGGGGCAGATTTAAGATACCTCAAGATACGATAAACTGCATCAAGATGACTAGTACGAGGCTCATGCATGAACTGGCTCACAACCCCCACAGCATAGGAAATATCTGGTCTAGTATGAGATAAGTATATCAGACGACCCACAAGTCTCTGATATCTCTCCTTATCAGTAAGCTCCCCCACATTGCTACCAAGATGATGGTTGGCCTCAATGGGAGAATCAGCTGGCTTACATCCCAGCATACCGGTTTCTTCCAGAAGATCAAGGATGTACTTCCTTTGAGAGATAAAAATTCCTTTGTCAGATCTTGCCACCTCCATTCCAAGAAAGTACTTCATAGACCCCAAATCCTTAATCTCAAACTCTTGAGCAAGAAGAGCTTTAAGGCTAACAATCTCATTCACATCATCACCTGTCATGATTATGTCATCCACATAAACAATAAGAATGGCAATCTTACCATTACTTCTCTTGATGAACATAGTATGGTCAGCATGACTCTGTTTGTATCCAAATCTAAGCATGGCTTTGAGAAACCTGTCAAACCATGCTCTAGGAGATTGCTTCAAGCCATAGAGTGCCTTCTTCAATCGACACACCTTTCTCTCGGTCTGAGACGAAGAAAAACCCGGTGGAATGGCCATGTACACCTCCTCCTGTAATTCGCCATGGAGGAATGCATTCTTCACATCAAACTGGTGAAGAGGCCAATTTAAATTGGCAGCACAAGAAAGTAGAACCCGCACAGAGTTCATCTTCGCTACAGGGGCAAACGTCTCCTCGTAGTCAATACCATAGGTTTGTGTGAAGCCCTTGGCAACAAGCCTTGCCTTGTATCTCTCAACTGTCCCATTAACTTTGTGTTTCACAGTGAACACCCATTTGCACCCCACAGGTTTCTTCCCGCTTGGAAGAGATACTAGCTCCCAAGTGCCATTCCTTTTTAAAGCCGTCATCTCCTCTACCATAGCTCCTTTCCACTTAGGTATCATGAATGCATCCTGCCAATTCTGTGGAATAGATATAGAAGAAAGAGACGAAACAAAAGCACGATGCAAAGGAGATAAACGGTCATAAGAAACAAACTGGGAAATGGGATGTTGAGTGCATGATTTAACTCCCTTTCTAAGAGCAATAGGATCATTAAGATCATCAACAACAGTAGGGAAAGGATCATTACCAGATGCGTCAGCTGAAGAGTCAGGAACTAGAGTAGGTGATGAAGATTGGCAAAGTGGTACCGCACATGTAGGCTTGCCTTTTTTCTTTCGAGAAAAGGTCTGCAAATTTGGCCTATCCAGTCTTTCCCGAGCATCATGCTCTGCTCTTTCTGCAGGTAAAGGTTCTTTCTCCCCTTCACCATGACAAGGTAAAGGATAAGACCACGACTCAGGAGTATGAAATGTCAACATCTCTTCCTGTCTATCATTCTCCCCCTGAAGAGATGAACTGGACAGAGGATAAAGTGATTCTGTTTCCCAAAAGGTGACATCCATGGAGACATACATTTTGCTAGAGTGCGGGTCATAGCATTTGTAACCCTTATGAGTGGGAGAATAGCCAAGGAAAATACACTTGCGGGCTTTGGGATCCAGCTTACCACCTGGGTGCTTAGGAGCATGAACAAAACACACACAACCAAAGACTTTGGGTGGGAGAGATGAGACCCGAGAACAACCTAAAAGAACCTTGATAGGAATTTGGAACTGAAGAACACTAGATGGCATGCGATTGATAAGAAAAACTGTAGTAAGGATAGCTTCGCCCCAAAAGTATTTAGGAACATTCATGGTGAACAATAGAGAGCGGGCCACCTCAGCAAGATGGCGATTCTTGCGCTCGGCAACTCCATTTTGTTGTGGAGTGCCAACACAAGAAGTCTGAAAAAGAATACCAGAGTCATTAAGATATGCCCGAAAAATCCCATCTATATACTCAGTCCCATTATCACTACGAAGCACTTTAACATTAGCATTAAATTGAGTACGCACCATTTGGTGAAAAGACTTAAAGCACGAAAAAACCTCATTTTTTGCCTTTAGTAAATACACCCAGGTGACACGAGAATAACAGTTAATAAAGGTGACAAACCAACGAAGACCAGATAGAGATGTGACAGGAGAGGGACCCCAAACATCGTAATGAATGACCATAAATGGTGAATCACTTCTTTGATTGACCGGAGCACAAAATGAGCGCTTATGTTTCGCAAGCTCACAAGCTTCACAAAGGAACTGACTCCGAGAACATTGCTTAGCCAAACTAGGGAACAATTTTTCTAGAATTCCAAAGGATGGATGGCCCAATCTTCGATGCCACTGATGTAACAAGGGAAGAGCTGAACCCGTATCTACAGCAAGAGCTTGACCACATGACAAAGGTGGACAAACTGGATTAGGTGCAGACTCCAAAAAATAAATGAGCTTTACCACTGCTAATCATCCTCCCCGTATTCAGTTCCTGAAAGACACAATGTGTAGGAAAAAATGTTACGGAGCAATTTAAGGATTGGGTAAGACTACTAACGGATAAAAGGTTAGTAGAAAAATTGGGAACATGAAGGACTGAGGAAAGAGAAATGGTTGGAGAACAATGAATAGAACCTTTCCCGGAAATAGCAGATAAAGAACCATCAGCTACTCTAACCTTATCCTTACCAGAACAAGTAGAGTAGGAATAAAAAAAGGATGAACAACTTGTCATATGGTTCGTAGCACCAGAATCTATGATCCACGGAAGAGAGCTAGAGGCAGTAGAAGCATTAGCATGTATCTCTTTGTGAGCAAAGAAAGTGGTAGGAGCAGTGGTAGATGGAGTGTCGAGTCTAGCTAAAAAGCGCCTGAGAGTTTGTAACTCCCCCTCATAAAAAAGGGAACCAACTTGAGTAGTGTTGAAAGCCTCCATTGTACCAATAATTCTCGTTTCAAATCACCTTAAACTGACCCCGCGAATGAATCTGGAACGTCGAAATTAGTCTAGAACACGTCTCGGTCCTCCCAAAAATGGTCCTGAGCAGTCAAAACACGTCCGGTAGCCTTTCTGAACCCTCCAGAGAGGTTTTGGACCCTCTAGAACCCTCCAGATTGCCTTTCTGGACCTTTCCAGAGTCGCTGACCCCTTTGACCCGCGGAGCGAACCCCCAGTGACCTGTTTGACTCGCACGTGACCCTTTGACCGAGAACCGTGAGCCATCTGACCTCCTGCAACCTTAAATCAGTGCGTGAAATGCACGCCCGCGAGTAAGATCCACTCGCAGCCACGCGCCGCCTTCAACCGGCACGCGAGCCCTTATCTGGCAGATTCCGGCGACCGGCCAAGTACTCCGGTGGTCGTCTCTTCAAGGGCTACAACACCCTATGTTCAAAACTTATCCCCGACCACTCTAAGTACGACCGTTAGGCCACGGTTGCTCCTCCACTCTTCGCCTCGTTCTGCCGGAGCTCAACAGAGGTCGCCGGAGTATGCACAGCCGTCGACGAGGCTCGCCAGAGGTAGCACAGCAGTATCGACCAAAACCCAGTGAGCTACGACGATATACGATGGTCTGTAATAGCGTGAGAGACCAAAGCAGTTCAACAGACGACTGATATCTCTCATACGATCTATTATGACGATCGATTAAAAACAAACACTGTTGTTCTTCCTCTCTACAAGACCAGATCTATGAGACCAAGCTCTGATACCATGTCAAAGTGTAGAGAGAGAAGGAGAGATCAAAATGTATTTTCTCATTTCTTGCAACACAACTCTATACACAGCAACATGTATACACAGACAAATGAATCATGACTAAACTACCCTTAGGAACTAAGAACATAACAAATAAACCCATATAACTTAACAAGTTACCACTCATGTAGAAAGGTGTTGCAACTTTTCACACAACCCTCTCTGAATATCATTTCAAGAATACCCAACCAAAACCCATTTACTCTTTTGAAAATCTCAGACAGTTCTATCCTTAATTCATCGTGGAACTTACTCTATCAGTTCATCTAGGATACGTTGTTGGTTTTGTTGTTTAATGAGCAAAGACTTTGTGGTTATATTTATGTTTCCCTTCCAAAAAAATAAAAATGAAAAGTTATATTCTGGTTCATTTGAATATGCATAATAATTAATGAATATAGGTCAATCTTCATAGACTGTTTTTGCTATCATCATGGAAAGGAGTATGTTTTATGATGGTTTTGAATTGATAGTGGAAGTTATATCTGCCTTACAGCTGCTGATAAAACTTCAAAGAGATGGAAGCTTAAGCATAATGTCATTGAGGCAGTTAATGAACTTATCCAAGATATTGGCACTTGCCATGAGCAAATTGCTGAGCAAGCAGTGGAGCATATTCATCAAAAGTACCTCTCTTAAACCTTCAATACAGTCCTATTTTATCTCTACGACTTCATTGTCTCATTTTAGCATGTTTAGGCTTCAGACATAAATGATTTTTTTGTTGAAAATTTAATTAACAGTTTCTGATGGTGTTTTTTTGGTGGAAAATTGTACTGGTTGCTTGCAAAATTTTTTTTTTTTTGGTTGCGCATGCATCAATTGTAACTATTTCATGTGCATTGCCCCAGCCCCCAGTTAGAATCCTACATCTGTCCGTCGGTGATCTTCAATGTGAGAACTGATCTAGAATAAAATTTCTTTTAGGTTAAGGTAGAGCAATGTTGGATGTATTATTTAGCAAAATAAGTGACATGAATGCAATTAATTGTGAAGAGTAATTTAGGGTGCTGATTTTTGAAGTCTTTTAGCTCAAGTTTCAAATGGGACATTGAGGAAAATGTTGTTCATTATATCAACAAAGGGTAGAGGAATGGATTATGATTTCAATCTCTACTGCAGTTGTGCCATTGTTGCCAGGCTAAATGGAAAACCTAAATGAATAGTGGAAAATAAAAACATGCTCGAAAATGGTGGTAGGTACAATAAGGATGTTGAGATGAATGATTAAAATTAAAACATGGACACAGGAAGGAAATAATGCAATTTTGGGATGTTAGTGGCGTGAGTTGAAAGGATGGAAAGTCATGACATGGTTTGACCATGAAGTTAACTGGCCTAGCGATCCTTGATCATGAAGTTTTGTAGTTTGTACTATCTGAAAGAGAATGCCTAACCTACCCTGGTAGGGACACACTTATCATTGGCTAGAGTTGGTGACTTTGAAATGATTTATGTTTTGCTGTGTGCTTCTATTGGATCCGTGCCTCGTAAAGGTAGTTTATTTTAGCGTTAGTCTTTGTGTGAACGTATCTAACTATGTTGCTTATATTCCCAGCGAGGTTATATTAACTTTAGGCAACTCAAGAACAGTAATGGAATTCCTGTGTGCTGCAAAGGAGAAAAAAAGATCATTTCGGGTGTTCGTTGCAGAAGGTGCTCCAAGGTTTGTTTGACTGGCTAGCCGTTTGTTGCAAGCCAAAGGGCCTTTGTGGTTGTGTAATTTTGCGCTGCTTTCTCATTTTTTCCATCCACTTTCATGACTCCATTTGTTTTTGTCGGTGCTTCCATTAGATATCAAGGGCATGTTCTTGCAAAAGAATTGGTTGCAAGAGGATTACAAACAACAGTCATTACTGATTCTGCCGTTTTTGCTATGATTTCCCGAGTAAACATGGTACATCGACTATGCATTTTTCCGTCTCCGTCCCTCCTCTCTCTGCTACTATGATTTTCTCGTCTGTTTTTGGCCTCATTCACAATTTGCTATTTGCAGGTTATCGTTGGAGCTCATGCCGTTATGGCCAATGGTGGTGTTATAGCACCTATTGGGTTGAATATGGTTGCATTAGCAGCCAAAAGGCACGCGGTCCCTTTCGTGGTGCTTGCTGGCATTCACAAGGTATTTGGTGCTACAAAAGCTTTTAATGTCATATTGCATCAGAATTAGAATGGGAACCTCCCTTTTTTCCAATTGCCAACTGTTGACAAACTGCAGTTCTGACATTTACTTTATGATTCCATTGAGAGGAAGAAATTTTTGGTATTTTAAGTCCAATAGATTTTCCAATTGAATGATATATGGTCTAGGGGTATCAAATAATGTTTATGACAGTGATAGAGAACTCTGGAAATGCTGCAAGGAAGATGATGCCAACTTTTAACTAACAAGGTGTCTAAATCTGAAAAGTAACATTTCGAGTTATTTGGCAGCCTGCCTTTCGAAAACTAAATACCATTTGTAAACAAGTGCTGCAAGCGACAGTGCAGTTTTCGTTGGAAGGAGAAATCTGTAGAATCAATTAACTCCATCGTACTTTGCGGAAACATCCAAACCTTACTAAACCAAGAGTCGACTGAGGTCGAATGGCCCAAGCCGCTGGGCAAGAAATAAGAAGGTGAGCCACGCCTCCAATCCCTCTTTCACATCCAACCAATTCAATACTATGACTTACCTCCTCAGAATAAAATTATTTGCTGTCATAATCTTGTCCTAAGAAACACAGCGTAATAAAAATGCTTTGGAAGGGGCATGCATCCTAAATGCCCTTCCAAGGAAAGAAAGTATCGTCCTCTCTCAATGCTTGATAAAATGACCACCTGGAAAGACCCCAAGGAAGCTACGCTCTATGCCGTCAAATTGTCCTTCCCATGTCCCTAACCTTAGCAATCCATAGGTCTCTCTGTAACAGCCACTCAACTAGTCCATCTCCCAATGCTGCACCTCCTTGTGAAGCGAGATGTCCCAAACCAAACCTTGAAAGGTTGTTGATCATTTCATTTCCACTGTAATTAGTAGTTATTTTACCAAATAATTTTGGCCATAGAGAATACCAAAATTTGCAGGCCTTTCTATGCCCTGGTTTTGGACCAGAACACATAATCAGAGCGAGGACATAGTTAGTCAACAGAAGTAGTGATGCTGGGATGAATGTCCCGAGGTTTGCAGCCTCATTATTGAATTCTTTCAGTGGACAGAATAACTATTAAGTAGGATTGAAGTATCCAGAATTCCTTCACTTATCACAACGAGAAAGGAAATTGCCATGAAGTTGGAGCCTGCTAATTTTACTGTTGAAAATGTTGAATGCTGGTGGTGGTTTCTTTTGTTGTGTCTTGACATTTTAGTTACTATTAATTCAATGATCGATTGAAGCTTGAGGGTGTCATTCAGGGATAGATTTCTCACGTATTGTCTTTAGCTTGATATACATTCTGGGGAGGCTAGTTTCTATAATTCCAAAGCATCGGAGAGGCTAGTATTTGCCAATGCTCCTAGTCGGACCTCCGATCTATGTTACATGGATCCTTCATTTTGGGTAAAGTATCCTTGTCGATGTGTTCGACACACGTATCCATTTTGGACAATCGGATTCTCTATTGTCATGATATTTACAGAAAAAGAATATTTAATTTGCTAGAAAAGCAATATTTCTAGTGTTCCACATGGATATGAAATAGCAAAAACATATTTTCCTTAGCCCCTTCTTGTTTAAATACACTTTTAATATAATTTACGATACATAATCGAAAAAAGTTGTGCAGTATATACTACAAAACAAGTATTTACGACGTGTCCCCGTACCCACGCCCAATTAAGGGACGCATATCCCAATATCTTAAGATTTAAGTTTAGGAAGGTGCGATGCTTGGACTCCCACCCGCACCTGAGTCCATGTAACATAGCCTCCGATAGAATTAATTGAGGGACACGGCTTCCTAGCCAACCCCAAGTGGTTTGGATGTGAGTCATATGACTGTTGATTTTAATTTTCTTTATTGGACTATGGACATATTTCTGTGTCTTTCATTACACTTAACGTCGTTATACTTTTATGCCATTGTTATTAATTCATTCTCTATTGCCTACATGACAGTTGTGCCCCTTATATCCTCATAATCCAGAGGTCTTATTGAATGAGCTGAAATCTCCATCTGAGCTTCTGGACTTCGGAGAATTCTCAGATTGCATGGATTTTGGAAGTGGTGCTGGTTCTCATCTTCTTCATGTCGTCAATCCTGCATTTGACTATGTGCCTCCAAAGCTTGTTAATTTGTTTATTACTGACACGTAAGTTCACCTTTTCATTATTTTTCTTGGACAAGTTTTCCCTGTATCTTTGAATGGTAGATTATCTGGTTCTTAGCAACTACATGAAAATAAGAAGACCCCCTTGAAGTTATTGTGGCTTTAGTTGATGGAGGTTTTGACTAATGCCATATCGAAGAACTCATTATGGATGTTGCACATTTTTTGTCCAGATCTTTAGAATTAGAAAACTCATATCTTCGTCTTTCTGTCTGTATATTTACTATGCTATATTTCCCCGATTTCTGAAAGGATTTTGTAACTGTTGTGTACTCACAGAGGAGGGCATAACCCATCGTACATGTATCGGCTCATTGCGGATTATTATTCAGCTGATGATTTGGTAGTGCAAGGGAAACCTGCTTCCTGAAATCGAGCTTAGCTACCTGTCGAACATTTTGAGTAAGTCGTTTGTATTTGTTATTTAGTTGGATGACTAGTATATTGCTGCATTAGTTCTTAGATGTTTTGAATTGTGGAATATTTAACAACTATCAAGGAGATCTCTGGTAATATTAAAATTTGAGGGAAAAGGCTTGCACCCAGACCCACTTGCTAAGCCCAACATTACATCACCATAGTGGAGGCATTGTATGATTTCAGGGACAATTTCATGTTGTCTCAGTCAAATATGTTTAGATGATTGGTTTAAATTGTACATAGTGGTTTGTTATTTCATTGGGGCCGTAAAACCTACAAAGCATTTGAAGAAAAAGGAAAAAAGATTATACAGTGCAAAAGATTTTAGGATTTTCATAGTCGATTGAACAAAATGAATTGGATATGCAAAACGAAAGGAAAAAAGCACTTCACTTATGGTGGCACAAGTAAAAAAGAGAGGGCTCTGCTAGTCACCGTAGGTGTAGAAATTGCAGAGATCAATTGAAAGTATAACGACTTGTGCTTCTTTCATGTGTAGAAAGCACATAAAATAACTTGTCTGTGACATGCGACTGTTAAAGAGGGAAAGAACAAGTTAGACCCTCATTCGTACAGGCTAGAATAGATGCGGAAATCACCCAGATGAGCTGTAATGCTTGGAATGCCAAAATGAGCCGGGAAATTGAGATGGACGGAACTGTCACTCAACTGTTCCGCTTTTTTACCATAAGGGCCCGTACCAGCTGGTACGGTCCAAGATTGATAGCATTGTTTTCAAGGCAAACTGGAGGTCAGTAATGGAAGACTTAGAGGAACATCGATACTTTATATGGTTGTTTATCACCAAAGAAACGCAGAAAAGTCTTTTCCTATCCCAAATGTGCATCATGTCCATATATTGTAACATACTGGCACCCCAGGTGAAAAATTGGATTTCTATTTTGGTAATTTCCGAGCTATTCCATTGTTACCCATTTGTCCTGCATATTTCAGGCCCTTATATTGTCATGGAAGCCCAAACTGGTTGTCATTAATAGTTTTCAAAATTGAGATTCAAGGTGGTTAATTTCAAAATTTTCACATCTGTGATATCGAGCTTGATTTTCTTTCTGCTAGGTGCATAGCGTTTCAGATTTGCATGAGAGTTGCGAATTCTGTGATGAAGTCCATGGTATTTGTTTCCCTTTTGCTGCAATGTAGCCTTGGCAGTTGATGATAGATCCCATTAGGAGCTCCACAGATCTAATGCAGCTGTCTGTAACCTAACTCTGAGCCAATCATTGATTTGCTTCATGCATTTCCAGCATAAAAAGTCTAGAGCTATTACTATAAGCATTCATACGTGTTGCTTAAAAACGGGGTAGTCAATTGAAAACACCAGCAGGGAACAAATAGTGTATAGATTTTTTGGTTCAACATTCAGTGGACCACCCCAGAAAAAGATACCGATAGACATCCTAGTGGATGGACTTCAATTGTTAGGAATGACGCACCATTTTGCATGGTTTTCTTTTAGTTTTGCTTTCGTTTCATTTTAAGGTTGACTTTGTCTATTTGTGTTTTTGAAGTTGCAAAATAAAATTCCCTTTTCTTTGCACGCTCCAAGTTTCTTTTTTTTGGGTCCACCTAGTATTCGGATGTCAAAGTATAACTACTAATCATAACCTTGTGGTTGCTCAATTTCCAGGTTGTCTTCATACGTGTTGTCTAAGAATTGGGGGCTGGAATCTGAAACGTCTTTGTCAAACGGGTAATGCCT
>CM029281.1:8831400-8951290 GCA_016920895.1 Vaccinium myrtillus | reverse complement strand
GAGTTAATGGGAACCAGGGTCTTGAGGAAAGTTCATTTTGTGAGGTTTGGGCATGGATATGGAACGAACCTAAAAAAGAGCTATGGAGGAGTGCTTTTCATTTTGTTTTTCTTTCATTTTTGGGAGGTATTTGTGATGAGATGTAAGAGTTGTAACGAGAAAACGAGAAAATGAAGGCCAAGTGCCGCAATTCTGAGGTTTATTTTCTTTTGGGAAAACGCTGTTCTGGGGTTAGTAGGTGTATATAGTTACAAGAATAGGGCATATCAGAATAGTTAAGATGGATCCTACTTGAAGTGCAGTTGTATTAGCATGCGATATCGATAGCATTTAAAGGAGTTGTGCTATTCAAATGTCGAAGGACCAGTACCATTTATATGCCAAATGTCTGTGCATGAAAAGTTTCAAGTAATTCTTTTTTGTTGTGCGTATAGCATTTCCAGAGCGAGCATTTTGGTAGTCTGGAACAACTTAGCTCTAAGTTGTCCCAGATTCCAAATTTAGCTTGCACCCATGCATGCTCAAGGAAAAATTGCACCCTAGTTTGGTGCTTAGGAGGAAGGATTGTGGAACTGCCTTTGATTTTTTTGTCAATGACATTATTACGGACATGGAACTATTTATATGGCCAATAGTGCACAAAAATTCTGATAATATGAGGTAGTTGCTTATTCCTTTGTTACTATTACTTTTGGTTGCTGATATTGGACTTCCAAGATGGTGCAAAAATAAAATAGAACAATAAGCTAGCATTGTTGTAGGATTTGCGCCCGAAGCCCGAAGGAAAGCAAAAAAAGAAAAAAAGTGAAGAGATAAGAGAAAAATGATGCGATAAAAGCGAAAAAAACAATGCGCACAAACAATTTAAGTGTAATGTTCTCCACAAGACTTGAAATCTGATGACGCACATATGCGCACACGTAGATATATTTTGATCATTCCATTGAATGCATCTTAGGCTCTAAAAACACGTTGAGACTTGAGAGGTGAGAGCACCGCAATCCGGAAATTCACTATGGGGAACTTCAAATGATTGGTGTCAGAATTGTACGAGTTGGAGGCTGCAAATTTTAGAAAGGTGAGAAAATTAGCACAAGCTTTGGGCAAACCCAAGCGAAATACCAATACTTAACTCATTACATTTGCAAAAAATAGACAACTGTGTATTGTTTTATTAATACTTGAAACTCTTTTTATCACAAATGGTTAAGGACCAAAAATGAGTCTAAAAGCTATTAATAATATATGTTTGCGTGTGTGTGAGAACCATGTGGTTTGTTTAATATGTGTAATTTCACAAAATCACTTGTGCAAACAAGCTAACATATTTTTAGAGAGGAAAAAAAAAAAAGGCACGATGGATTTACGAGGAATTAATTGGGTGGATTAATATGTGAGAAGTGGAAGTATTAAGTAGTACTACCTTTTTGATGTAAAACGCACCACCCGAGGGCCATTAGCGGTTTGACTTCAAAAAGTCCGAAAGGTCCAATGTAGGGTCCAATTCGCGGTCGATCCCGACTCGAGGGATGTGAGAGATGAGGGGCCAATATTTGCCTTTTCCCTTCTCACACCGCTGTTTCAGTTTCGGACAAGGGTTCTTGATCTGCAATCTCAAAAGCGAGGGGGGCAGCCTTAATCCTTTCTCCTTCGCAGAAAACGATGTCAGCTCGAGGCAATCCTCGATCCCCAGATCCGAAAGTGATGGAAGCTGCCCTAGCTCTGTAATGGTCGTGAGCTTGGGGCACCACCCAATCATAAGTTTGTTGAGAGAGGGGAGGTTTTGAAAGTTCTTGCAAGACAGCTTCACCAGATTTGGAAAATCTGCGATTATCAACATGTTCAGAGAACGGGGCAACCACGACATCATCCCATCTCCTTTTTCTTCTGGTGGAAATGACGCCCAATTATAACCACCAAGGCCGAGTTCTCTAAGAGAGGACAATCTGTACAAACCCCACTCTGATGGAGTCTCGTTACCCATGTCGACACTGTTCAAGTGAAGGCGAGTGAGATTTGTGAAGTAGGAGAAACTCTCTTCTTTCATAACGTAGGATACGACTCCGGCGCTGTAACTATCTATCCATAGAAATTGAAGCCAAGTAAGATGGTTGTGGATGTTGTTGTTGTTGGAGGCATGCTGTGGTGGGCCCTTGAGCTTCTTCAGCCCTCGGATACGCATTTGCGTCAGATTAGTTGTGTAGAACCATCCTTCCGGAATGGACTCCAGATTCTCACAGTCAGATATATCCAATTGAAAGAGATTCCCGGGACATACACCATTATCATCATTTTGCATCACATCCGGCAAGGATTTGAGGCTCCGACAGTGACGGACACTAACAGATTTCAGACGTGGACAATTGATTTTCATCCCTTCCTCTGATAGTATTGATTCCAGATTTCCACAATAGTTAATACACAGATATTCAAGAGTGGGCGGTAGCCCAGTTCTAGAACAACTTAAGTACGTGAGCGATGAACACAACAAAACTCTCAAATCCTGGAGACTATTCAATTCAGGCAGGGACTGCAGAGTGTCACAATTGCAAATATCCAAGCGAATAAGCGTAGAGGCAAACCTGTCTTCGGGAGAGAGATGAGACTTGGACAAGTGCGGATGATAAGCACCTTAAGAGATCTGAGGTTGTTTGACCAACGTGGCAACTCCTCATGCTGTTGTAGTTGTTCTTGCCCTTCTTCTTCTTCTTCTTCAAACAAGGAAATGAGTCGGGGGCAGTCTTTAATCAAAAAACGCTGCACGACAGGGAGACAACGGTGAATTCTAGCTTCTTTCTTCCACAATGATGCGAGCTCTTTACAACCAATGATAGAGAGTGTTTGGAGTCCCGTCAGCCCTTGAGAAAACCAATTTGGTAGACTTGTGAGACCTTGGATGTTCTCAACTCTCAAGGAAGTCAGCGAGCTCAAATCGCTATGCCTCGCAATTTCCACAACTACGTCGTCACCTGCTTCTGGATTACTTAAGGAGTCCGGAAACGAAACATCTCTGAGAGAAAGGGAAATGAGTGAATCAAAGTGAAGCTTGTTCCTTACTTCATTCAGCTCTATAGGCCTTGGAACCCATGCAACCACCAACAACGGGCACTCTTCAATTTCCAGCTTTATTAAGCGCGGAAGATTGCTGGGCAATTTACCCAAAAGTTTGGGACACCTTTTAATGGAGAGCTCTGACAAGTGAACAAATGCTCGAGCTCCCTCCTCGACTCCGAAAGGAGACCAGTCTTTCCATTCCGGCATGTCCTCCAAGGTTAAAATCTGTAGAGTTGGGAATGGATTTGAGCAGCCCAACCCATAGAACTCAGGCCCAATATTCTCTACTGCCTTCATCCCTTGAATGTAGAGTTTTTCAAGCAAGGGTAACTGCCCCAAAGTCGGCAAGGAAATGCATTGTTCACAATTTTGGAACTTCAAGGAGACAATATTACAGAAAGAAGTACTTCCAACCCAAGTTGAAAATCTTTCACCATGGTAACCACTAATGGTAAGCTCTTTTAAATTCTTGTGAGGTCTTAGCATATCAAGCACTTTTAATTCAATACTTCCTTTGTGAGAATTATCTGAGATGTTACTCCATTTCATCAACAACTTATCTAAGCCTTCTTTATTATCCAAGTTGGCCCTCCCGGCGTCCATATCACCTGTCACATTCTCCAAGCCTGATATGCAAAGTGTCCCTCTAAGATGAATCAAGTTTCCCAACTCATTTGTGGTAGACCCCTGGTCTTGGCTGACAATGAAGTTAGATAATGTTTGGAGACTTGTCAATTTACCTATTTTTGGCGGCATTTCTTGTAAGGAATCATCACCAGTAACATCGAGATGCCGCAAGTTTATTAGGTTACTCGTGTTTGGAGGCAACTTGCTGAGATTTTTACAATCTCTCAGTACCAATGTTTGTAGGTTATAGAGGGTTCCTACCGAGTCCGGTAATGTGGCAATCAAGGCACATGAAAGGTCAAGGAACCTCACATGTTTCAAATCTCCAATCGAACTCGAAAGCTCACAAAATAGATAACCTCTTAAACTGAGCACGCGCAAACGTCTTAGTTTCGGCAACAAATGTAGGGGAACATAGTTGGTCAAGTAGGAGCTTGACTGGTTGGTTTCTTGATCTCTCAATCCAAATGGTAAGAAAGACCGTAGATTTTTTGCATTTTGGAAGGCCTCAAACTTTTTTTTGCCATCACGATAACCACGTGTATAGGATGAATAACGAGCCTTAGCGATATTTATATCGCCCTCATTTTCAGTAATCTCCTCCAGCCTGAAACAAAATTTTCCTGCAAAAAATTGAGCTAAATCGTTGATGAGGTCATGCATAACAAACAATGAGACCTCACCACTGCTTGATGACTGAAATAAAGATCTCGATAACAATTCCTGAAAGTAGTCACGTCCAACATCCTCCATTTGTTTTTGTCCCGATGGCTTCTGAATTAAGCCTTCTGCAATCCACCAGAGAACTAGTTCCTTCTCCTCAAATTCATAATCCTTGGGCAATACAGAACAGTATTTGAAACACTTTTTCAAATGTGAAGGGAGGTGATAGTAGCTCAATCTCAAAGCTGGAAGAATTTCACCCTCCTTGTCTGATAACCATATCTTACTCTGCAATACATCTTCCCATTCACGAGATGTCAATTTTCTTTGTAAAAGGCCACCAAGTGTCCTAGCAGCCAATGGTAATCCTCCACATTTTTGCACAATTTTTCGACCAATTGAAACCAAATTTGGACTTTTGTCTAAACTTCTATCCGCAAATGCATACTGTGCAAACACTGACCAACAATCATCCTTTGATAGTTTCTCCAAAGAATGAACTTTATCAAATTTATCGATTCCGGCCATCATCTGTGCAACATTCCTATCACGTATTGTTACCATGACTTTACTTCCAGAGGCTCCATAATTAAAAGGGCTCTTTAAATTGATCCAATCACTATGCTTTTTGTTCCAGACATCATCTAGGACAATCAAGAACTTTTTTCCATCCAAAACCTTCTTACCCAAAAAAACTAGTTCCAATTCGTTATAATGGCAAGGCTCGGAAGTGATGGACTCGAGAATTGCTTTTGTCACAGCCAAAATCTCAAACACGTCAGATACACAAACCCACGCTTTCATCTCAAACTGTTTCTCCACCATTTCATCTTTGTAAACATGCTAAGCAAGGGTGGTCTTACCAACCCCGGGCAAACCCACAATCGGAACTACAGAAACATTCTCATCACTCGATTGATCAGACACGAGCAGCTCTATTATCTTCCTTTTATCGCCATGCCTACCGTATAAAGGAGTTTCATGGCTCAAAGGTGACGTGTGTGGCCTTTGTGGAGCTTGAGCAGATGGCCCGGCAATAACATTTTGCAAGCCAAGCCCTACTCTACGATTTACAATATCTTGTAACCTGGTAGTTATCTTATCGATCTGGTGCCTCATCCTAAAACCAAACACTATGGTGCGTGGATTGAATTTAGTTACTAAGGCACGTACCTTGCTGGTGCTAGCTCGAGGCTCTTCCATCGCCTTTTGTCGCAAAGCTTCAGTGGCGAACTCATCCAGCACGTCATCGAGATCGAAACCCAAGTCCTTGAGATCCTCCAGCCAGGGTGCGATACCCCTTTGATCTGTCATTTGCCTCTCCTCAGCATCTGCCAGCACTGCCTCGATTTCTTCCAACATTTTTTGCCATTTCGTTAGAAGGGTGTCGAGACCCTCCCTCCGTGCAAAGTTCCACAGGTCAGGGGATGCCAACTTCTCAAATAGCACCGGGGTTAAAGCGGAGATAAAGATTTCTGCCATTGCTTGCTGTCTGAAACGGAAGTTCTGAGGTAGAGATGAGTAAACAGAGATGCAAACGAAATTTGCTTATGCCCGATGGATCATAGAATGGAGTCTATTCATCAAATGAAGTGTGGAAAGTGTGGGTTGGATGTGACCTCAAGAATAAATTCTTTCCTATAACATTACAGCTGTGATCAATTTACCTTTACCGTTGATAAAAAAAATAAATAAAAATTTACCTTTACCCAATTATATTTCTCTCCTTTTCTCTTTTGTATTCTTTTCAATTTTGCGAGATAAAGCAGCCATGATTTTATAAAAGCAAAAGAAAAAAAAGAGGAGAAGAGACAATTAGCAGAACTCCAAACAATAAATACAAACACTGTGCTCTATTTGTTGAATTTCCTCTTGACTGTGAGGATGTCAATAATGGCATCTCCTTAAAAAAAAAAAAAAGGGGGAAAATTAAAGAAAAAATAGAAAAAAACCCCAACAGTGCATTATATATTTAAATAGAGAAATGCTACAAACCACCCATTAGGTGGTCCACGGTGCACTACGCGTGCCATTGAATTTCAGGACACAAGCTGCAAACCTGATACAGGCTGCAAACGTACAGTCCTAACTAGTCCTAGTACATATTTGACATGATAGCATAAAGTAATTGTAACCAAATACAGTAAAACGTCCTTTCTTCTTTAACAAATAGTAAAACGAATACGGGTAAAAAAAAAATGGAAGGATTTCTTTTACCAAAAAATGAAGTAAATTCTTTAAAAACGTTATTTTTTTTCATGATTTTGATGTCTGACACTATTTATGTTGAGCTTCTTATTTAGTTCTCTTTTGATTTAGTATCATGCTCTACTCCTTCTGTCCCATTTTGATAGTCCCCCGTGAAAAGAAATTTTAATATAAAACAACGTTTTCATAAAAAATTTCAAAATTAGTTTTTGGCAAACCATTATTTTTAAAAAATAAAGTTTTGAAAATAATATGTTTTAAATCTGAAAAATAAATTTTCAAAAAAAAAAAACAGTCAAAAAAACTATTTTCAAAACTATTTTTTTTCCTACAAAGAGAATTCAAAATGAAATTTTTTTGAAAAAACTTGATTACCCGGATTAGAAACTAATGGCACTTCCGGATAGAGTGAACACATAACCTGTCAGAGACCTCCTCTTATCATGGTCACCGACAAAATCCGAATCAACATAACCAACAACTTGATTACCCGGATTAGAAACCCCATACAAAAGATCCACATCTGCAGTCCCTTTCAAATACCGAAGTATCCACTTCACAGCCTCCCAATGTGCCTTTCCCGGTCGCCCCATATAGCGACTTACGACACTAACTGCATGTGAAATATCAGGACGAGTACATACTATGGCGTACATAAGGCTCCCAACTGCGCTTGAATATGGAACCTGAGACATATTTCTCCTCATCCTCGACGAGGTGACATTCGCTTTGAAAGTCGAAAGTGTCTTTGCCAAAGGGGAAGTCTTGGACCGGCTTGAGTTACGCATGGCAAAGCGCTCAAGCACTTTGAGAACATATGACTTCGATTCAAGAACAACTTGCCATCTACTCGATTTCGCTAATCTCCATACCCAAAATATGTTTTCGCACCCAAATCCTTCATCTCGAATTCACCTCTCAATCTTTGCCAACTTCAACTTAATTTAATTTCGATACACCTTTGGCAAAGCAATAAGCATATCATCAACATACAACAAAGTAGATAAATAAATGAACCATCCGGAAGTCTCAGAAAATACACACAACTTTGTCATATTCACTCATAGAATATGATTGGCTTATCATGAATGTATCAAACCCCTTATACCACTGCCCAGGAGACTGTTTTAAGCCATCGAAAGACTTACGAAGCAAGCATACATGATCTTCCTTACCAGGAACAACAAATCCCTACTGGTTGACGCATATAAATCATTCCTCATGCTCCCCATGCAAAAACGCCGTTTTGACATCAAATTGCTCTAACTCAAGGTCATAACAAGCAACAATAGCAAGTAAAGTGCGAATGGAACTGTGTTTTGCTTTACAAGCTGGTGAAAATACCTCATTGTAGTCAACACCTTCCTTTTGATCAATCCTTTCGCCACTAGCCGAGCTTTGAACCGTGCCTCTTTCAACCCCTGGAATACGGGCTTGCGCTTGAAGACCCACTTGCACCCAACAATCCTCCTATTTTTCATGTTCCACCAACTCCCATGTCTGGGTTCTTCCGAAGAGACTCAATCTCCTCATTCATAGGAACACACCACCATGCACACTCATTGCTCGAAATAGCTTCCGCATAGCTAGAAGGCTCATCATACTCCTTGTTTCAAAGAACTAATAAAGCATAGGCCACAATCTCGAATAAGCCGAATATCTTTCAGAGGCCGAATCTCCCTCCTTGGCCTATCTTTAGCAATAGTGCGTGGTTGCTCATTGGGTGCATCATCATCGTCGTGTCCGAACTCTTGAACTCCTCTTCAATTGGTGATTCTTGTCATTCTTCCCTGAGCCGGAAGATTCACATAACAACTCCACTCGCTTTGGAACCCTCGGTTCCTCAACCGCATCTTTAACCCGGCTTAGACCCCTTAACCATAAAGTTTTCATCAAAAGTAACATCTCTACTAATTAAAAACTTAGAGGTTTCCGGACACCATAACTGCCCTTTCACACTGCCCGATAACCCAAGAAAATACACTTGGCACGTGGCTCCAACTTACCCTCATTCACATGAGCATAAAGGACACCCAAACACACGCAAAGACGGAATAATCGGCCTTATGACCCGACCATACCTCAAACGGAGTCTTACACTCAATAGCAGTCGACGGAGACCTGTTCACCAAATAGCATACTGTGGAAACGGTTTCAGCCCAAAACTCTTTGCCTAACCCGGCATTGGACAACATACAACGCGCCTTCTCCAAAAGAGTCTTGTTCATTCGTTCAGCCACACCGTTCTGCTGGGGGGTTTTCCTCATAGTGTGATGTCTCACAATGCCCTCATCACTGCAAAACTTATCAAATTCGCTAAGACAAAACTCCATACCATTGTCAGTTCTCAAACGTTTTATTTTCTTACCCGTCTGATTCTCTGTCAAAATTTTAAACTGTTTGAATGTACTTAGAGCATCACTTTTATGTTTTAGCATATACACCCAAACCTTACGAGAGAAATCATCGATAATACTCATAAAATATCGAAAACCACCTTTAGAAGTTACCTCAGCGGGACCCCAAACTCAGCGGGACCCCAAAGATCCGAGTGAAAATAATCCACCGTGCCTTTGGTGCGATGAACAGCTGTACTGAATTTGACCCTGCACTGCTTGCCGTAGACACAATGCTCGCAAAAATCCAGCTTCTCAGTTTTCTGCCCACAAAGTAGACCCTGATTGCTCAAAACTGTCATCCCTCTCTCGCTCATATGCCCAAGACGCATATGCCACAATCGAGTCAAACCAACCCGAAACCTTTGAAGAAGCGGCCGTTCTTTGCCAGAACCCGTAACTGCACTGCCCATGAGTGAATAAAGATTGTTACGCTTCTGACCCTTCATCAGCACCAAAGCACCATTTGAGACCTTCAAAACTCCACCTTCACTAGTGAAAGTACAACCAATGGAATCTAGAGCACCCAAAGAGATAAGTTTTTTCTTCAACTCCGGGACATGCCGAACATCCGATAAAGTCCTCACAATACCGTCGTGCATCTTGAGTTGGATCGTTCCACAACCAACAGTTTTGCAAGGCATGTTGTTGCCCATTAAAACTGTGCCACCATTGACCGCCTCATAAGTGGTGAACCACTCCTTATGCGGACACATGTGATATGAACACCCAGAATCCAAAATCCACTCCGTATCACAGCGAGAATCTCTCATCAGAATCGATAAAAACAAAGATATCTAACTCATCCGAACTTTCGGCAACCCCGGCAATATTTTTACCCCCTTTCTGGTCCTCTTTTTCCTTCTCCTTGAGTTTTAAACAGTCTCTTGCCCAGTGCCCTGGTTTCTTGCAATAATTGCACTTTCCCTTTTTCTTATTTTTAACTGCTGATTTGGATCTTTCCCTATTACTCGTACCACCCTTTTCTGTCGTTCTTCCCCTAACAAACAATCCCTCCGCATGATCATCAACCTCTCCTGACACCTTTTTCCTCAACTCTTTCGAATGAAGACTGGCCTTAACATCCTCCATGGATATGGTGTCTTGCCCATACAATAAGGTTGTAACAAAATGTTCATACGATGGCGGTAAAGAACATAACAAAATTAGGGCTTGGTCCTCCTCCTCGATTTTACAATCAATATTTTTCAGGTCCATCAAAATACCATTAAACTCGTCGAAGTGATCCTTAACAGGTGTACCTTCACGCATTCAAAACGTATAAAGACGTTGTTTAAGATACAACCTGTTCGTGAGCGATTTTGTCATATATATGCCTTCCAACTTCAGCCAAATTCCTGCTGCTGAAGTTTCTTCTTCCACCTCGCGAAGAACATCGTTTGCTAAACTCAACTGAATTGAACTCAGTGCTTTAGCATCCATGTCTTCCCAATTTTTCGTGCTGATGCCGGATTTTTCCTGCCCCTGCAAGGTCTTGTGTAATCCCTGTTGAACTAGCAAAGCCTTCATCTTAACCCTCCAAAGACTGAAGCTGCTGCTTTGCCCATCAAACTTCGCAATCTCAAACTTAGCTGCCATAGCCACAATTGGAAACAAAACCCTAGTTTTTCAACCAGAAGCTTTGATACCAGTTTGTTGTAACGAACGCTATGAATGCGACTAAGTTGGGAGAAAACAAACAAAACAACAAGCAATCACACGACACAAAGATATACGTGGTTCCCTCAAGATTGAAGTACATCCACGGGCGAGGAGAGAGAGAGTTCACTATCAATGGTGAAGAAGAGATACAAAGAGCCGGCTATGATCCGTAACTCTGGAGAGGCCACAATATGAGAGATAGCCAAAGAATCCCTAAAAGCCTCTATTTATAAGAAGCACAATCAATAGGAAATCCTAAACACAATTGGAAATCCTAAATGCAATAGGAAATCCTAAACACAATAGGAAATCCTAAACACAATTGGAATTCTCCCAAAAAAAGGAAAATTCAAGGCACAATTCCAACAGAACTCATTATGGATGTTGCACATTTTTTTTCCAGATCTTCAGAATTATAAAACTCATATATTCGTCTTTCTGTCTGTATATTTACTATGCTATATTTCCCCGATTTCTGAAAGGATTTTGTAACTGTTGTGTACTCACAGAGGAGGGCATAACCCATCGTACATGTATCGGCTCATTGCGGATTATTATTCAGCTGATGATTTTGTAGTGCAAGGGAAACCTGCTCTCAATTCTCGCACAATGCTCTCCTTTTAACTTCAAACCTCCATAGCGGGTACGTGAACAATGCTCTCCCATTTCATTGGAGTTTTGATTTGCCGCTTGTTTTTGTTTTTTGGAGGCTTCGTCGTGTGGGGCTTTTTGCTTCTTTGGTGTTTTCGGTGTTTCTGGCTTTGTTTGTTCTTGGTTGGCTTAGGGTTAGGTGCTTTTAGGTTGTTTCTGTGTCGTGCTGTAGTTTTGTGGGTGTTTCGGGAGTGTTTTTCTTTTTTCCTGGTTTTGGTTTCGAGTTCTGGTTGGTATCTTACCACCCTTTTCCTTGTTGGTTTTTTCCCTTTGGACCCGTGGCGTTTTCAGTCTCGAGTCCCTTTAATCTTTGTAATTCGTTTCCAAAGATTAATAAATTCTTTGCTTAGCAAAAAAAAAAAAAAAACAAAGCAGTAGAATAAATCAAAGTAAGTCTCAAGCCAAATGAGAACTGAACTTGGTTTGAGCGTGAAAGGACGAACTATACAAGACCAGGGTCCCTTCTAATGGAAAATAAGAGAGACACCATTCACACACAAGCACATCCATTGGGTTATTCTTTCTTCCCACTTGGGGAAGACCACTGAAGGGGCACAACGTTAGTTAGATGATTATATGAGTTTGTTCAATGAATGGAAGTAAATTGGCAAGTTTGAAATGGGTAAACAAGAAGTTTGAAGTAATTCAAAGAACAAACACCAAAATATGTGAAGAGTTACCACCACCTACAAGTCATGAAACCTAATTAGCATCTTTTGCATGGTGGTGTTGGTTAAAGTAGAAGAAGCAAGTGAATGCAATGTTTGAGGATTGAAAGTAGGATTAGTGTTGTCAATTCCGTACTGTACCAATTGTACAATGGAACACGTAGCTACGTGATTCCCAAGGGCAAAAAATATTAGCCTTTTCCAGTCAATACAGGGCATATCGTAGCTAGGTGAATCCTCCTTTCAATTTTTGCTTCCTGATCTTCGCACATGGGCATAGACATTATATCAGAAAATGAAATATGGTTAATATGTCTGCAACTTGTATATCTGTTTCTATTTTCGTCCTTGTGATTCAAACGTTATGCAACCAAACACATTTATGGACCGAGCATGAATATTTCCCTGTTCTGCACCTTGGGCTTCACCTGTGGCTTAGTTATAAAGTGGATAATTTCCCTTCATCCAATCACTACCCAGTCAAGTAATGAAACATCAATCTCATTCTCCTATTTTGTCCAATGTTATACTCCATATAATTTTCATTTAACCATCACCGACGGAACATAATTTTCAATCGGACGTGAACCCATCATATCGGACTGAAAGCCACGTCAAAAATATATTTATAACAACTAAGAATTAACTACTACTCCAGAGAATAGTGGCTAAGTCCGAGTATCGATCCACGGAGACAGATTGGCTGAGTTACGTTACTTTTGATTAATTTCTAATTCAATTCAGAAAAAGAGATTTGAGTGATTGGTTTTTGGAAACTAATTAATTTAAGAGAACAACTAATTAAATTGGTGAAAAACTAGTGAGAGAAAGATCTAGGGTTTCGAATCCACCCCGGTCACGTAACTAAGTTATGTGTAGGCTAGGTTTATTATTCGAATCACAATTTGTCAAGAAAATAATTATGTTGTTAACAGGCATGGACTATCCCATAGCACGGACCGTCTCGCTGGCACAACCCGTCTCTTTCACGGACTGTCCAGTGGCACGATCCGTCTTACGAGCATAATCCATCTCAGTTACCCAAGCACAAACCTAGAAAATCATTGTTTAACTAGGTATTTGAGAGTGCACACACAAATACTCAACCAATAGAAAGAATTAAAACGATTCCATCCGATCATAATGAAAACATGTTCTAAGTTAAACAATCGATTCGAATGAAAAACCTAAATCCTATACATAAACAAAGTTACTTGAATCGGGGCTTCATCTTCCCCCTAGAAGTTGTTTAGTCGGCCATGGAGATTGAGACGAATGCTTGATTTGATGAAGAACCCATGGAACGGCTCGCGTTTCTCTCTCTAAACTTGCCTTAAAATATTCTAGAACCCCCAAAACGTACAAAGCAATGACCTATTTATAATAAAACCCCAAAAAACGTGGTCAACGCCCTAATCCATGCTTGACTCGGGTAAAACCGCCCGGGCGGAAATTCCAGATTGTAGGCCAAAACTTTGCGGAGTCGCCCCGGCTTCATACGAACTCAAAATGATGCGATTCTTGGACCGTTGCGAAGCTCTATACGTCTATTTTGTGTTCCATGCATCGTATTGACTCCAATTAGCACTTTTAATTGTTCGGTACTCTCCAAAGCCTACAAACACAATTCAACCATAATAATTCATCAAGTAATTCTATGTTTGGACTATGAAAATGTTAATTAGAGGATTAAATAGGTGCTTTTTGGCACCTATCACACCCCCCAACTTACACTTTGATAATCCCTAGCAAAAGAAAGAACATTGCAACTAAACTAAGTAAAAAGGAAAAAGATAGGTATTTTAAACCCCCGGGCGGCCCCGGTAGGACGAGTGAAGTCTCGTGAGGGTTTTCAGCAGTGATCACCCACAAAACACAAGGAATCCCTCAACATGGAATTCAAAACTTGTCATGCAACTCATAGATACTTCAAACCAAGGTGCGACGCCACCACAAAGATACTAGGCAACCAACAAGAGTTCCAAGGGCTAACAAATCGTGAAGATAGACCCCGTCACCTAAACCTAGCGTGTGTGTGCAAAGGCCTTGGTCACAAGTGAACAATTAATGATTGACCGCTCTATCCGGACCGAGTCTTGACTTCAATTCTCACCATGTCATGCACTCAACAAATGAAATCACTCGAAACAAGGTGCATTGATATACTCTCATGTGTGCGGTTAGAAGTTATGTAAATGGAAGCAAAGTATCCGCACATATTGACACAAAAAGGGAGCTCTTTAAAGTGGACACGATCTCATGAAAGAAATGCCAAGTACCGGAATGCTTAATCAATCCACAAACCACAACCCATCACCCCTAAGATCAAATAGGACTTTATTCTCGGTTATATCGTTAGGTAATGGAAAGTGTTTTAAGGCTAGGTAAGACTTTCAAGTGTTGGAGAATGGCATCATAACGACTCACATAGGGCATATTTAGTTGAAATAAATTGGTGTTCCCCCTCTTCACATTAAAGTTTCAACTTTCTCTTTTTTCCCTTTTTTTTTTTTTGTTTTTTTGTTTTTTTCTATTTCACTTTCCAACAAATGGGAGAAACACCGCCAATCAACATTTGTCTTTATTTCTTTCAACTCACCCCCTTCTTCTCAAGGATCTATTCCCACGAATTTACCATTCTCACGACACAATATAGGTAATAGAGTTTAACAAGAGAAAGACTTAAATGTAGGAGACCCGAAATGGTTAACAAGGGATGATTATGTTTCAAAGAAACGAACCGGCTCAAGAGTATCAAAAATCGCCTATAATCCTTTCCAAGGGGTGATTCAACCATTCAAACCAAAACCAATAAGATAATATGATATGCAAGCAATTCCGAGACTTGGCGGCAAAGATAATGAGATCACAACAATGCCGCTTTTATTCGTCTTTTCATGAAAAACAAGAGATTACTTGACACCACTCCAAGGAAAGTAAGGCTCGAAAGCTCACATGGGCATAAGTCTCCACTAATCTAGCCATTAAAAGCAATCAACTCAGTAGTTCACAAGTGATAAAAGCCCAAAAGTGTGGTGAAATGGTGCTATGCATAAGTGTCGTGGTCCACTTTGAACAATAAGCTAGCAAAAGGAACGAACATTGCCCACGAAGTACAACAAAGCAATAGGCAACACACCTCAACTCAAGTACCACAAGTAAACTCAACAAGTCTCAATTCCATGTAAAAATTTCTAAGTATAAACAAATGACAAAGTAATCCCTCCCCCCAACTTGAATAGTGCAATGTCCTCATTGAACGCATAGACACTAAAAGATAAGAACAGACATAAGGAGAGAGGAAAGAGATCACCTCGAGCGAGCGAACAACACAAGAGAAAAATAGTTTGGGAAAGAGACCCCCCAACTTGAACCAAGAAACCTGCATGTGTTAGTCCGCAAGACACAACAAGAGAGAAGAAATAAAAGAAAGAAAAGACACGACACTAAGGACATTGTATGGAGGTTTAGAAAGAGAGAGAGAGAAAGAGTGGGTAAGGGGTTATGTGGGGAAGAAGAAGAAGGGTTGAAACAAATAAAATAATAATAAAAAAAAAAGTTTTTTTTTTTTTCCGGTTCTTCCCAACCCGCCCGGACGGCCACCAACCCGCCCGGGCGGTTTTTCCAGTGACCTTTTTTTTTTTTCCGAAAATTTCTCCGTCATCCGTACCGTTTCCGCCCGGGCGGCTCTCAACCCGCCTGTGCGGTTTTTCCAGAGAGCAATTCCGTCCGTTTTGCTTCGTTAGAGTCGCCCGTTCTCGCCCGGGCGGTTTTTCCAGAGAGCACGCCCCACACAATTCACTCTCCAGCTCCCTGTTTCCAACTCCGAAACCTGAAAAGCTAAGACACAAGCATAAAAATACCACGAAATGTTAACAAAACACGAACGAAAAGGATAAAAGAAAAGAGAAACAAAGACAATTAAATCCACCACTTTCTTCACGCGAAAGACACGGGTACTACTTTTCTCCCTAGTTCCTCATTCAAATATGTGTAGAGAAGGTCATCACAACAATCCCGGGTAAGTCACGACTCAATAGGTTAAATCTCTCAAGGTTTTTCCTTAAAGAAATCAGAGCCAATCGTCTTTTATGACTATCCGAGACACGGCAATAAGATTGTTGGAAACCCAGATACACAAACTTAAGGCTAGAAACTAGGTGGCTATACCGGACCATTGATAGCCGTTCGAGCACGGCTAACACTGGAGTTGTCGCAAACTCCAATGATTTATAGTCTCCAAGACTTGTCATGATTCAGCACACACCCAACACTTAAAGAATAATTTTAATTCTCCGTTTAAAATTCACACGTGATGGATCATCCCAAAAGATATAATTTGACTCTTCCACAATAAGGAAAAACAACAAGTCACATAATTGAGTCGAAATTGTTCCTCTAGTCACCAAACGAGTGAAGTCACCATACCAAGGAAAGGTTTGCTCGTGGAAAAGTGCCGCTAACAAAATTCTACGAGTTGAACCCAAGGGCTCTATCCCAAAGATAAAATTGCACACTGGTTCTTTGATGTATTGCGCCAATTAACCTATCTTGTTTAGATTGATCACTAAGTGTAGAAAGGACAAATATTTTTACTGGCCCCAAAAATTCAGCAAGAGGATCGGGTGGTAAAAGTGGCAACTCACAATTAGACGACTTTGAGACAATCGGGAGTGGAGATAATGAAGAAGGCGGAAGTGGCTCCACATTAGATATCCACTCTCCAATAAGTGACCAAGGAGCAGAGTCCACCAATGACCTGATTTGCTCAATAGACTCATCAAGTTCAAAATTATCGCCACAGTGAGCTAAGTAAGTCTCTAAAGAATCATCACGACTGGAATTAGGGAAAGAATTATTATCCAGACTAGCAATCTTGTAAAAGTTACTAACCTCCTCGTGTAAACTAGACTTCTGTTTTACTTGTTCCTACAGACATTGACTGCAAAGCAGTCTTCTTCCAAGTTCAGGTGCTTTGTGGGATTGTAAACATTGAGCTTGAGCGTCATGTTCCCAAAAGTCACCTCCATCTCCCCACTCCTCACATGAATATTAGCATTGGCCGTCGCCAAGAACGGACGACCAAGTATGACAGGAGTTTGCTTTCTGAGGGTTTGCACCGGTTCCGTGTCAAGGACTATAAAATCAGCAGGAAAGTAAAAGTCATTGACCTTGACAAGAACGTCCTCAACTACCCCACGCGGTACCTTAATCGATCGGTTAGCCAATTGCAGGGTAACCGTCGTGGGTTTCAACTCCCCAAGTCCCAATTGCTCATACACCGAGTAAGGGATTAAATTGACACTAGCCCCCAAGTCCAATAGTGCTCGCTCGATGACATGACTACCTATAACTATGGAAATGGTAGGAGTGCCGGGATCCTGTAACTTAGGATGAGTGACAGACTGGAAAACGGAGCTCACTTGCTCGGTGAGAAGGACCTTTTTGGACACATGTGTCCGAGATTTTCGCTTGTGAGTGCAGAGGTCCTTAAGGAACTTGGCATAATTAGGGATTTGTTTGATGACATCTAGGAGGGGTATGTTGATATCCATGCGTTTGAATACCTCAAGAGTGTCCTCCATAGATGATCCATTTTTGGTGTAGGGAGATGGCCCGTTTAGGGCAGCAGGGAAGGGGGCTTTAGGCACATAAGGTGGTGCCTTGGAGCCCGTGGGTGGTGAAGTAGCGATTGGAGGGGTTGCCTCCTTGCTGTGTGAACTATCCTCCCCGGACTCAGATGGGGAGGAAGGAGCTTGGTGCTCCTCGACCCTCGGCTTTTCCGGTCGGGTTTCGACCTCTCTCTTATTACGAAGGGACATGAGAACATTCGCTTGTTGGAGGTTATCAGTCCCATGATTACCCTTACATTGATGCTGACCTCTCGGGTTATGAATCGGTTGACTAGGCAACCTACCCTCCTCCCTACGGTTCATTGAGTTGGCCAATTGGCCCAATTGAGCCTCTAGCCGTGAGAGGGACTGTGTATGAGAATTCACCTGCTGTTGGGTCGCAGTTATCTGATGTTGGGTCGCAGTCACCTGCTGTTGGGTCGCAGTCATCATCTCAAATGCCTTAAGAAACTTATCCTCGAAGGAAGGGTCCCTCGAGGACTGGGCTGGCGCTCGATGAGGGGGTGGCTGCTGATGGTTCGCATAGCGATAAGCCGCAGGATTATATGGTGTGGACCATGGCCTAGACTGTGGGGCAGGGGCATTGTCTTGTGGCTGTCGCCACGACAGGTTAGGATGATTCCTAAGCCTCAGGTGGTAAGTGTTAAAAGAGGGATCACCCGGTTTAGGATAACTTTGAACATTAGAATACCCCTGAGCAGCGTGAACTTGCTCTTCTGCAAAACCGGGAAACGGGTCTCTCTAGGACACTCAGCAACATAATGGGTGGACTAGCACATAGATAACAAGCCTCCTGAAAAACAGGAGGAGGCGGAGCGGAAGTCGAGCCCAAACTCAAAAATTGATCAAGTTTCTCAGCGAGAGAGTCAACCTTAAGCGCGAGGTGGTCAGAGGGGTTAACCTCGTACAAACCCCGAGGCTTTGAAGAACTGGCCGCATTGGTTGCCCTATCACTGTGCTGGTAAGTGGCATGGTGTTGGGAAGTGTCGCTCATTGTCTCAAAAAGTTCCCATGCCGACTTCTCATTCTTGTTCATTAATGAGCCTCCACATGAGGCATCAACCATCATCCGATAATGAGAATTCAACCCATCGTAAAAATATTGCACCAACTGCCACTGTGGAATGTCGTGGTGCGGGCACTTCCTAATGAGGTTACCATACCTCTCCCAAGCCTCGTGAAGAGGCTCATTGTCATTTTGTCGGAACGTAGTAATCAGTTTCCGATAATGGATTGTTTTGCCTATGGAGAAGTATTTTTTAAGGAACGCGTCCTTAAGTTGATCCCAGCTAGTGATCGAGTTCGCGGGTAAAGTACTGAGCCAATGTTTGACACTCTCTTTCAGTGAAAATTGGAACAAGATTAACCTAAGCACCTCATTAGGAAAATTATGAATTTGAAGCGTGGAGCTTATGGTTATGAACTCGTCAATATGCTGATAGGGATCATCCTTAGTGTGCCCGTGAAAGTTGGGCAACGCATGCAGTATGCTAGCTTTAATCTCATAGTGAGTCGCCGTGAACGGTGGTAACTGGATGCATGATGGTGTGGCGTAGGACGATGGCAAAAAGTGTGTGTGCAGTGGGGCAAGGGGCGCGTCAGCTGCCCATGGCGGATTAGCTCCACCTGGTGGATTAGCTCCATTTGTAACATCCCCCATTGAAAGTAAATCGGTCTCACTCTTAACCCTCCGTCTCTTGCCGATATCTTGATTGAGAGGAACAAGTTTGGGTTTCTGAGACCGACAACCAATCATGCACAGAGACAAGCAACTAGAAGGGAAACAAGACTTACAGTGAGCAACGATATCGCTTTTATGTCACGGCAACGCTTTTCGCTGGTTGATCCTGCTCAATTGAACGCTTCGCTACTTGTGCCCTGAGTATCACTAGCAAACAAAAATTAAAAAGCCCTAACTAGGAATTAAAATAAAAATTAATCGAAACTAAGCAACCGTGCAAATTGTCCCCGGCAACGGCGCCAAAATTTGACCGTGTCGTTCCGCGTCAAAAATATATTTATAACAACTAAGAATTAACTACTACTCCAGAGAATAGTGGCTAAGTCCGAGTATCGATCCACGGAGACAATTTGGCTAAGTTACGTTACTTTTGATTAATTTCTAATTCAATTCAGAAAAAGAGATTTGAGTGATTGATTTTTGGAAACTAATTAATTTAAGAGAACAACTAATTAAATTGGTGAAAAACTAGTGAGAGAAAGATCTAGGGTTTCGAATCCACCCCGGTCACGTAACTAAGTTATGTGTAGGCTAGGTTTATTATTCGAATCACAATTTGTCAAGAAAATAATTATGTTGTTAACAGGCATGGACTATCCATAGCACGGACCGTCTCGCTGGCACAACCCGTCTCTTTCACGGACTGTCCAGTGGCACGATCCGTCTTACGAGCATAATCCATCTCAGTTACCCAAGCACAAACCTAGAAAATCATTGTTTAACTAGGTATTTGAGAGTGCACACACAAATACTCAACCAATAGAAAGAATTAAAACGATTCCATCCGATCATAATGAAAACATGTTCTAAGTTAAACAATCGATTCGAATGAAAAACCTAAATCCTATACATAAACAAAGTTACTTGAACCGGGGCTTCATCTTCCCCCTAGAAGTTGTTTAGCCGGCCATGGAGATCGAGACGAATGCTTGATTTGATGAAGAACTTGAAGAACCCATGGAACGGCTCGCGTTTCTCTCTCTAAACTTGCCTTAAAATATTCTAGAACCCCCAAAACGTACAAAGCAGTGACCTATTTATAATAAAACCCCAAAAAACGTGGTCAACGCCCTAATCCATGCTTGACTCGGGTAAAACCGCCCGGGCGGAAAATCCAGATTGTAGGCCAAAACTTTGCGGAGTCGCCCCGGCTTCATACGAACTCAAAATGATGCGATTCTTGGACCGTTGCGAAGCTCTATACGTCTACTTTGTGTTCCATGCATCGTGTTGACTCCAATTAGCACTTTTAATTGTTCGGTACTCTCCAAAGCCTGCAAACACAATTCAACCATAATAATTCATCAAGTAACTCTATGTTTGGACTATTAAAATGTTAATTAGAGGATTAAATAGGTGCTTTTTGGCACCTATCAATCATCCAATCCAGCTGTCTGTAACATAACTTTGAGCCAATCATTGATTTGCTTCATCCATTTCCAGCATAAAAAGTCTAGAGCTATTAATAGTAGCATTTATACGTGTTGCTTAAAAGCAACAACGGGGTAGTCAATTGAAAACACTAGCAGGGGAAAAAATAGTTTATAGATTTTTTGGTTCAACTTTCACTTGACCACCCCAGAAAAAGATACTGATAAACATCCTAGTGTATTGGAAATAAAATCCTAGTGCATGGTTTTCTTTTAGTTTTGTTTTTGTTTAATTTTAACGATGACTTCGTCTATTTGTGTTTTTGATGTTGAGAAATAAAATTCCGCTTTCTTGCACACTCCAATTTTCTTTTTTCCCCGTACTAGTATTTGTATGTTGAAGTATAGCTAGTAATGATGATCTTGTGGTTACTCAATATCCAGGTTGTCTTCATAACTGTTGTCTAAGAATAGGGGGCCAGAAACTGAAACGTCTGGTCAAACGGGTAATGCGTGAAGTCTCTTAACCGTGGATGAGTTAATGGGAACCAAGGTCTTGAGGAAAATTCATTTCGTGCGGTATGGGATACGGTGCGAACCTTAAAAGAACTATGGAGGAGTGCTTTTTCATTTCTTTTTTGGGTTAATTGGAGGAGTGCTTTCCATTTTGTTTTCTTTCATTTTTGGGAGGTATTTGTGATGAGATGTAAGAGTTGTAACGAGAAAATGAAGGCCAAGTGCCGCACTTCTGAGGTTTATTTTCTTTTGGAAAAACGTTAATATGAGGTTAGTAGGCGTATATAGTATAACAAGAATAGGGCATACCAGACTTGTTAAGTTGGGCCATACTTGAAGTACAGTTGTATTAGCATGCGAAATTTATAGCATTTAAAGGAGCAATGCTATTCAAACGATGAAGGACCAGTACCATCTATATGCCAAATGCCACCTTTGAGCATGAAAAAGTGAAAAGTTTCTAGGAATTCTTTTTCATTGTGCGTATAGCATTTCCAGAGTGAGCATTTTGGTAGTATGGAACAACTTATGGGGTACATTTTTAGCTTCAAATATTGCTGCACTAAGTTGTCCTAAATTCCAAATTTAGCTTACACCGTGATGTTGATGTTCTTGCATGCTCAATGAAAAGTTGCACCGTTGTTTGGTGCTTAGAAGGAAGGATTGTGGAGCTCGCTTCGATATTTTCCTGGATGACATATTACTAACATGGAACTCTTTACACGGAATGTTAGCCAATAGTACACAAATTCTGATTCATTTGTCTCTTACTTTTGGTTGCTTATAATGGATTTCTGAGATTTGCACTGTTGGATCTTGGATTTGCCGAAGCCTGAAGGAAAGCAAAAAAAAAGGAAAAAGGAAAAAGTATAAAAACGAAATATTTCCTTACTAGTTAAATGTGATAAGAACACGAATGTATATATACTCTCAACCATTTCAAAGTGATCACATGAACGTGCATGACTGGGTAGTCGCATGGTCATGATAGAATTTTGGTCATGCTTAAGATTTTGCATTTGGGTACAGTTGGAGAGAGAGGGAAAGTTTGCCATGTAAGTTTGGAACCCATATTTTTTTTTTTTATGATGAAGGAACCACCCCATACGAGGGCCACTAATTGGACCCGCCTTAAGAGAGTAAGGCTACTTTGGCTTAAAAGCAATAAACTGGATTATTGGATTATTCGTTGTCTTTATTCAAATTTTTTTTGCATTTGTTAGTTTTGCGTCAAGATTTTGTGGTTTCTGGATTCCTCTCGTTGAGTCGAATCCAACGAGTATAAAATTGTGGTCAAAAGTAATAGTTTTTTGAATAAAGCCGAAAATAAACCAATAAATCTTTGGACAAGTTGAAGCAACCACCGCCCCGACCACCAGGTAATTCACGATACTTGCCCGGGAGAGGAATCAAACCCTGCCCACTTGGGCGCAAGGCCTGATACATTCCGCTGGGACAAGTCCACAGGTGGTGTTTTGAACCCAACTTGGTCAAGCAAAATTGGGGATGTCAATAGTCGACATCTTTGAGGGTATAAAGATTCTTTCCAAATCTAGAGTAACCACCAGTAGCTCAAATTGTTAGATCAAGGGCATTTTCATCTGATTCTATTATCAAATCCCTTGATGCTTTCTCCTGGCTTTTAGTATCAACATCATCTAGAAATAAACACAACACACCAATGCTTCAACAATAGAAATAAACACATGCATTCTTCTTGAAAGTGCTCATATCGTAGTTGATCTAGAACATGAAGAGAATCAGCGGATTAACAAGAGCTTAATGAGGCTTTTATCCTCGCTTCCAACATAGGACACATGGGCACATCGCGGGTAATACCAGCCCACCAAACCTGCAAAAACTAAAGACTTAGTAAAGGCAAAAAGCTGATAAAAAGATCCTCAAAAGTTCTATAAATACAAAAGATAAGCATCACAATAAAGGATAATTCATAAATCACATTACGAAATATGAGTTTAATAGCTTGAAAGTCTGCCAAATATTTGAAACGATACAACTGAGAGTGTCGGGGGAAGGAAACTAAGAAAGAACGATAGAAACAAAGGCAGTTAGATGCCACAAAGACAATTTAACTTTAATAGTAGTTCTCTACAAGAATTGAAATCTAATGACGCAAATACATACACACGTATAAATATACTTTGGTCATTCAATTGAACACATCCCGAGCTCTGAAAAGATGTTGAGACTTGAGTGTTGAGAGCACCACAATCCGAAAATTCACCTTGTGAAACTCCAAATGATTGGTACCAAATGTATTTGTTGAAGGGCTGCAAAATTTAGATATGTGAGGAAGTTAGCATAAGCTTCAGATAAACCCAAGCAAAATACTTATTTCATTATACTATTTGTTGAAAGATTCAGAAGCAAAATCAAAAACTAGATAAATAAAGATGCTCCACAACTTTATGCAACCGTCTCAAGACAAGCAATATGTGCCCTTTCACTACTCTTGCTTGGCATCCAACATTGTTGTGCATGAATAGAAATGCAAAAGTAGGCCCAAATCCTTTCCATCAAGCTTTTGCAAAAGTTTTCGACTTGTGTTTGCTCTAACATTTCATGATAGGGGATGTCCATCAAGTACAGGATAAAAGACACAAACAAGAATGATTTTCTAATGGCAGCTAAGTAGATAGTAGACTTGGATAGAAGAACAAAATTAATGTTTAAAAGTTCGGAAAAATGGTATACCGTCTCCCTTCCTCTTCCTCTTGTTGTTCTGTATCACTCGAGAAAATAGCCATCCAAAGAAGCATAACACGTTCTCCGCTTCTCATAACTGTAATACAGAGCAAACATACGAGTAAATCAAAGTTGAGAGCTCTTCATCATCATATCTAGTCAGGAACTACAAAAATTTTAAAGAAACACCTAATCGTAATAACTTGACAGCTATTTTATCTTTGATCAATCAAGGTGAACAAATATTTTTTTCCTCAGTTAGACATTAAAAATTTAAGTATGTTTGTAGCGTACATGTTACAAATCGTGATTCACGCTTACCACATCTTTAGTTTTTCTAACGAATATATATGGTCCTTTTTTGGGGCTCTTATTACGTCAAATTATACAGCTGTATATTTTTTTATTACTCTTGAAACACCTTTATCACCATTGAAAGGGTTGAAATGTTAATTAACAGTTTTTTTTTTTCTCAACATGGTAGGAAACTTCCATTGATAAAAAATAGCACAACAGTACATCAAAGAACCATGAAGTTTGTAATGTATGTGTATTTCCCAAAAGAAAGCCAAGATGGAATTACTAGTTTAATGAAACCATTTATTAGCTCTTAGCTTAATATTTCTGTCACCACAAGACTTGAAATTTAATGACACGAATACGCAACCCCATAAATATATTTGACCATGCAATTGAATACAACTTGACCATTAAAACACTACCATGTTGGACTTCAAATGATTGGTGCCAAAAACGTATCAGTAAAATGGCTGCAAAAATTCAGAAATATGAGAGAGCTAGCACAAGCTTTGGATAAATCCAAGAGGCCTTTCCAAAGTCAACCTAACCGGTTACCTTTTTCGAGGAGCTAAAACAGGCCTATAGGTTTGCCTCTATAATAGAAGAAGTATAATTAGATAAGAAGTATATAGAATTAGCCAGACCGTGATGCTTAATTAATTATATTTGCTGAAAGACTAAGAAGAAAACTTAAAAACTAACAAAGATTCTCCACAGCTTTTGCAACTGTCTGAAGACAAACACTATGTGCCCTTCCACTACTCTTGTTCGCTATCTCACATTGTTGTGCATGAAATGAAATGAAAAAATAACCCCAAGTCCATGCTATCAAGGTTCTGCAAAAGTTTCAACTAGTGTTTGCGCTAAAATCTCGCAGTAGCTGATGTTCATAAAGTACAGGTTAAAAGACACGAACAATAAGGATTTTCTAATGACAGAAAATTAGATAATACACTTGAACAGAGAAAGAGGTTACTGTATCAAAAGTTCAGAAAATTTAAATACCGTCTCCCTTTCTCTTGTTGCAAAGTATCACCCAGAAGATCTCCTTAAAAAGAAGCATAACACAATCTCCATGGCAGCTCTTGATCTATCACATCTGGTCATAAATTACAAGAAAAATAAATAACTCCACTGCAAGTTTACCTTATATTTGCAATGGGCCAATTAAGTAAGAACAATGGAGGCACCAGAATTTTTTTTCTCAGGAAGACATAAAAAGTTTGTATGACTTGTTGATTACAACATAATAGAAATCACGCATATCACATCTTTATTTACTACATAAAATATGGTCTCTCTTTTTTTCCTTGCTATGTCAAATTAATAATCATACAACTGTGTATTGTTTCATTAGTACTCAAAACCCTTTGATCACAATGGAAAGGGATAAAATATAAATTTGCATAAATAAGGTTCGAAAGAGAGCATGCAACACAATATCATAAGGGAAGACAAAATTCCATATCCTGAAAAACATAATTCGAAAAAATAAAGTTCGACATTTTAAGTAGCAACCAGTTAAATGCATGATGTGTCATAGAAATTAAGGGAAAAAAAAAAAAGGACAAAATCAAACGCATGATGCCTCATGGAAATTATAGCTTGAAATATGGAGGAGTGACTTTCAAAAAACTGAAATAGGGAGAAGTGCAGTATTAGTACCTTTTTTTGATGTAAAACGCACCACCTGGGGGCCATTAGCTACTTGGGTCAAAGACATTCTTGCCGTCTATCTCGACTTGAGGAATGTGAGAAATGAGGGGCCAATATTTGCCTTTCCCCTTTTCACACCGCTTTTTCATAACCGGACATTCTTCGATCCGCAATTGCAAAAGTGAGGGAGGCAGCCCCCCTCCTTGCTCCTCTGCAGAAAACGATGCGAGGTTGGGGCAATTATGGATTCCCAGTGATGGAAGGGAGGAAAGCAGCCCTAGCTCTGTAATGGTCTTGAGCTTGGGGCAATTGACGATGACAAGTACTTCGACGGAGGGGATGTTTTGAAAGTCTTTGTAAGATACCTTCTCCACATTTGGGAAGCTTCTGATATGCAGATGGGACAAAGAAGGAGGCAACCACAGCATCATCCCATCTGTTCCTTCTTCTTCTGGTGGAAATGACGCCCAACCATATTTTTCAAGACTGAGTTCTTTGAGAGAGGACAATCTGTGCAAACCCCACTTTGACGGGGGCTTATTAACCCGCATGTCGACATTCTCCAACCAAAGGCTAGTGAGATTGGTGAAGTACAAGAAACTCTCTTCCTTCAGAATACAGGAAATGAGTCCTGTATCGGCAGCACAACCACTTATTTGCAACGCTTCAAGAGATTTGTAGGCGTTCTCTGGCAGGCCCTTGAGTTTCTTGCACCATACAATATACAATTGCATCAGATTGGCTGCGTTGAACCATCCTTCCGGAATGGACTCTACCATATCGCAAGAAATTATCCTTAATTGCCTGAGATTCTTGAGAGATCCACCATTGTTATGTTGCATCACTTCCGGCAAGGATTTGAGACTCCCACACCCCTTGATTTCAACAGTTTGAAGAGATGGACAATTGATTTCCATCCCCTCTTCTGCTAGTATCGACTCCAGCATTACACATCCCTCAATCCTCAGTGTAGTAAGATTTGGGGGCAGTCCAGTTCTCGAACAACTTAAGTATGTGAGCGATGGACACTTTGAAACCTCCAATTTCTCGAGACTATTCAGCATCATCAACTCAGGTAGGGATCGGAGAGCGTCACAAGATTCAATACACAATGTTCTCAGTGTAGAGGGCAAACTTATCTTTGGGAAAGAGATGAGACAGGGACACGTGCGGATGATGAGCTCCTGAAGGTATTTGAGGTTGTGTAGCCCCCGTGGTAGCTTCTCCAGCTTTTCACAATCCATTATTTCCAAATGCTCTAGCATCATTAAGTAAGGTGGCTCCTCATACTGATTTCGCCGTTCCTCTTCCTCTTCTTCAAACAAGGAAATAAGCTTGCTGCAGTCTTCAACCACCAAAAGTCGGAGGGCAGGGAGGTGGTGTTGCCGTCTCACCTCATTGTTCCACAATGACGTGAGTTCTTTACAACCACAAAGAAAGAGTTCTTGGAGTCCCGTCAGCCCTTCAAAAAACCAGTTGGGTAGGAACACGAGACCCTTAATATTTTCAACTCTCAGGGAAGTCAGCAAGCTCAGATTACTACACCTTGCATTTTCCAACACTGCTCCACTACCGAAGGAGTCCGGAATCAAAACATCATTGAGAGTTAAGGAGATGAGCGTATCAAATTGAAGCCTATTATTCATTTCAATTACCTCTTCAAGGCCTGGAACCCATGCAACCTCTTGCAGCGGGCACTCTTCAATATCCAGCTCTTTTAAGCAAGGAAGATTGCTAGGCAATCTACCCAAAAGATTGGGACACCTTTTAATGGAGAGCTTTGACAAGCGAGGAAATGCTTGAGCTCCCTCCTCCCCTTCAAAAGGAGACCAGTATTTCCATTGAGGCATGTCCTCTAAGGTTAAAATCTGTAGTGCTGGAAAAGGATATGAGCAGGCCGACCCATAGAACTCGAGTCCAACATTCTCTACCGCCTTCATCCCTTGAATGGAAAGATTTTCAAGTGATGGTAATTGACCCAAAGGAGGCAAATAAGTGCAATTTTCAAAGTTGTGGAATTTCAAGTTGACCATGTTATAGAACATTGCATTTCCTACCCAAATCGGAAATCTTAAGCCATGGTAACCGCTAATAGTAAGCTCTTTTAATTTGTTGTGAGGTCTTAGCATGTCAAGCACATCTAATTCAATTGCTACATTGCGAGTACTGCCTGGGATGTTACTCCATCTCATAAACAGCGAATCCAATCCTTTTTTATCCCTCAAGTTGGCCCTCTTGGCATCCAGAGCATTCAACACATTCTCCAACCCTGATATGTAAAGTTCCCCTCTAAGATGAATCAAGTTGCCCAACTCATTTAGGTTAGACTCACTACTGCCTTGGCTGACAATGAATTGTGATAATGTTTGGAGACTTGTCAGTTTACCTAGTTTTGGTGGCATTTCTTGTAAGGAATTTGCCAGAGTAACATCGAGATGCCGCAAATTAATAAGGTTACTCATGTTTGCAGGCAACTTGCTGAGGTTTTTACACTCCCTCAATAGTAGTGTTTGTAGGTTATATAGAGTTCCTATTGATTCCGGTAATGTGGCAATCAAGGAATATGAAAGGTCAAGGAACCTCACATGTTTCAAAGCTCCAATCGAACTCGAAAGTTCAGATATTAAATAATATCTCAAATTGAGCACGCGTAAACGCCTTAGTTTTGGCAACATATGGAGGGGAACATCGTGGGTCAAGTGGGAATTTACCCTGTTGGTACCTCGATCTCTCGATCCAAATGGTAGAAAAGACCGTACATTTTTGGCTTTCTGGAAGGCCTTAAACTTTTTTATGCCATCGTAACCGCCGCGCGTGTAGGATGAATAGCGAGCCTTAGAGATATTTTCATCCTCCTCAAGCTTCTCCTCCATCCTAAAACAAATTCTTCCCGCAACAAACTGAGCCAAATCATTGATGAGGTCATGCATAACAAATAATGAGACTTCACCACTGCTTACCGGTTGAAATAAAGATCTCGATAACAATTCCTCAAAGAAGTCACGTCCAACGTCTTCCATTTGCTTTTGTCCTGGTTGTTTCGGAATTAAGCCTTCCGCCATCCACAATAAAACTAGTTCCTTCTCCTCAAATTCGTAACCCTTAGGCAGTACAGAACAATATCCAAAACACTTCTTCAAATGCGAAGGGAGGTCATAGTAGCTTAATCTCAAAGCTGGAAGAATGATTGTTTTTCCGCCAGGTAACTCCCATATCTTACTATTCAATACTTCTTCCCAATCATCTTCTCTCATTTTACACCTTAGAAGGGCACCAAGTGTCTTCGCAGCCAAAGGCAATCCTCCACATTTTTTCACAATTTTTCTACCAAGTGAAACTAAATTTGTGCTTTCATCTATATTCTCAAATGCAAGTTGTGCAAACACTGACCAACAATCATCCTCTGATAGTTCCTTCAGGGGATGGTATTTACCGATTCCGGTCATCATACTTGCAACATCCCTATTACGTGTTGTTACGATGACTTTACTTCCTAGGGCTCCATGATTGAAAGGAATCTTTAAACTGGTCCAATCACCATAGTGTTCATTCCAGTAATCATCCAGAACAATCAAGAACTTTTGCCCAGTCAAAGCCTTTTTCAATTGATTTCGAACTTGTTTCAAGGATAATAAATTGCAAACGTCACCGGTAATAGACTCAAGAATTCCTTTTGTCACTTCCATAATGTCAAACTCTTTAGATACACAAACCCACCCTTTCTTATCAAAACTGTTTGCTGTTTCGCTGTTGTAGACCATTTGAGCAAGGGTGGTCTTCCCGACACCACCCATACCCACAATCGGGACAACATCAAAGTTTCCATTATTTGATTGATCGCTTCGGAGCAACTCTATTACCGCCTTTTGATCATCATCCCTACCATACACACAGTATTCATGTGTCAAAGATGAAGTGGTTGGTCTTTGTGGAGGTCTAGTAGCGTGCGCTGCGTCAGCACTTTGCAAGCCAAGCCCAATTTTTCGGTCAAAGAGATCCTTCAACCTCTTAGTAATCTCATCCATCTTGGACCTCGTACTAAAATCAGAAATTAGGGTGCTTGGATTGAGACGCGTACAACAAGTAGGTATGAGGGCACGTACCTTGTTGGTGCTAGCTCGAGACTCTTTCAACACATTCTGTCGCAGAGCTTCTGTGGAGAACTCGTCCAGTATGTCATCCAAATCATAAGCCAAGTCCTCAAGATCCTCCAGCCACAGTTTGATACCCCTATGATCTGTCCTCACTTGCTTCTCTTCAGCATCTGCAAGCACGGCATCTATTTGTTCCAACATCATCCTCCATTTCATCAGCAGATCATGAATTTTCTCCCTCCTCGCAAAGTTCAAGAACTCTTGGGAGGTCAATATCTTAACGAGCCCCTCAAGGAAAGCCTTAACAAAGATTTCCGCTACAGCCATTGGGGTCTCTCTCTCTCTCTCTCTCTCTCTCTCTCTCTCTCTGTGATGAAAAAGGCGAGCAACAAAAGAAAGACGATAAATATTGTGTATAATTCAGAACGGAAAACCCAGCTAATAGGGATATGGGGACTTTTAGTGAACGCCTGATTGATTTTTCTAGAAGGGTAAATTTCACTTGCCTCCCCTGAGGTTTATGATAATTACAGGAACCTCCCCTAGTATTTCTGAAATTCCACGGACCTCCCTACTTTTGAAAATAAATGTCAGATTCCCCCTCCCGTCAGTCAATTTGCAGCTAACGGAGTTAACTTTCATGCTGAAATTACATTGTTACCCCTAGCGTGCTTTTTATTTTAAATCTTAAATTTTTTATAACTCTTGTTTTATATATTCATTTTTTATGAAATTTATATTTTTAAAACCTACTAAAAAATATCTACAAAATGAGATCGATATCCAATGTGAAATTATGTAAAAATAAAATCTTAATTTTTCAATGTGAATTAAAATGTTATATAGTTTAAATTTTTCAACGTGTAACTCAAAATTTTAATCCTCAAAATTTTTACATCTTTTTTTGCTTATATTCATTTTTCATAAAATTCATGTAAAATTTAAATCTTAATTTTTCAATGTGAATTAAAATGTTATATAGTTTAAATTTTTCAACGTGTAACTCAAAATTTTAATCCTCAAAATTTTTACATTTTTTTTTGTTTTTATTAATTTTTCATAAAATTCATGTAAAATTTAAATTCTAATTTTTTTAATGTGATAGTAGACCGGGGCTGTTAGCCCAGATGGTCGTGTAGCCCCTTCTATAGAGGTGAAGTTCTAGGTTTGACTCCTATGGAGCGGAGGTAAACCTTTGTCATTTACTAACATTTAACAGCTAACTCTACTGATGTATATCGAATGGAAAAAAAAAGTGACCGTATAATTAAAATTTGCGTTGAAAATTTGAAATTTTATTAGGAGAAAGCCACCAATAATTAGAAAAATGAACTTGCAAATCTACCACGTTCATTTAATTAAGAATGTATTTGGAAAAAACTAAATTGTTAAACAAGAAGATTTTATGATGTTTTGTACAATTTTTGAGTAAAAATTTGACTTAAACGTTTTTAAAAAATTAAATTATGTAACATTATAATTAAAATTCACATTGAAAAAATAATATATATATTTTTTTTCCTAATTTCACATTCAATATAGATCTCATTTTGTAGATCTCTTCGAGTAGATTTTAAATATATAATTTTTATAAAAATAAATATATAATATAAAAGTTATAAACATTTTAAGATTTAAAATAAAAAGAGGCGAGTGAGGGAGAGAAGCAACAACCACCTTACTGAAACACCCCCAAAATAGATTCTTGCAAGTTGTATCCAATCGCATTGGGAAGAGTATTGAGTTGCTGGGGTCTCGTTTTCAAGACCATGGACCCTCAGAAGGAACTTTCTTTATTATAGTAACTCATTAAAATCAAGCACTTAAAAGACAATATTGTACTGATGAGTAAAATAATAAGGGGTGAACTTCCGTCACCCAATAATGTCACTCACAATTTATTGTGGGGTTGGGAAAAAAATTAGGATTGGGGTGACTGTGTAGTGTGTACAACGAATGGCAGTAAGTTGGCAAGTGAAGAAATAGGTGAATATAGAAATTTGAGGTTCATTTTGGAAGAACCAGGACCCAAGTGAATGTGACCCCAAAAGAAGCTTCCTCTCTTATCTTTAGCTAGAGCAATGCATGAATTGGTTGTGGAGTGGTGGGTCTCACGCGGGAAGAAAACAAAGCTTTGAATGAGGAAGTCAATAATGGGGTCTCTTCAATATCTTTGTGATCTAAACCGGATGTTTAAGTTAACTTGTGTGAATCTCGATTAATTTTAGAGTTCTAAAGTTAACAATCAGGCATACCTCCATGGCTCTAAGGTTTGGAATGTTTGGTCTCTGTGGGATTCGAACAGACGATCTCATGGGAAGCACTTATTGTTTTTGCACACCCACTTGGCCAAACATCTTGCGGTCTCAGTTTGAGATTAAATTGTTTACATTCGGTGTAAAGTAGGCGTTTTATTCCACCACCATCATAGGGGGGCTGCATCATGATTTAATTGTTGTTGTTTATACCGTTCATCTTGTAAAACCTGCATAATAGTACAACAACGAATGGCAGGAAGTTGGCAAGTGAAGAAATAGGTGAATATAGAAATTTGAGGTTCATTTTGGAAGAACCAGGACCCAAGTGAATGTGACCCCCGAAATAATCTCCCCTCTTTTCTTTATAGCTAGAGCAATGCATGAATTGGTTATTGGCGGTGGTGGGGTCTCACGCGGGAAGAAAACAAAAGGTTTTAATGAGGAAGTCAATAATGGCGCCTCCTCGCAAGAAGTAAAATACTGTAGTAAACAATGGCATTATGCAGAATACGCATGATGTCAGTTTGTATGCATCTCAACTAATTTCGAGATTCTGAAGTTATCGATTAGGGATACCTCCATTGCCTCAAGGTTTGGAATGTTTGGTCCCTGTAAGATTCGAACATGCAATATCACGGAGAGCGCGTATTGTTTTCTCATACCCACTTGTCTAAAACACCTTGCGGTCTCAGTTAGAGATTAAATTCTTAACATCGCTGGTGTAAAACCCACCATTTTCACCACCGTCATATGTGGGCTTCTCTGTGAGTTTATTATTGTAATCTGTACCATTCATTTTGTAAGGCCCGTAGAGTAACACATCAGTTCAAAAGATCAGTTTGATCGGACATCGAAACGTATGTCAACTTTTGAAAATTTTCTTTTGTAAAATTAACGTTCAATGATAGTTTAACTTTAAAATTTTTGACTGTCCATTTTACAAATAAAATTCAAATTTTGTATCGATATTCGATCAAGATGATTTTTTTGCATGAATGTACGACTCTGTGGCCTTTACAAGAGGAATGATCAAATAAATAACACTCAAGGTTCCACAAAAGCGGTGGTGAAAAAGTACGATTTTATACATCGCTGTAAGGGATTTAAAAGCATGGTAGAGAATGCATGAATTGGTGGTGGTGAGGTCTCTCAGCAATGAGTTCTATGATTGAAACTTCGGGATTTTTAAGTTAAATAATAGAGTGATTTAACTTCTTTTTTCATTCAATATTTTCTCTCATTTAGTTTTGCATTTTTTTTGGTGTGAATTATTGAAAACTTAGAATAGAAAAAATAAAATGACTCAATTACTCAGCAAAAACACTCCTCACATTCTAGCGAGAAAGTCAATAATTGCATATCGTCAAAAGAAACAAAATAGCAATTGCATCTCTATGGTAGTGCAGAATACGCGGAATCTGGCCCTAAATACAACAACCTATCGAAGGCATTGTAAATTCTATAGGATTTGAGGTAGGCACATAATATTCAAATTATCTAATTCACTTTAATTATCTAATTCATGCATAATATTCATCGAAAAGGGAAAACTATATAATTTCACCCAATTACTTGTATACTATAATAACTTCGATTATCCAAAACAAAGAATGGCTTGTTGGAAAATTGGAATTTGACCAAAGAGTCTTCGAGTGTTTTGAGAAAGAACCTTTGTTGTGTATATAACCTCCGAGTATAGCATAAAGGATTAAGGATTGGATCTTCTTGGGGTATCCAAATTTCCCGAAGGAGGGAGTGTGCACACTGCACACTATGCGAGCTTTGAGCTCTTGACCTGACTGTGGGCCTAAGGCCCGAGGTCCTTGTCCTGTGATTGGGGCCCATGTGCCTTATCTTTTGTGGACCAGAAGTTCTAGACTTGGGCTCCATGATTTGGGCTTCTGGGGTTGGGCTACCAAAAATATCCTGGTTGTGGAAGCATAAGAGGTTTTTTTTTTCCCTCCCCTATCTGATGCTTCCTTTTCACTTTAGCATCACAAATTTGAAACAAGATACTAAAATTAGGGTAAGAATCCCACCCACATACTTAATAATAGAACAGTGCATGTTTTCAATATCGGGATATGTTTCGTGTATCGTTTTTTTCATTGTATAAATCGTACCAAATTTTATACAAATTTATCAAAAACGAAACGTATTCCATATCTTTTCATTATGTAATTTTTATCATTTTGTGCTATCAAATTCAAGGGCTAATGAATAAAGGGAGTGCTGAAAATCTTTCAGAGTTTTTGACATAATTAATGGACCGAGCAGGATTATTTCCCTGTTCTGCATCTTGGGCTTTACCTGTGGTTTGGTTACAAAGTGGACAATTTCCCATCATCCATTCACTACCCAGTCAAGAAATGCAACATCACTCTCATTCTCCTATTTTATCCCCGAAAACATATGGGTAAAAAAATTTGGTATAGAATGCACAAATTTTTTTATTAAGGCCCACTCCGGGTCCCACACGGATGGTCGGATATCGGTAAATTAGCTCAATCGGATATCGGTAAATTTTTCATCCGTTTATCCAGTTTTTGGTTCAGAATAAAAAACTGGATAAACCAATGGAGCATTTATCGATATCGGATTGAGTTGATTTTTTTTATGAAATGCTTGTAAGCATTATTTTGAAGAACATGACTAGCTTCGATCATCCGTTTGAGACCCGGAATGGTTTAAACCAACTGATTTGTACATTTTATTTTATATACAAAAGTTTTTGTACACCTAGCAGGCTAGCACTGTCCATTTTATCCAAGGATGGAGCTAGGGGGAAGGGGACAAATAGTGGCGGCCACCATCATAAGGTTTTCAAAAAATATAATTATTATATGGAAGACAGAAAACTTATCCCGGAATTATATAGACTCGCCTTCACTAGATTTTTAGGTTAAGCTAGAACAATGCTAGATGTATTATTTAGCAAAATAAGTGAAGTGCATCATAATTAATTGCCAAGAGTAATTTAGGGTGCTGATTTTTTTATCCTTGATCATAAAGTTTTATTCTTGATCATAAGCTAGCACTGTTGGAGGATTTGCACCTGAACCCCGAAAGAAAGCAAAAAAAAAGAAAAAAAGAAGTGAAAAGATAAGGGAAAATTGATGCATTGAAAACCAAATATTTCCTTAACAAGTTATACTATGTGACAAGAAAACGAATCTACAAGCAGGAGAGAAAGGGAAGGTTTGCCATGTAAGTTTTGAACCAAACTTTGTTAAGCAGAATTGATTAATGACTTTTTTTTTTTTTGAGCAGCGGAAAAGATTTATTAATCAAAGCAAAGATTAAAATGATTAAAGGAACAAAAATAAACAGTATCACAACGAGAGGAAAGCATTCCAAATAAATTGACACCCTAACCCCTTGATAATCATATTCCGCCAAAGCCCCAAGAGAACCAAGGTTATACCAGAAATCAACCAAAAAGAAGAGAACAAAAGACAAAACTAATAGTAGGCAGATTGTTTCCCATATCAACCCAAAATGAGTAGATTGCTCCCCATTTCAGCGAAATTTGAAATCCATAGAATTTGGACTATTCCAGCAAGCCATAGCCACATGCCTCACCATTTTTCAGCAACAACTATTGCCTTAGCCTGAACAGACAAATCACCCCAATTTTACTGCAGGACTTGATTTTGAGAGAATTTTGTGGCTGCTCCACAGCCCTCTTCTCATCTTGAGCTTCCATCAATGGTTGAGACTTTTGAATAAAAGACTCTACCCAAATCACAATAAACAGCCGTTGCTCAAATTTAGATCAAGGGCATTGTATCTGATTCTATTATCAATCACTTGATGCTTGCTCCTGGCCTACATAGAAATAAAAACAACACACCAATGCTTCACGAATAGATATAACCACATCCAATGCTTTCTTAAAGTGCTCATAGCATAGTTGGTCTAGAACATGAAGAGAATCGGTGGATTGACAAGCGCTTAATGAGGCTTTTACCCTCGCTTCAAACGGAGGACGCATGGGAATATCGTGGGTAATACCAGCCCACCAAACCAGTAATACTAGCTAAATATTTAATGTGCACAAAAAGCTGATAAAAAAGATCCTCAAAAGTTCTACAAGTGCAAAAGACCAAGCGTCGCAACAAGGCATAATTCATAAATCACATTACGAAATATGAGTCTAATAGCTTGAAAGTCTGCCAAATCTTTGAAAACGATACCAAATAAATGGAGGAGGATGAACAAATGAGAGTGTTGGGGGAAGGAGACTAGGAAGAACAATAAAAACAAAGCGCACAAACAATTTAAGTGTAATGTTCTCTACAAGACTTGAAATCTGATGACGCACTTGTAAATATATTTTGAGCATTCAATGGAATGCATCCTAAGCTCTAAAAGCACATTGAGACTTGAGAGATGAGAACACCGCAATCCAGAAATTCACCATGGACAACTTCAAATGATTGGTGCCAGAAATGTACGAGTTGAAGGCTGCAAATTTTAGAAGGGTGAGAAAGTTAGCACAAGCTTTGGGCAAACCCAAGAGAAATACCAATACTTAACTCATTATATTTGCTGAAAATAGACAACAGTGTATTGTTTTATTAATACTTGAAACTCTTTTTATCACAAATGGTTTAAGGACAAAAAATTGAGTCTAAAAATTATTCATAATATGTGTGTGAGAACCATGTGGTTTGTTTAATATATGTGTAATTTCCCAAAATCACTTGTGCAAACAGACAAAGATATTTTTAGAGAGGAAAAAAAAAAGGCACGATGGAGGAATTAATATCCCTTAATTAGGTGAATTAGTATGTGAGAAGTGGAGGTACCTTTTTGATGTAAAAATGCACCACCCGAGGGCCATTAGCGGCTTGGGCCCCAAAAGTCCAAAAAGTCCAATTTGCGGTCGTCGATCACGACTTGAGGGATGTGAGAAATGAGGGGCCAATATTTGCCTTTACCCTTTTCGCACCGCTGCTTCAGTTTCGGACAATTCTTTCTAATCTCCAATCTCAAAAGCGACGGGGGCAGCTTTAATCCTTTCTCCTTCGCAGAAAATGATGCGAGCTTGCGGCAATCCTGGATCCCCAGTTCCGAAAGTGAGGGAAGCTGCCCTAGCTCTGTAATGGTCGTGAGCTTGTTGCACTCCCATATCATAAGTTTGTTGAGAGAGGGGAGGTTCTGAAAGTTCTTGCAAGACAGCTTCACCAGATTTGGGAAACCTATGATTATCAGCGAGTTCAGAGAACAGGGCAACCACGACATCATCCCATCTCCTTTTTCTTCTGGTGGAAATGACTCCCAATTATAATTCATAAGGTTGAGTTGTCTGAGAGAGGACAATCTGTACAAACCCCACTCTGATGGGGGCTTGTTACCCATGTCGACACTGCTCAAGGAAAGCCGAGTGAGATTGGTGAAGGAGGAGAAACTCTCTTCTTTCAGAATGTAGGATGCGACTCCGGTGCTGCTACTATCTATCCATAGATGTTGAAGACAAGTAAGGTGGTTGTGGATGTTGTTGTTGTTGGAGGCATGGTGTGGCAGGCCCTTGAGCTTCTTGAGGCCGTAGCTATGCAATGACGTCCGATTAGTTGTGTAGAACCATCCTTCCGGAATGGACTCCAGATTCTCACAGTGCCTTATAACCAATTCACGGAGATTCCCGGGACATACACCATTATCATCATTTTGCATCACATCCGGCAAGGATTTGAGGCTCTGACAGTAACCGACAATAACATATTTCAGACGTGGACAATTGATTTTCATCCCTTCCTCTGCTAGTATTGATTCCATTTCCACAATTTTTAACACACGGATACGAGAGTGGGCGGTAGCCCGGTTCTAGAACTACTTAAATACGTGAGCGATGGACACTCTGAAACCGTCAAATTCCGGATACTATTCAACTCAGGTAGGGGCTGCAGAGTGTCACAATTGCAAATATCCAAGTTTATAAGCGTAGACGGCAAACCTGTCTTTGGGAGAGAGATGAGACTTGGACAAGTGAGGATGATAAGCTTCTTAAGAGATCCGAGGTTGTCCGACCCACGCGGCGGCTCCTCATGCGACTCTACCACTGCTTCTTGCCCTTCTTCTTCTTCTTCGAACAAGGAAATTAGTCGGGGCGGCCTTGAATCACCAAATCTTTGCACGACAGGAGACAATGGTGTATTCTGACTTCTTTTTTCCACAATGATGTGAGGTCTTTACAACCAACGATAGAGAGCTCTTGGAGTCCCGTCAACCCTTGAAGAAACCAATTTGGTAGACTCGTGAGACCCTGGATGTTCTCCACTCTCAGGGAAGTCAGCGAGCTCAAATAGCTATAGCTTGCATTTTCCACAACTACTTCATCACCTGCTTCTGGATTACGGAAGGAGTCTGGGAGTGAAACATCTTTGAGAGAGAGGGAAATGAGTGAATCAAAGTGAAGCGTGTTCCTTACTTCATTCAGCTCTATAGGCCTTGGAACCCATGAAACCACCAACAGTGGGCAATTTTCAATTTCGGCTTTTTAAGCACGGAAGATTGCCAGGCAATTTACCCAAAAGTTTGGGACACCTTTTAATGGAGAGCTGTGATAAGTGAACAAATGCTCGAGCTCCCTCCTCGACTCCAAAAGGAGACCATTCTTTCCATTCTGGCATGTCCTCCAAGGTTAAAATCTGTAGAGTTGGGAATGGATTTGAGTAGCCCGACCCATAGAACTCAGGTCCAAAATTCTCTACTGCCTTCATCCCTTGAATGTAGAGTCTTTTAAGCAAGGGTAATTGCCCCAGAGATGGCAAGGAAATGCATTGTTCACAATTGTGGAACTTCAAGGAGACGATATTACAGAAAAAAGCACTTCCAATCCAAGTCGGAAATGTTACCCCCTGATAACCAACAATGGTAAGCTCTTTTAAATTCTTATGAGGCCTTAACATGTCAAGCACTTCTAATTCAATACTTCCGTTGTGAGAATTATCTGAGATGTCACTCCATTCCATCAACAACACATCTAAGCCTTCTTTATTATCCAAGTTGGCCCTCGTGGCATCCATAGCACCCGTCACATTCTCCAAGCCTGATATGGAAAAAGTCCCTTTAAGATGAATCAAGTTGCCCAACTCATTTATATTACACCCACCACCGCCTTGGCTGACAATAAAGTTAGACAATGTTTGGAGACTTGTCAATTTACCTATATTTGGTGGCATTTCTTGTAAGGAATCAGCACCAGTAACATCGAGATGCCGCAAGTTTATTAGGTTACTCGTGTTTGGAGGCAACTTGCTGAGATTTTTACAATCTCTCAGTATCAATGTTTGTAAGTTATAGAGGGTTCCTACAGAGTCCGGTAATGTGGCAATCAAGGCACATGAAAGGTCAAGGAACCTCACATGTTTCAAATCTCCAATCGAACTCGAAAGCTCACAAATTAGATAACTTCTTAAACTGAGCACGCGCAAACGTCTTAGTTTCGGCAACAAATGGAGGGGAACATAACTAGTCAAGTAGGAGCTTGACTGGTTGGTTCCTTGATCTCTCAATCCAAATGGTAAGAAAGACCGTAGATTTTTTGCTTTTTGGAAGGCCTCAAACTTTTTTATGCCATCACGATAACCACGTGTATAGGATGAATAGCGAGCCTTAGCGATATTTATATCACCCTCATTTTTTGTAATCTCCTCCAGTCTGAAACAAATTTTTCCTGCAACAAACTGAGCCAAATCGTTGATGAGGTCATGCATAACAAACAGTGGCACCTCACCACTACTTGATGACTGAAATAAAGATCTCGATAACAATTCCTGAAAGTATTCACATCCAACATCCTCCATTTGTTTTTGTCCTTCTGGCTTTTGAATTAAGCCTTCTGCAATCCACCAGAGAACTATCTCCTTCTCCTCAAATTTATAACCCTTGGGCAAGATGGAATAGTATTCGAAACACCTTTTCAAATGTGAAGGGAGGTGATAGTAGCTCAATCTCAAAGCTGGAAGAATTTGACCTTCCTTGTCTGATAACCATATCTTACTCTGCAATACATCTTCCCATTCACGAGCTGTCGATTTTCTTTGTAAAAGGCCACCAAGTGTCCTAGCAGCCAATGGTAATCCTCCACATTTTTGCACAATTTTTTGACCGATTGAAACCAAATTTGCACGTTTGTCTGAACTTCTATTCACAAATGCATATTGTGCAAACACTGGCCAACAATCATCATCTGATAGTTCCTTCAAAGAATGGAATTTATCGATTCCGGCCATCATCTCTGCAACTTCCTTATCACGTGTTGTTACCATGATTTTGCTTCCAGAGGCTCCATCGTTAAAAGGGCTCCTTAAATTAATCCAATCACTGGAATTTTTGTTCCAGACATCATCTAGAACCATCAAAAACCTTTTCCCAGTCAAAGCCTTCTTTAATTCAACTTGAATTGGTTCCAATGCATTATATGGGCAAGACTTGGAAGTGACGGACTCGAGAATTGCTTTTGTCACAGGCAAAATGTCAAACACATCAGATACAAAAACCCACGCTTTCATCTCAAAAGGTTCCCCCACATCTTTGTAGACATGCTGAGCAAGCGTCGTCTTACCAACCCCAGGCAAACCCACAATCGGAACTACACTAACTTTTTCATCGCTCGGTTGATCAGACATGAGCAGCTCTATTATCTTCCTTTTATCACCATCCCTACCATATAAAGGAGTTTCATGACTCAAAGATGACGTGGGTGGACTTTGTGGAGCTTGAGCAGAGGGGCCGGCAATAACATTTTGCAAGCCAAGCCCAATTTTTTGGTCAAAGAGATCTTTCAACCTCTTAGTGATCTCATCCATCTTGGACCTCATTCTAAAATCAGAAACTCGGGTGCTTGGATCGAGATGCGTAATAGAAGTATGTATGAGTGCACTTACCTTGCTAGTGCTAGCTTGAGACTCTTTCAACACATTCTGTCCCAAAGCTTCAGTGGAGATCTCGTCTAGTATGTCATCCAAATCATAAGCCAAGTCCTCAAGATCCTCCAGCCACAGTTTGATACCCCTATGATCTGTCCTCATTTGCTTATCTTCAGCATCTGCAAGCAAGGCATCGATCTGTTCCAACATCATCTTCCATTTCATCAACAGATCATGAATATTCTCCCTCCGCGCAAAGTTCAAGAACTCTTGGGAGGTCAATATCTTAACCAGCCCATCAAGGAAAGCCTTGAGAAAGATTTCCGCTACAGGCATTGTGCTTTTTTTTTTCTTTCTCTCTTCCTCTGATGAAAGGCAAGCAACAAAGGAAGAAAGGCAATATAGTGTAGAATTCAGAACCCAAAACCAAGTGGAGTATAAGATAAGAAATCTTAGCTGCGTAATCTCCATACCCAATACATCTCTGCCACGTGGAAAAGAACAGGTAATTTTATATAATGGTCGGTCGGGTCAGTTTGGTCGGGTTCTTCCACTAGCAGCCCGACTCTGACCGAGAACCTGCGGCCCTATTCGATTTGGATCTCAAGACCCAGAGTTTGAAATTATTACTCAATCATTATTCTTATTTTCCTCAAATCTTTATTCCTATTTTCAATTTTTATTTTCATTTCTCTCTCTATCTTTTTCCAATCATTAACACATAAGTTTAATTATTACTCTTATTTCTCTCTCCACTCCAAACCCAAACCGAACATAACCCGCGATTTTCACCACTATTAGAACTGAATCCGACCGTTCCCACATTGAAATTCGACCGTTGAAGCTCGGGTTGACCTGGTTTGGCGGGTTGACCAGGTTTTTGCTCACCCCTATTTTTGGTTCTTCTATTGTTACCCATTGGGCGGACAATAAGGCAATAAAAAGACAAAAAAATACAAATTATAATGTAATTTATATATTTTTTAATATATATTCACACACTTCAATACACTTTTTAAACTAGGCCACTGGGCTGATTTTAGAATTTTCCTCTTTTTTTTAATCTTTTCACTGTTGCCATATAAAGCCACGTGATATAATATAGGAGTATTAATACGCAAAAAAGGCAAAAGGAAAGAGATAATTAGAACTCCAAACAATAATACTACAAAGCTCTATTTGTTGACGTTTCTTTTGAGACTCTGAGATTGAGGAAGTCAATAATCGCATCTCCTTAAATAATAATAAGAGAGATATAACGCGGAAAAAAAAAAAAAAAAAGAAAAAAAAACCCCAACAGTGCATTATATATTTAAATATGGTGAGTACAAAATTATGAACACATTTTGTGGCTCACACTTGCCAATAAAAATGTGGGTTACTATCTATATATACCTACACATAAAAAAGGGGAAATAAGCCGGGCACATACAAAAACATATGCTTGCAAGCAAGTCTATATACGCAATTGCTCTCTGCAATTGTAATTGTGTGGAGGTGTGTTCCTAGCAATAAAAATTGAAACTTTTATTGAGCCTCAGTGTATATATTTATGGACTTCTCCTCTAGGTCACATAAATATTCATTCGTTCTCTTCTTTGTTTTTTTATTTATTTTACTAACTCCATGTTGGGCCAGTTTGTGCGTACCTCGACTAATTCTGGGACTCTGGAGGAAACGATCGGACATAACCCTCAGTGGCCCCAAGAGTTTGCTGGTAAGGGAATCAAACTTGAGACCTTAGGTGGGAGTAAACTTCTAAGTCTCAAGGCAAGACTATTTTTCCAATCCCTTGCGGTTAATATCCATTCGTTCTCTTTCTCATATCACCGCTCTATACTCTCATTTCCAATTCTTGAGAAATTTTAGTAGTATGAGAAGCTTGCAAAAGAAGATGCTTCGCTCCAAATTTCACTCATGTATTGCGTGGTTTGGCTAAATTTTAAAAACTGGTTTTTTGGTTTTTTTTTTGTGTGATTTATCTCGTTGAGACGAATCCAAAGAGTATAAAATTATGGTCAAAAGTAATAGTTTATTAAATAAAGCCGAAAATAAACCAGTTTTGTGGATTATTTTTCGTCTTTATTCACAAAACTTTAAGTTAGGCTAATAATTTTATACTTTTTAGATTCCTCTCATCGAGACAAGCCAAGAAATAAAAAAAAATCGACCAAAAACTAACAAATGCAAAAAAAAATTGAATAAGGACAACGAAAAAAATAAAAAATAAAACCAATTTTTTCAAATTAGCCAAAAAACCAGTTTTTTTCAAATTAGCCAAATTAGCCAGGGTGCTTTTAGTGAACTCCTGATTGGTTTTTTTCTAGAATGAATTCCAATGGCTGAACTCATTTAATGTTAAGGCTATGTTTGGTAGCACTTTTATTTTATGTTTTTCAAATATCAATTTCTGTTTTTCCTAAAAAAGAAGTGAAAACAGAAAACATGTTTGTTTGAACCTATTTTCAAAAAAAAAAAATGAAGAAAGAAAGAAAGTGAAAGCATGAATGGCATCAATAAAATAAGTCAATTTTCCACAAAACAGTAGAAAATAAGCCAAAATATGGTGAGTACAAAATTATGAACACAATTATTGTGGCTCACGTTTGCGAAAAAAAAAATGCTTTGATTGATCACGAAATGGAGTTTTGTTTGTTGGAAAGTTTAGCCAGGATGTGACCACTAAAAGAATCTTATCTTCCTCTCTTTTCTTCTTTACTATATGGAAGCTGTGACCCAATTTCCACTACCCAATTATTTACCTTTATTTCATCTTTTTCTTTTGTACAACGGACGTCACCTTCTCTTTTTTAAAAATCTTTTTGTAGCACTTCTTGTAGTGCATTTTCGGACCGTCTAGCTCGATAGTTTATGATTTATTTAGCTATGTTTGTTAACTCTTACCGCCAATAGTACGTCTGCAAATCTGAACCTTCTATTGCAGAGATGGACGATTCAGATGTGTATTACCGAGTGCACTAAAGCAAGTGCTCTACAAGATCTCGGGATGCACAAAAAAGCCAAAGGAAATAGCACAATAAGAAAAAAAGCAGGATACAGCAATGCATGAATTGGTGGTGGTGGGGTCTCACGCGGGGAAGAAAACTAGCTTTGTAAAAAGCATACAAAGCTTTCAACGAGGAATTCAATAATGGCGTCTCCTCAAAAGAATAGAATCAAACAAACGGGCATTGTGCAGAATACGCGGAATGTGGCCCCAAATACAACAGTTTATTGGAAAGCATCAGAAATTTCAATGGGATTTAGCGTAGACACAGGGTTATTAGCTAATCTCGAATAGACAAATATATCCTCCAGGAAAATGCTTTGTATTTTGGTGTTACTTTTCCCATCTGTCTCTAATTGGCAAATCCTCCACGAAAATGCTTTTTTCCTACCATACATTGATATGGGATTCAACACTGTGTGTAGACTTCATTGTGTGGTGTGGTGAGGGATGCATGGGCAGCGGTGGTCGCCAGAAGCACTGGATAGTATCTCATGTCGAGCGACATTGATCATACAATGAAGTCTATTCAGAGTCAAAAAATGGAGTTTTGTTTATTGGAGAGTTTAGGCTGAATGTAATCCACTAATCCCAAAGGAATCTTCCTCTTTTTATCTAATCTTTTCAATTGTGTGCTGTAGAATTCATAAAAGCCAAAGGAATTTTTTTAACCGGATGTTCAGCATCACATTGACTAATTTCGGGATCCTAAAGTTAATGATCAAACATACCTCTATGGCTCCAAGTTTTGAAATATTTTGGCTTCTGTGGGATTCAAATCCCTTACGATCTCGATTTGATACTAAATTCTTTACACAAGTGTAAAACTAGCTTTTTCCACCACTGTAATATGCGGGCCCCACTCTAAGTTTATTATTGTAATATTAACCGTTTATTTTGCAGGGCTCACAGAGTAGTACATTTATGCAAAAAATTAGTTTGATCGGAAAACAATAATTTTATCAATTTTTGAGTTTTGCAAAATAGACGGTCATGAATAGTTTAACTTTAGAATCCATGACTGTACATTTTAAAAAACAAAATTTTATATTTTGATATACTTATTGATATCTGATTAAGTTGATTTTTTGCACCTTATCTTTGCACCTCTTTCAAAGATCAATGATATTTATTTTTTGCCGTTAAAAAAAAAATTGATTTTTTGCATGAATGTATTACTTTGTGGGCTCTATGAAAAGAACAGTTTAGATCAATTAATAACATATAATGGGACCTACAAAAGCGGTGATTGAAAAGGACGATTTTACACCGCGGTGTAAGGAAATTATTCTCTTGGGTTAACCAAAACTCCGAACAAAATTAAAAGCAGGATAGAGAGTGCATGAGTTGATGGTGGTGGGGTCTTACGCGCGAAGAAAATCAGCTTTGTAAAACAGTACGAAGCACTGAGATCTATGATTGAAATTTGGGGTACTTTACCTAAATAATTGAGCCATTTTATTTTGGGTAAATAGTAAAAACACCCCATTATCTATAAAAATAAGCACTCACACCCCTTCATCTATGTACCGTTAGCGGGGACACCTAAAATTATTGCATTTTTTTTTTATTATTGGTTTGTCTCTACGAGAGAAATTTAAAAAGTAAAAATTATTGACCAAAATTAAAATCATTTTGGATAATTTTTGTTTTTAGTGATTTTTTTAAGATTTTAATCATTATTTATTTACTTTTTAGATTTCTCTTATCGAGATGAACCAATAATTCACAAAAAATGAACCCGAAACTATCAAATCTGAATTTTTCTTAATAAGGATAGAAAAAATAATCTAACTCAATTATTTAGCAAAACCACCCCTTCTCAGATTCGAGCGAGGAAGTCAATAATTGCATTTCTCAAAAGAAACAACATAGCAGTTGCATCTCTATGGTAGTGCAGAATATGCGGAATGTAGCTCCAAATACAACAACGTATCGGAAAGCATTGGAAATTTAATGGGATTTAAAGGCAATAGTGTACCGAGTAAAATCAAACATTGAAATATCTGCATCTTTACTGAGAAGCATCTGAATTTCACTGCCATCGTCAAGGGGAGATTTTCCAGCTAACAAGAACGGTCACTCACAAATTATCCAATCCAATGTCAATTTTTGAGTGGTTGAAAAAAAAAGTGAAATTTCGGCAAAAAAAAATGGTTTGAGGAAAAGTTAGTTTTTAGATGGTTATATGTGTATGTACAATGAATGGCAGTAAATTGGCCAGTTGCGAAATGGGTAAACAAAAAACAAACACCAAAATATTGTCAAGAGTTACCAACACTTACCAGTGACAAAACCTAATTAGCATCTTTCGCATGGTGTTGATTAAAGTAGAAGAAACAAGTAAATGCAATGTTTGAGGGTTGAAAATAGTATAAGTGTTGCCAATTTCGTATCGTACCCATTGTACAACGGAACAAGTAACTACGTGATTGCACGGGCCAAAAATATTAGCCTTTTTCAGTCCATACTGGGTATACCGTAGCTAGGTGAATCCTTCTTTCAATTTTTAATTTCTGATCTTCGCACATGGGCATAGACTTTATCACAGAAAACAAAATTCGGGATTATATGCATGCGATTTATCCGTTTCTATTTTTGTCCTTGCGATTATACCATTATGCAAACTAGCTTTGTTGCGATAATCAGAGAGCTGGTAGTTAGCTCATTGCATGTAGTATGGTGGGCTAAGGTAATGAATCGCAGCAATTTTCATGTCTTCTCATGTTAAAATTGTGAGACAATGCCTCTGGTGTGTGTTAGCCTACCAAATCCTAGCTTTACCCTTCCATTTTTCCTTGGAAAGAAACTGTCAAAATGATTCTAGGGAAAGAAAAATGGGGATGATGCTCTTATGGGTCTTGGGGTGCGATGCCGATGCTATGATTGATGGGATGGTCGAAAGATAATATGGAAGCACAAAGACCTAACGAGGTAAGAGAGGTAAGATATCGGAGATAGCGATAGAAGAGGACGGTGATCGTCTGATCGAAGCTTAGGCTCAGTAACCAGATTAATTCAGAACGGCGAGGTAGGAAGCATGAAGGCAAAAAAACTTAACACAATGGCACAACCTTAAACAACTCTCAATACTATCATTGAAGTCTCATGAGTACATATCAACGTGGTCTAGAAATAAACATATAACTCCAAAGCTTCACTACTAAAAATAAACACATGCACTCTGTTCTTGTTTCATTGTGTACTCATATCAAAGTTGGTCCCAAAAATGAAGAGAATTGGTGGATTACTAAGAGAATTGGCCATAGAGAATACTAAAATTTGCAGGCCTTTCTATGCCCTGGTATTGGACCAGAACACATAATCAGAGCGAGTACATTGTTAGTCAACAGAAGTAGTGATGCTGGGATGAATGTCTGGAGGCTTGCAGAGCCGCCTCATCATTGAATTCCTTTACTTATCACAAAGAGAAAGGAAATTGCCATGAAGTTGAGCCTGTTAATTTTACTGTTGAAAATGTTGAATGCTGGTGGTGGTTTCTTTTGTTATGCCTTGACATTGTGGTTATTGCTCGGTATGATTCAATGATCGATTGAAGCTAGAGGGTGTCATTCAGGGATAGATTTCTCACGTATTGTCTTTAGCTTGACATACATTCTGGGGATGCTAATTTCTATAATTCCAAAGCATCGGAGATGCTAGTATTTGCCAATGCTCCTAGTCGGACTTCCGATAGAATTAATTGAGGGACACGGCCACCTAGCCAACCCCAAGTAGTTTGGATATGACCTTGTTGATTTAATTTTCTTTATTGGACTATGGACATATTTCTTTGTCTTTCATTACACTTCACGTCATTAAACTTCTCTATGCCATGGTTATTAATTCATTCTCTATTGCCTACATGACAGTTGTGCCCCTTATATCCTCATAATCCAGAGGTCTTATTGAATGAGCTGAAATCTCCATCTGAGCTTCTGGACTTGGGAGAATTCTCAGATTGCATGGATTTTGGAAGTGGTGCTGGTTCTCATCTTCTTCATGTCGTCAATCCTGCATTTGACTATGTGCCTCCAAAGCTTGTTAATTTGTTTATTACTGACACGTAAGTTCACCTTTTCATTATTTTTCTTGGACATGGAGGTGCTTATTAAGTTTAGAAGTTTTCCCTGTTATCTTTGTATGCTAGGTTATCTGGTTCTTCAACTACATGAAAATAAGAAGACCCCCTTGAAGTTAGTTGTGGCTTTACTTGATGAAGTTTGTCATTGTATTGACTAATGCCGTATCGAAAAACTCATTATGGATGTTGCACATTTTTCCAGATCTTCAGAATGAGAAAACTTCATATATTCGTCTTTCTGTCTGTATATTTACTATGCTATATTTCCCCGATTTCTGAAAGGATTTTGTAACTGTTGTGTACTCACAGAGGAGGGCATAACCCATCGTACATGTATCGGCTCATTGTGGATTATTATTCAGTTGATGATTTGGTAGTGCAAGGGAAACCTGCTTCCTGAAATCAAGCTTAGCTACCTGTTGAACATTTTGAGTAAGTCGTTCATATTTGTTATTTAGTTGGATGACTAGTTATTATATTGCCGCGTTAGTTCTTGAATGTTTCGAATTGTGGAATATTTTAAATTTTGGAGTCGAACAACTATCAAGGAGATCTCTGGTAATATTAAAATTTGAGGGAAAAGGCGTGCACCCAGACCCACTTGCTAAGCCCAACATGATGTTGGAAATTTAATTAATTTTAAAAGCTTCAAAACTCTTTTTAACCAATGGGTGTCTAGTTTAAAATGAATAGGTGTGTCCATTTGTGAATAGACACCAGGAGTTTATAAATTCTTAAACTCCTTAACACCCAAAATATAACGTCACTTTTCTTTCTCTCCCTCTTCCCCACATACAACGTCTCTCTCTCCTTCTTCTATATTCTACTACTTTTGGGCAACAGATACAAACTTGGCAAATCCATCTAGTGCATCTGTGCATTGTGCTAGATACCTGTGAGTTTTGGGTTGTATCTTGGAGTCGTTTGCGATCGTTAGAACCTGCACGGAGGGAGCGCATAACGACTTTAGGACAGCGTCTTCGACGTGCCTCTCTCAATTACACATGCCAATTTCTTAACCCTATCTTCTATATTGTTTCTATTTCTAAGAATTTTCTATAATCAGTGATTTTTCCGTAACAATCTAAAGTCGTTATAATCTGTTTTCGGAAATCTGTTCACTGTTTGTCAATTTACATCAAACCACTGCTTATACGTTTTTTGGTTTGCAAGGATTTGCGATTAACTGTTTTCGGTGGAATCTATTCTCTGGGTTTTCTTTGATTGCTTAATAAAACAACTATTTTTTTTTAGAACTTCCAATTTGGTAGTTAAATTTTAATTCACAGAAATTCTTTCGAATAAATCACCACCGAACTTTGTTTGAAGGAACTACCATTATTTTGTTCTCTGTTTGTTGCAAACTGTTTATCAAAAAACACACCAATTCGGTTATCAAGTCACGGGAATCTTTTGCGCAAATTGATCACCACAGCGAACTTTTGTTTACTAGTCTCTGTCTTCTTCTTAGGATTAAGAATTTGTTTTGTTCATAATCACTATTTTGTAGTCTCTGATTATTTTATACTTTTGCCGCTTCGATCATTGACGTGTGTTGTTCATATAACTTTTCCTACAACAGGAATCTGTGTGCACCATATTTGCTTGATATACTTGCTTTCAAATTTTGAAGTGCTAGTATTTGTTGAATTAATTTTGTGACATCAGTATTGTTTTACTTTATCAATTACAGATTGTTTGCTTTTGCTCTCTTGTCCCTTAAACAAAATCACTAAATGGCAAAAGTTGATGAGGCTAATAGTGTTAAACCCGAGAAGTTTCATGGTCAAAACTTTGAAAGATGGCAAAAACAGACTAAGTATTGGTTGACCGTGTTGGGTCTTGTGTCAGCGTTAGAAGATAAAGAGGTTGTTGGCTCTTGGTTGACACCCGAGCAAATAGAGTTTCACTGTTTTAACAGGATCCTTAGTGCCTTGTCTGATCACTTATATGATGTGTATCACTCTACCACCACCACCGCTAAAGAACTATGGAAAACCTTAGAGGCTGAGTATGGTACCGTGGATGCCGGTATTGAGAGGTTCACTGTCTCCAATTTTAATGGGTATAAAATGAAAGATGAAAAACCTGTAGGAGACCAAATCCATGAGTTTCAAGAACTACTTCGTGGAGTGGAGAAGAAAGGAACAACTTTTAGTGAGGAATTCAAAGTGTCTTGCCTAATTGATAAGTTGCCCCCTTCTTGGAATGATTTTGCTAGAGGTCTCAGACACAAACAAGGAAATTTGTCGTTGACTCAGTTGATTAATACACTTAGGGTGGAAGAGAAGCATAGGTCAAGTGTTGATATTGGAAATGAAAAGACTGCAAAGGTTAATTTGGTGGAGAATGAGGAAAAGGATAGTTCCAACAATAGGAACAAGTACCGAGCAAAAGGGAAAAATTTCAAGAACAATAATAAGGGGAAGTATCATCGTCAGAACCACCATCACCAAGTCCACAATAATGATAATAATCATAAGGGACAAGGGACGAGCAAGAGGTCGTGCTTTGTGTGTGGACGGACCAATCATGTCGCCAAAAATTGTTATTACAAGAAGACAAATGAGCATAAACCGAGGTATCACAATGGCCAAGATAGGAAAGGTCAGAGAGGCGATGTGAATATGGTTATGGAGGAGAAGGAAAATGCCGAGTCATCTTTTAGGTATAATCCTGAAATCAACTCTACTTTTGAATATCAAGATTGGTGGTTAGATTCTGGTGCTAATGTGCATGTATGTTTCGATTATAACCGTTTTAAAAATTACCAGAAATCAAGTGGAGGAGGTGTAACCTTGGGGAACGGATCAGTCGCACAAATATTGGGCATTGGTGATATAGACTTGAAGATGACGTCTGGAAAGATATTAACTTTGAAGAATGTGCGACATGTTCCCGACGTTAGAAGAAATCTTATTAGTGGCTCTTGTTTGATACAGTTAGGATACAAAGTTGTAATGGAGTCGAATAAAGTTGTAATTAGTAAGAATGATGTTTTTATTGGGAAAGGTTTTGTAAGTGATGGTTTATTTAAGTTGAATGTTTCTAAGGAAGCTGAAGTTTCTCCAAATGTTTTGAATGTTGAAATTTGTGATTTATGGCATGGACGACTTGGACATGTGAATTTGAGGAAACTTAGGAAAATGATGGATTTAGATTTGGTACCTAAGTCAGCCATTGATGTGAAACGGAAGTGTGAAGTGTGTGTTCAAGCAAAGCAAACTAAGAAGTCATATAAGTCTGTGGAAAGGAATACACAACTCTTAGATCTTATACATAGTGATGTCTGTGATTCCAATAAACCGCCGACAAGAGGAGGGAATAAATATTTTGTTACCTTTATAGACGATTGTTCAAGGTATTGTTACATATACTTGATTGGACATAAGGACGAGGTGTTTAGCAAATTCAAGATCTATAAAGCGGAGGTTGAAAATCAGTTGGAGAGGAAGATTAAAAAATTGAGGTCTGATAGAGGTGGTGAGTACAATGTAAATAGTCTTAGTACCTTTTGTGAGGAACACGGTGTAATCCATGAAGTAACTCCACCTTATTCCCCGCAATCCAATGGAGTAGCTGAAAGGAAAAATAGAACTTTGATGGACATGGTCAATGCAATGCTTATTAGTTCAGGGTTGTCTGAAAATTTGTGGGGGGAAGCTATTCTGACTGCATGTTTTATTTTGAATAGAGTGATTGTGAAAGACAATGACCGAACTCCTTATGAATTTTGGAATAAGAGAGACCCTAATCTTAAAATCTTGAAAGTGTGGGGGTGTTTGGCTAAAGTGTTGATTCCGGATCCAAAGCGGAAAAAGATAGGTCCTAAAACTGTAGATGCTGTTTTCATAGGATATGCCCAAAATAGTAGTGCTAATAAATTCCTAGTTTTTAATTCTGAGGTTAGTGAAATATCGAATAATACAATTATTGAATCTCGTGAAGCTACCTTTTTTGAGGATATTTTTCCTTATAAAACTAGGTTGCCGAAACCTGTAGTCGATAAACCTTCTACTAGCACTAGTTTGCCAATAGCAAATGAACCTACAAATTTAGAACCTAGGAGGAGTAAGAGAACAAGGTTTGAGAAAAATTTTGGAGATGATTTTTTCATGTTTTTAACTGAAGGGGAGCCTAATTCTTTTAAAGAGGCTATATCTTCTTTAGATGCTCCGTTTTGGAAGGAAGCTATCAATAGTGAGATTGAATCAATTCTTCAGAATAACACTTGGGAATTAACAGACTTACCTCCTGGGAGCAAAGCGATTGGTTGTAAATGGGTATTTAGAAGGAAGTTGAAACCTGATGGAAGCATAGATAAGTACAAAGCCAGATTAGTAGCTAAAGGATTTACACAAAAGAAAGGGATAGATTATTTTGATACATATTCGCCAGTTTCTCGGATTACAACTATTAGAATATTAGTAGCTCTAGCATCCATCTACAAATTAGAAATTCATCAAATGGATGTGAAGACGACTTTCTTAAATGGGGACTTAGACGAAGAAATTTATATGGAGCAACCCGAAGGGTTTGTAGTTAAAGGACAAGAGCATAAAGTCTGTAAGTTGGTTAAGTCCTTATATGGTCTAAAACAAGCTCCAAAACAGTGGCATGAAAAGTTTGATGAAGTTATTCTTGAATATGGGTTCAGCATTAATGAATATGATAAATGTCTATATCAAAAGGAGGATAACGGAGAATTCATTATCTTGTGTTTATATGTTGATGACATTTTATTATTTGGAACGAATTTGGAGATAATAAAGGATGTGAAAGTTTATTTATCGACGAGATTTGATATGAAAGATTTGGGAGAAGCTTATATAATTCTTGGAATGAAACTGGAGAGAACCGCTAATGGTGTTACACTCGATCAAAGTGGGATTTTAGAGAAGATGTTGAAGAAATTTGATTATTACAATCTCAAACCTGTTTCGACCCCTTTTGATCCCGGAATGAATTTAAAGAAGAATAGTGGTGCTCCTGTATCTCAGCTTAGATATTCTCAGATGATTGGGTCACTTCTTTACATAGCTAACAAGACTAGACCTGATATTGCGTATGCTGTTGGGAGATTAAGCAGACATACTCATAATCCAAGTAAAGATCATTGGGTTGCTGTAGAAAGGGTATTCCGATACTTGCGAGGAACTCTAAAACTTTCTTTATGTTATACTGGATTTCCCGATGTGGTTGAAGGCTATAGTGATGCTAATTGGATAACAGATAGTACAGACGTCAAGTCTACTTCTGGTTATATATTTTTGTTTGGAGGAGCAGCTATTTCTTGGGGTTCAAAGAAACAGACTGTCATCTCTAGAAGTACTACAGAATAAGAGCTTATAGCATTAGATACGACATGTACTGAAGCTGAGTGGATTAAAAATCTATTGCTTGATATTCCACTAGTGAAGAAACCTATGCCTGCTATTTCGATACATTGTGATAACAAAGCTGTGATAGAGCTTGTGAGACAGGCTCATAATAATAAGAAGATGAACAGGCACATGCAAGTGAGATATAAATCTGTAAGAAGCCTGGTGAACAAAAATGTTGTATCTTTGAGTTTTGTGAAGTCAGAAAAGAATATTGCTGATCAGTTGACGAAAGGATTATCTAAGAGTGTAGTCTTAGATTTATCGAGGGGGATGGGCTTAACCCTAGAGGGAGTCAACTAAGGAAGTAACCAGACTTCTGTGATAGGAGATCCCTTGAAGGAAGTTCAATGGGTAGAAACAATCCATATAGCTTGACTCGTATTCCAACACTCCAAAGAAAGAGATTCATTAAATATGTATTCTCTTGCTCATCCCTATGATAAGAGTGTTGATGTAAATGTGACGGTAAAGGAAGGGATCTACCCTGAATGAGTCCAAGGCAAGAAAACTCTTGCAGGATAGACATCTGTCACTTCTATCCTTGGAGGATTCACCTTTAGTGAGAGCGTCGTGAGGCCACGACCGTGGGGATTGGGTTGTTCCCTAAAACTCTCATGAGAATCAAGATTGAGCGCATGGCCAGTAATAGCGCTACCCCGCGTCACAGTTTGTATCGTACCATATGTGTGACATGTAGAATTCTGGTTCAAGGGATTCAGTTCAAGACCTAGTTCACTGTAATTCCTTCAGAAGGAAACTGTTAACACTAAGTGAGGTTCAAGTCTGAAAAACACCTACACCTATTGTATGGTATTAAAGTTGCCCATATTATTATTATTTATTTTATTGTTTTGTTTTTGTTTTGTCTTGTTTCAGAGTTTTGAATCTTGTGGGGGATTGTTGGAAATTTAATTAATTTTAAAAGCTTCAAAACTCTTTTTAACCAATGGGTGTCTAGTTTAAAATGAATAGGTGTGTCCATTTGTGAATAGACACCAGAAGTTTATAAATTCTTAAACTCCTTAACACCCAAAATATAACGTCACTTTTCTTTCTCTCCCTCTTCCCCACATACAACGTCTCTCTCTCCTTCTTCTATATTCTACTACTTTTGGGCAACAGATACAAACTTGGCGAATCCATCTAGTGCATCTGTGCATTGTGCTAGATACCTGTGAGTTTTGGGTTGTATCTTGGAGTCGTTTGCGATCGCTAGAACCTGCATGGAGGGAGCGCATAACGACTTTAGGACAGCGTCTTCGACGTGCCTCTCTCAATTACACAGGCCAATTTCTTAACCCTATCTTCTATATTGTTTCTGTTTCTAAGAATTTTCTATAATCAGTGATTTTTCCGTAACACATTACATCACCATAACGGAGGCATTGTATGATTTCAGGGACAATTTCATGCTGTCTCAGTCAAATATGTTCAGATAATTGGTTTAAATTGGACGTAGTAGTTTGTTTTTTCATTGGGGCCGTAAAACCTACAAAGCATTTGAAGAAAAAGGAAAAAAGATTATACAGTGCAAAAGATTATACAGTGTAAAACGAAAGGAAAAAAGTACTGCACTTACGGTGGCACAAGTAAAAAAGAGAGGGCTCTGCTAGTCTACGTAGAGTAAAGGCACCGTAGGTGTAGAAACTGCAAAGATCAATTGAAAGTTTCACGACTTGTGCTTCTTTCATGTGAAGAAAGCACATAAAATAACTTGCATGTGACATGTGACTGTAAAAGAGGGAAAGAACAAGTTAGAGTTAGACCCTCATTCGCACAGGCTAGAATAGAGGCGGAAATCACCACCCAGATGAGCCGTAATGCTTGGACATGCCAAAATGAGCCGGGAAATTGAGAGGGACAGAACTGTCACTCAACTGTACCGCTTTCTTACCATAAGGGCCCGTACCAGCTGGTCAGTGATGGAAGACTTAGAGGAACATCGATACTTTATAATTTATTTGGTTGTTTATGACTGAAGAAATGAAGAAAAGTCTTTTCCTATCCCAAATCTGCATCATGTCCATATATTGAAACATACTTGCACTCCAGGTGAAAAATTGGATTTCCATTTTGGTAATTTCCGAGCTATTCCGTCGTTGTTACCCATTTGTCCTGCGTATTTCACGCCCATATATTGTCATGGAAGCCCAAACTGGTTGTCATTAATAGTTTTCAAAATTGAGATTCAAGGTGGTTAATTTCAAAATTCACACATACGTGCAATCAAGCTTGATTTTCTTTCTGCTAGGCGCATAGCGTTTCAGATTTGCATGAGAGTTGCAAATTCTGTGATGAAGTCCCTGGTATTTGTTTCCCTTCTGCTACAATGTAGCCTTGGCAGTTGAAGATAGATCCCATTAGGAGGAGCTCCATAGATCTTATCCACCTGTCTGTAACCTAACTCTGAGCCAATCATTGATTTGCTTCATGCATTTTCAGCGTAAAAAGTTTGGAGCTATTATTATTAGCATTCATACGTGTTGCTTAAAAGCTACTCCCTCCGTCCCTTTTTAAATGTAGACATTTCCATTTTGGGCTGTCCCTAAATAAGTGTGTGATTTGAAAAGTTAGTGGGTAAAAGTAGATATATTTACCATTTTGCCCTTGTGGATAGTACTGCTTAATGCACAAACTGAACAAAAGGACAATTAACAGAGATTACATGCACTTCAAATCTACTGACTACTTCCTTTTCATCTCCGAAACAAAGATTACACTTCAAATCTACTACTGCTACCCAAAAGAAAAAAACAAATCTGACATCTTGGCTCCTTTTCCCCCTCTTTTTTGATGAACACATTTAAGCTTTTCCAAATCACAAAATACAGAGGAGACAAGGACTGGACTTGAAGAGTGCCACCAAAAGCCTTCTTAAGCTGAACCACTTTGCAAAAGGAAAAAATTAGGCAGTCTTCTAAGCTGTAAGAGAAAGAGAGAAACATTTTCAAATGGGATACTTTTCCAATTCTAAGCATAAAAAAGAACAAATTATGATTGTGTAAAAAAAAAAAAACTCACCTTTACATAACCAGTAGATTCACTCTTGTAGATGTAGCATTGCATTGTCTAGAATCTGACGCTCACATGGAAGAGCAGGAAGAACAAAACCATCTCTCAACAGTCGACTTTTTCCTATGTGCGGCAATTTGTAGCTGTTTCCCCCCGTCAAATTTCATCACCTCAATCATACAAGCTTGTAATGATAAAAATACACGATTGAGACAATCCGATGACAAATCTTCAAACGATTTCTCTACGGCATGAACAAGCTCATCAATAGTTTTGGGAGCTTGTTGGTGTTGAAGAGATTGTATTGCCCGAAAATAACCGAGATCTAAAACATTCATATCTGGACTCTGAGCAGGTTGAAATGATAAGCAAATATTGAATCCGTCCTTACTTGCAGCTTCAACAAAATCGGCATCTAATGGATGAACATGTGTTCTCGCATTATCTTGTTGGATGTAGATAGGATCCGTTGCACTAGAGCTTGGCCATTTAGATCGAATAGCGGGTAAAATTTTTTCAATCAAACAAGACCGAATGACATCTTTAGTTACTGCTACAATCGCTTTAGTCTCCAATGTACCAGCTCCTCTGTTTTTACTCTTACGCTTTGCCGGTTCCTTGAACGTGAATGGAAAAATTCCTATCTTACCAGAGAACTCTTCATTTCCGTAAGCATCAAATCTTGGTCGAGCTACGGCTGCTAGGAACATGACTTTTGTGATAAATCGTTTGCTTTTGCAAGTACGCAACGGTTCCTCCTCTTGCGGAAGTAGATAATACCTTTCGGACTCTTTAGACAAGTAAAACCATTTCTCATCAATATGCACATAATTGTACATATTTTTGAACATAGGCTGGCTCTGAAGACTTGTCGGCTCAAGCATTGAAACACAAAATTGGAGTCTTGCTTTCTTACATGCTTCGGTCAAATATGGCTTCAACGCATTTGTATGTGGCCTGATTACACCTTCTTTAATTCTCCTATGCACAACTGATCTCGGGATGTGCAAGGCGCTTGATAGTGAGCGGATGTTTGTCCGGCGGTGACGATCCAGTTTAGCAAATTCATTGACGTCTATTTCAATACGTTTGCGGCCCACATTTCTTGGTTTTCTGCTAGATACATTGACGGGCAAGCCATTGGCAATGCAAGCTCTCCCTCGTCGCCAAATTCGGCGAATTGTTTCTGGGTTGACCGAGTACACTGCAGCAACTGAAGTAAAAGAGCCCCATTTTAGTTTGAGATCTCTAGCTTGTTGGCTTATTATCAACAAAGTTTCAAAGATTGTACGACGTTGTTCAGTCGTTAGATTCTTTTTTGATCTGGGATGAATGGAGGCATTTTGGGAAGCAGAATCCATGATGGATTCTGAATGGTAGGCCAAGGTTTTAGAAAAGAGAAAAGAAGAAGTAATGTGGACTGTGGAGTTGAGAGGGAAAGACAAGGATAAGAAAAAAATTTGGGACTTGTGAGAGAAAGTAAAGTAGGGGTGTCAAACGTGCGTGCCGTGCCGTGCCGTGCCATTTAACTTCCGTGCCGTGCCGTGCTTCGTGCCGTGCCAAGCCGTGCCTATTTACTTCATCGTGCCATGGCGTGCCGTGCCAACGGTGCCACGTGCCGTGCCGTGCCGTGCCAAATTACTTCATCGTGCCGTGCCGTGTCGTGCTTTTTTGAGGTCGTGTCGTGTCGTGCCGTGCCCGATTAGTTAATCGTGCCGTGTCGTGCCGTGCCGTTGACTTACTCGTGTTGTGCCGTGCCATTCCTTTTTTTTATCGTGCCGTGCCGTGCCTTTTTTGTCGTGTCGTGCCTTGCCGTGCATTTTTTTAGTCGTGCCGTGCCGACGTGCCGTGCATTTTATTAGTCGTGTCGTGCCGTGCCTTTTTTGTCGTGTCATGCCATGCCTTTTTTTAGTCGTGCCGTGCCGTGCGTTTAATTAGTCGTGTCGTGCCGACACCATATATTTTTCATTTCGTGATTTGCCTTATCTAGTCCACCAGCTGCCTAAAAGAAAATCCTTCCGTCCCAAAAATGATGAATGCATGAGGCCCGGGCACAAAATATGAAATGAAATGTTACACATGAGAGAGAGAGAGAGAGAGAGAGAGAGAGAGAGAGAGAGAGAGAGAGAGACTTATACACATTAAAGAAGACAAGAGCATTATAGTACCTAGTATTATCCAAATTAAGTTGGTACATTTGCAACTATATTAAGGCACCGTACAACAATAGTACTAGAGCTACATCTAAAAACTTTCCTTCACATATGACACAAAATACACTGCTTGGGATCTTACCCAGGTATTCGGTGATCTGCCTTTTCAATCATACATGTAATGATGTAAAAAGAAGGTAATGATCCCTTTACCAACAAAAGAACAACTGTTTCTCTCGTAGGAGACTCCAAGTTTAATCCCAGAACCATGCATACATGGGAGAGCCATTTTCTTCGCCCTCAACTCCGTAGTTTACATTTGACAATTGGTTTTGGAACATTTGATCAGTTCCCTGTGGTTATCTTCTTTGGGCGTAAACAGCCAAACTATTTGCATGTGCTAGAGGACATGCCCCATCAAAAACATTTTCTTCTTTTCCTTTACTCCTTGGAAGGGTGTGGGGGATGCACCTTTAGTTCAATCTCATATGATAATAATTTGATTTGCGGTTAGGGGAGCGGAGAAAAATAGTTATTCTTCTTTTCCTTTACTCCTTATTAAGTAGAATTTCACATTTACACATTGCCAGAGTGCGTGGAAGCTTATCGAGTTGAAATTCTCGTAGAATTCAAACAAACGCTTGCTTACACTGTGTTTTGGATTCAGGATATACGGGAAAAAAAAAAGACAACCGCACAAGTACACAATGTTACAAAATTAAAACAAGAGAGACAGAGAACTCGGAATCAATGTTTTGTGCCCGACTAAAGACAAATATTTACATAGGAAAAAGCTCTTTGATCATACCATCGAACTCGAACGGGAGGACAACCCCTCCCAAGGAAATTAATCATAATGCCAAGGACGGCCCCCAAGGCTAAGCCAAAGCAATGTTTGTGAAATGAACAACCACCCAAGTTGATAGCTCGCCCAAGTAAATGAAACATGCAACAGATGAGCAGAAATTGTGGAAAAAATTGAGCAAACATTTCGTTTATTTTAAGACAATCCCAAAGACACTACGCCTGAGATCATGACTCGAGAAAATAGCAATTCAAAATAGAGTCCCTCATGCAATGAAGATGGCATTAAACGGACGTTACTAGCGTAAAAACATTACTACCAAATGGCAGCAAACGGGATTGTAATCACAGAGCCATTGGCAAGCAAACCATGAGTGGACTAGTGGAGCAAAACATAATACACGCAAAGGGACGGCTCAGAACAATGTGCCTACTTAAACAAAGAGATCATAGCTGATCCAAATGAGCAGATTAAACAAAAAAGGAAAAGTAAACAATCAATAGAAACAATGACAAGAAGGAGTACAACACAAATAGAGCTTCTAAAAGCTTCAACAACGACATCAATTTCCACCAAGGAATGATATTATCTTCCTATCAACATGAAAGTTATCAAATTTTAGTCACATGCCTATAAAGCAAAATGGCACAACTTTGAACAAGAAAAGAAATGGGGTCAATGAATTAATCTCCACCGAATTTGCATCTACTTTGCGAGACCTTTTTCCAGCCTTCCTAAGTTGCGGGGTCAACAAGCGAAGAAGCGATCCTTCACATAATTGACGAGTGAGGGAGAGAGCATTAAAGCTAGGTCCTTGAGAATTTTTGTACTCTTTGAAAGTACTAAATAATGTTGGCCTATTTGGTTGCTATGATTACTATTAATTTAAATACCTCCACAAAGATGGAATTATTATGTCCTTCACAAAGATGGAATTATTATTTCCAAATTTGTCAAACCGAGAGAAAAAAACTATTTAAAAACACATGCATGCCTCACATGGTATGTACTACACTGTACTACTAAAATAGGCAAAAGGTGCACTATGTGCAATCACTCCACAGATAATCACTATGTGCAACTAATCTAAAATAAAACCCAGAAGACACACACAGAAACACAAAGCATGCAATACGTAATTGGCTAAATCCGTGGTGGTAGTGAGTTACCAAGGCCTCAGTAATCCATCATAGGCTGCATACGCATATTAATATCAAAATGGCTCAGCAACCATCATTGCCAAAAGGCTCATAATTGATAATTCATCATTAAATCATTGCCTTGTATGGAGTAAAACAGCCCAGAAATGAGTAAAATAGGCAGAGAATGGAGTAAAACAGGCCACATGATAATCCCAGTGCTTGCAGCAGTGACCACAGACAAAAATCAGACCAAAGACAATCCATCCGAACCATCCGAAAGACAATCCATCCGAACCATAACTGTAGTAATTGCCCACAAACACAAACAGCTACTGCCCAGAAGGCCAGAAACAAATACAAACAGTACTCAGTACTCAGTACTCACAAAATCTCAGGTTCAGTAGTCATCGTAGCCCATTTTTTCCATTAGTGGCTCAGTACTCAGGGCAGCAGTATAGTGACCAGAACAGATGCAACAGAAGTAAGAGGAGTAACATGTGGGATACAGTAGCAGTAACAAGTAACAGGGGTGTAACAAACAGCCTTCAACAAAGTAAAGTGTAGAAGTAATGTAAGAAAGAGAGAGAACCCATTAAAATATGATTGAAAAATCATTCAAAGCTACTTGAAAAACATAGAAAATAAGACCATGCCGTCGAATTGGATTCTAATCATACCTTGTATACGGTATAATCTCCAAAAGGACCAAAACCAATTTGAAAAAAATAAAAAGACCAAAATAGACCAAAATTAGTTTACCCTTGTGTTTCTTATCTAAAAAGCATGGATGGTCAAAAGCATAAGTGAGCATGTCAAGTGTTTATTTGTCAAATCCAAATTTTCTAGTAGCAGTGCACAGTGCACAGTGCATGATCCATTCCACAGTAGCAGTAGCAAATAGCAAAACCCGAGATTTTCAAAAAAAGACTGGACTTAAGTAGATTCAAATGAGCCCTTGTATGTAAAATGGGCTCAGACATTACTTAAGGGTACCCACTGGCTGCAAGTTAGATTGCCCCGCCAAGGTAATTACCGCGATAGCTTGAAATGAACATTATAAATGATTCATCATTGCCCTTTAGTAAGATTGCAAAATGAAGTATGCATAATCAGCCCTTTAGTTACAATGTTAGATTGCCAAAAACCATAGAATTACAACTACAACAGGAGCAGCAGCAGCAAATCAACAGGCTCAACTTTGTCATCATTGCCCAGGTTTGACAAGAGTAATACTAGAATGCATAAGGATCAATGAACCAAAAGAGCCAGAACCTCAATATACACAATTATGCATCACTGCCCAGAAATAATGGTAAACAAATGAAGCCATACAGAGCACAGATAGCACAACTACACAAACAGATAGCACATATGACAAACAGACCAAGATTTCAAGCCAAACAGGTCCTGCTACCAACACAAACATTAGTGGCCTCATAGTTCATCATTGGCCTTAACAAGTAACAACTGCTTCACATGTACCATATTAAACAAGTAAATTCATGGCAGAGCTTAAAGACTAAAACAAACACATATTCATAAACACCAAGGAATGCCTCCTTCCAAGGAGACACATCAAAAAGACATAAGAGTACCAAGGAATGCCTCCTTCCAAGGAGACAAGTAACAAAACCTGGTTCCAAAATAATACCAAGGAATGCCTCCTTCCAAGGAGACAAATAACAAATAATGATAGTCACGACTCACAAGGTGCAGTTGATGTGATTCTGCCCAAATGAGCCATTAGAGCAAAACCCCTTCATAAGTCTGAGTCCTCTGGAACAACCTGCCACTGGAAATCAATTAGTGCCATGAAAATAGTAGAGGTAAGTAAAACAAACTGATTGAAAGAATGGGATAAAAAATTGAAGTGGAAAACACACAAGATGAAGAAAGAGTCTTGTACCTCGATTAAAAGAACTCCCAAGTTCACCATTGAAGCCGAGACCTACACCGCACGGGAGAGGAATCCACACCCAAGGACAATCCATCCGGACCATCCCATGTAATTCCACGAGACACACACACACACACACACACACACACACAGCATGTAGTACCTAAATGGCTAATTCGGTGGTGGTACGAGTTACTAAGGCCTCGTAGTCCATCATAGGCTAAATAGGTATATTATCAAAATGGCTCAGCAAGCATCATTGCCAAAAGGCTCATAATTGATAATTGGCTCAGGTATGTTTCATCATAGCCAGATTTACTGAAATGGATGCAACATTAAGTTGCCATTTAAGACCCTCGTAAGTTGCAAATCACAATTCAGCTAATTTTGTAAGTGTCTGGGGTATGTGTCTGTGGCTTATTCATTTCAGACTAAAACAACACACACACACACACACACACACACACACACACACACACACACACACACACACACACACACACACAGCCCTCAAGAACAACAACTGAAGTGGGGGCGACATCATGTTGCCATAAGTTGCACACACCCACATAGAACTGAAGTGGGGGCAACATCACGTCGCCGTAAGTTGCCAACCCACTTCAGTCCAACTACTGAAATGAATAAGCCACAGACACATACCCCAGCATAATAAATGAATAATAGGTACAAAACAAATGCCATCAATCACTATCTATATCGGAGTCTGCATAATAACCTCTGAATTCTTCTTTAGCTGAGCGTTTTTCAATTCCAAGGCGTGCATCCTCCCAATCTTTCAAGCACATGAGACAATCCAAAATGTCTGGAGCTAGTCTGCTCCTCTTCTCATCCAACACTCTTTTACCTGCACTAAAAGCAGATTCCGATGCCACTCAAGACACAGGACCTGTTAGTAGATCACGTGCCATGATTGAAAGAATGGGATAAGTCGATTCGTTTTTTTTCCACCATGCTAAGATATCAAAATTAATCAAGTCATTCGCACTAACTGATTCTAGGTCCAAATATTTAAGAAGTTCATTGCGTGAAGTTACAGTGCTACTTCCTATTCCTAAACTTGAACTAAGCAAAGACCAAGATGCATCATTACATGTAGAAGACGAGGCCAAAGAGCTAGTAGTAAGTGAAGTAATTGCACCAAACTTAGATGAATATTTAGCATACATGGCATTCAATAAATCAAGCACAACATCAGAAGAAGGTAAAGTAGTAATACATAAATTCGTACCAATCTCTCTTAAGAGCACTGAAACACCCGCTACCTTAATCCTAGGGTCCATTGCCGCAGCTAACATAAATAGTGGTGGCGTTTCCTCGAAATATTTTTTAAATTTTTCTTCCATATCCACACAAGCATTTACAAAATTTGGGCGTGCCCTATAATTTTTAAAAGTGAGACTAATATTGTAGAGATGATTAAGCACAACACAAGAAGAAGGAGAACGAACAGCAGAACAAGCTAATGTAGCAACATAAAACACTTTCAAAAATTTCATATACTCAAAACCAATTTTCCAATCAGATGGAGATAAAGAATCACCACGATACCTCTGGTTACAAAAAGCAGATATCACATCACTATATTTCCTACAAGACTTTAACATAAGGTAGGTCGAATTCCAACGAGTCACAGTATCAGAGTTCATTTGTTTTGGTTTCACATTGTAACAAGAAACACACAATTTATCAAATTCTTGTTGCCTAGATGAGGAAGTACCAATAAAAAGAATAGCAGATCTAATTTTTGAAATCTGTGGTGCTATATGTTTCAAACCATCTTGCGCAACCAAGTTAATCACATGGCACACACATCGAACATGCAATAATTCACCAAAATAAGCAGGAGACAAATTTCTTTTAAACAATGGTAATGAAGCAGTATTAGCACTTGCATTGTCAAAAGTAATGCTAAAAATTTTATCAACAAGTTCATAATCCCTAAACACGCACATAATACTTTCAAAAATCGTTTCAGCATCATGAGGATACTCCACTAAACGGAAAGCAATAATTTTTTTTCGCAAAGTCCAAATAGAGTCTATATAATGAGCAGTAACACACATATAACCACGATTATTGCAACCAGACCACATATCAGAAGTAAAAGCTATCGCACCAAGTTTAGCAAGTTCACAAATCAAATCTTTTTTAACTTCATTATATGCTTTCATTGTATCACTACGTGTTGTATTTCTAGAAACTTTACCAAATTCAGGATTCACATGATTTTGCATAAAATATTCAAATCTAATATCATCACCAAAAGTAAATGGTTGTTCAGCTGCAGCTACTACACGTAACGGGCTAGTCCTTGTCTCATTTTTTCTTTCGTATAAGTAAAATCTTTCAAACTAGTCGCACATTCACCACTCACTATTTTATCTGGATGTTTATTTCTAAGATGTCTACCATGAGGCCCTGTTCCAGTATCACTAACGCAAGTATAATGTGTGCCACAATAATTACATGCAGCCCTAGCTCCTATGTCAATACCATTTGCATCTTTAAAGTGCTCAACAATAGACATATGTTTCCATACCCATGACGTGCGTAGCCTTTTTGAACCACTACGGGTTGAATTCGTAGGAGTTGAATCTCTTTGGAGTAGAACCGAAGGCCTGCCCCAGTGTGAACAATGTTTGAAGCGGCTTCGCCTACACTTACGGACTCCAAACCCCTGTCCCCTCGGGTGCAACAACAGGTGTCCACCATGTTCATCATCGAGAAAAATCAAAAGCATCCATCTACACAAACAAAAAAGTATAAATCGGTGCTAAATGAGTAAACCCAAAATACGAAACCCAAAATACGAGAATGAAACCCTAGGATGAAACCTCCGTGTTTAAAATCTTACCAAGTAAATCAAGTAACAAGAACCGGTGATGAAATGAAAGTATGAAACCCAAAATACAGAAATCAAACCCTAGGATGAAACCCTAGGATCAACACAGATCGGTGAGCAACAGATCGTGGTGTACGTGAGAGAGAGATCGTGGTGTACGTGATCGCGGTGGATGATGGTGAATAACAACAGATCGTGGACCGTGGTGTCGGTGATTGGTGAATCACAACAGAGGGAGTGAGATTTAGGGGTTTAGGGTACGTGAGTCGTGACTACGTGAGAGAGAGAGTGGTCCAGTGGTCCGGTGGTCCGGTGAGTGGTCGTGAGAGACAGAGAGAGTGGGATGAAACCCTAGGATCAACACAGATCGGTGAGCAACAGATCGTGGTGTACGTGAGAGAGAGATCGTGGTGTACGTGATCGCGGTGGATGATGGTGAATAACAACAGATCGTGGACGGTGGACCGTGGTGTCGGTGATTGGTGTCGGTCCGGTGAGTCGGCGGTAACTGACAACTGAGATCGAAGAGAGAGAGAGAGAGAGACGGCCGTTTGAGATCGATGATAGAGAGAGAGAGAGAGAGAGAGAGAGAGAGAGAGAGAGAGAGAGAGAGAGAGAGAGAGAGAGAGACAGATTATCAAATTAGGGCCAGAAGAAGGGGCTGCTGTGGACTGTGGTTGGTTTATAATGGCATATTTATACTAAAAACCTAGGGCTACCGGTACAGAAGATCTAGTGCACATAAATTGCATTTGGGACCCATTTTTTTGTCACACGTGAATAATCCGAACCATTAAATCATTTCAAAATAACGTTTTGAATGACCTTGCAAAAAATTAGGTCAATTGGACATGTGTAACTGGTAGATCAAAAACTCCAAGTTTTGAAATCAATCGGATGTGCGTAGCTTGGATTGCTGAGTTACGCATATCCAATTGACCTGATTTTTTGCAAAACCATTAAAAACATTATTTTAAAATTATTTAACAGTTTGGATTACTCATGCGGGACCAAAAAATGGGCCTGTAAAGCCATTGTACGACATGAACAATGAGGATCATCGTAATTGTGTTGCGATGGAGGGCCTTTCAAAATCCAATCGTCGAAAAAATTGGAGATAGTCATTAAAACATCAATACAAACAAAGTGAACGGTGTGGATCGTCATAATTGTGTTGTGATTGTGTGACTATCATACATTATACCATAACACAGTAGCTTGGTTCATAACCAAGTAAGTTCGATGTATAGAATTGCAAGGTAGGTGTAGACTCGTTTTTCCGAATGTTCGATCTGAACCGTTGCAATTTAATATCTCGTCAATTCTATCATTCTCCCAAAAATCGATGATCATTCGATATCGGTAACAACACGATCGAAACACATTCAGTGCTTCTATTGGAATTTCAGTACTATAATGCACCACTTCAAGGCCACCTAATCAATTTTTAAAAAATCTGAACCGTTAGATGTGTTTAAAACATGTTTTTAAGGTCCTATGCAAAGATTTGGAAAAAAAAAACCCAAAAGGGTTTGATCGGGCCAGGTTTTCGTATAGTAGTTTTACGAAAACCTACTCCGATCAACTACTTCCGGGTATTTTTTTTTGCAAATTCCTCGCGGAGGACGCTGAAAACACGTTTTAAACACATCTAACGGTTCCGATCGTCGACATTTGGTCCGGAAAGTGGAGGCCCATTATTGTGTTCATGTGAGAGTGAGACAGTGAAACTATGAAAGAAATCAAATTTAATTTGTATAATTTATAATTTTCTATAACCAAATTGAATACAAATAATTCTATAATTTATATAATTTCTATAATTTAACATCTAATAATTTCTATAATATAATTTAATAATTTCTATAATATCAATTATCAAACATGTAAAAAAATATTTTACAAGCTTATTTTAATTTTTTTGTCCAAACTCTCTCTCTCTCTCTCCCAAAATTAAAATATAAAATAAAATAAAATAAATCAATAAAATTTTTGAAACTTCTTTTTCTCTCTTGTTCAATGTTCATGACTTAGTGTTAGACCAAGTTGCAAATCACTATTTTTTCAATGTTTTTTACAAAAAAAAAAAAATTTTATTTTCATTTTCAAAATCGTTATTAGATAAAAGCCAATGTATTTTATTTTGCATGTAAAAAATATTTTACAAGCTTATTTTATTTTTTAACAAATGCCAAACTCTCTCTCTCTCTCTCTAAAAAAATTATTATTATTTTTAAATTTTATATTTTTTGTTTATGACTTAGTGTCTTAGCGACTTACTTACAACTTACAAGTTGCAAAAGCAACAAAACACTATTTTTTTAAATTTTTTAAATTTTTTTCACAAACAAAAAAATCTTTTTTTTTTTCAAAATCTTTATTAGATAAAAATTAAAAGACATTGTATCAATTATCAAACATGTAAAAAAATATTTTAAAAGCTTATTTTATTTTTTTTTTTTGTCCAAACTCTCTCTCTCTCTCTCTCTCTCTCTCTCTCAAAATTAAAATATAAAATAAAATAAATCAATAAAATTTTTGTAACTTCTTTTTCCCTCTTGTTTATTTTTTTGTTCATGAGTTATTTTTTTTTAAACTTGATATAAATATATAATTGACTAACACAAGACACAAGTTACACAACAAATAAATAATTCTTTTTTTATTTTTGTGATTATCAAAAAATACATACAAATAAATTATTGAACATTTTTTTTTTGCCTTGTGCCGTGCCCGTGCCGAGCCGCCGTGTCGTGCCGTGCCAGGCCAACTTCCGTGCTCGTGCCGTGCCGTGCCAACTTCCGTGCTCGTGTCGTGCCGTGCCATGTCCGTCCTACTTCCGTGTCGTGTCGTGCCGTGCCGTGCCAAGTGCCGTGCCAGGCCAACTTCCTTGCTCGTGCCGTGCTCGTGCCACGCCAACTTCCGTGCTCGTGCCGTGCCGTGCCATGTCCGTCCTACTTCCGTGTCGTGTCGTGCCGTGCCGTGCCAACTTCCGTCCTAGTGCCCGTGCTCGTGCTCGTGCTCGTGCCCGTGCTGTGCCGTGTCGTGCTAGAATAAAGTCGTGTCGTGCCGTGCCTCGTGCCACGTTGACTTTTTATCGTGCCCGTGCCGTGCCCGTAGAAGACCGTGTCGTGCCGTGCCACGTGCCACCTTAGCCCGTGTCGTGCCCGTGCCGTGCTCGCTCATTTACGTGACCGTGCCCGTGCCGCGTGCCAACTTATACCGTGCCGTTCCGTGCCGTGCCAGGATTTTACCGTGCCTCTGGCGTGCCGTGCCGCCTCCCGACGTGTCGTGCCCGTGCCGTGCCCGTGCCAACCCGGCCCGTTTGACACCCCTAAAGTAAAGAAGCCAATCTAAAAAGAAAAGGTTTAGTTGTCTTTATGTAGAAATACTCGTAAAACTTTTCGGAATACCGCCAAAAAAAATTTAGGATAAACTTTTGGGGACTCCGCCAAGAATTTGAGGTGTACAATTTTGACTAAACAAAACCCTTTTTATTACTCCCTCCGTCCAGATTTGTAATTTTGTAGTCAAATTAGAATGGAGGGTGTATTAAATGGAGGGATTAGAGATAAAATAGGAAATTAACAAACTCAAAAGGTAATGAAAAAAAAGTTGGAATCCCCAAAACGGACCAACAAATCCGGACAGAGGGAGTAGAACTACATGGAATTCCCGCAATTTTTTAGGATGACTTTTCCGGACCCGCCAATAATTTTGGGGGTGAAATTTTGATTTAAATAAAGAATAACCGCCTGTTTTTTGCTGAAAGTAGCGCCTTGCCTCCGAAGTCCAAAATAAGGAATCTGTCGCTTTCATCCCGTACGACAACCATTTTAAGTTTTTAAATGGAGGAGGGCAATTGTGGAAAGTAAATATTGGTAAAGTGTAATGATGATGTTTAGATAAAAAGTTGGAATTACGAGGCAACACATTTAAAAAGGGACGGAGGGAGTATTATTATTAGCATTTATACGTGTTGCTTAAAAATGGGGTAGTCAATTGAAAACACTAACAGGGGAAAAAATAGTGTACAGATTTTTTAGTTCAACATTCACTGGACCGATAGACATCCTAATGTATGGACTTCAATTGTTGGCAATGACATATCATTTTGCATGGTTTTCTTTTAGGGTCCGTTTGGGCGGAAAACATTTTCTAGGAAAACATTTTATGTGAAAAGATTTTCCAGAAAATAAAACGTTTTCTAGTGTTTGATTGAGATAGAAAAATATTTTCCAGAAAACATTTTCTATTGTTTGATTAACAATGAAAATAATAGCAAATAACAAAATCCATTTCAATTGAAAGTTGACAAACTTTAGAAATCGCACATAGGGCCTTAAAGGAATCGACAAAATCAACTGAAAATCGACCCATCCAATTCAATTCCTTAGCCATCCTCATCGGTGGCTGCCGCCTTCGACATCGGCAAAAAACTGCAGTTTTTCGCCGAATTGCCATGTGATGAAATTTTCAAATCAAGACCCTTCAATGCAAGATTAGATATCAAACCACTTCCACCTGGTTTCTTCCATCTGTGGCTGCCAAAACAACTTCACCTTGTTTTTCAATGGTGCTGGCGCCGACGAAATTGACTCGATCCGTCTCCGCAGCTGTCTTCTCCCCACCAAGTCACCAACGATGACTTCTTCTGCCACCAAACCACTTCAACCAATTTCTGCCCTAGCTTCTCAACAGTAATCCAATTTGAGTTTTTTTGATTTTGGTATGTACACGAACAAAATCGATTCAAATTTGATTTGAGTCTAGGTTATTGTGGATTAGTGAGAGAGAGAGAGAGAGAGAGAGAGAGAGAGAGAGAGAGAGAGAGAGAGAGAGAGAGAGAGAGAGAGTGTGTTCGTGGGAGAGAGAGAGAGACTGTGTTCGTGGGATTAGGTTTGGGTAGAGAAAAGATTTGAGTTTTAAGAAAAGTGTTTATCGAGAGGGATTGCGAGAAAGAGAGTAGTGTCCGGAAATTGTTTTCCGGCTTTCAAAAGGGGAAATTGTTTTCCGCCTCAAGGGACTAAGTTTTTCCTCATTTTTAGTTGACCAAGGAAAATATTTTTTGTTGACTTTTATTTTCTGTTGTTCCAAACGCCGGAAATTGTTTTCCTTGGAAAATGTTTTCCTAGAAAACGTTTTACGCTCGAAACAAACGGAGCCTTAGTTTTGCTTTCATTTAGTTTTAAGGTTGACTTTGTGTATTTGTGTTTTTGAAGTTGCGAAATAAAATTATCTTTTCTTTGTACACTCCAAGTTTCTTTTTTTGGGTCTACATAGTATTCGGATGTCAAAGTATAACTACAAATCATGACCTTGTGGTTGCTCAATTTCCAGGTTGTCTTCATACATGTTGTCTAAGAATTGGGGGCTGGAATCTGGAACGTCTTGTCAAACAGGTAATGCCTGAAGTCTATTGACCGTGGATGACTTAATGGGAACCAGGGTCTTGAGGAAAATTCATTTTGTGCGCTTTGGGTATGGATATGGAACGAACCTTAAAAGAGCTATGGAGGAGTGCTTTTCATTTTGTTTTTCTTTCATTTTTGGGAGGTATTTGTGATGAGATGTAAGAGTTGTAACGAGAAAACGAGAAAATGAAGGCCAAGTGCCGCAATTCTGAGGTTTATTTTCTTTTGGGAAAACGCTGTTCTGGGGTTAGCAGGCGTATATAGTAACAAGAATAGGGCATATCAGATTAGTTAAGATGGATCATACTTGAAGTGCAGTTGTATTAGCATGCGATATCGATAGCATTTAAAGCAGTTATGCTATTCAAATGTCGAAGGACCAGTACCATTTATATGCTAAATGCCACCTCTGTGCATGAAAAATTTCAAGTAATTCTTTTTCATTGTGCGTATAGCATTTCCAGAGCAAGCATTTTGGTAGTCTGGAACAACTTAGCTCTAAGTTGTCCCAGATTCCAAATTTAGCTTGCACCCTTGCATGCTCAAGGAAAATTGCACCCTTGCATGCTCAAGGAAAAATTGCACCCTAGTTTGGTGCTTAGGAGGAAGGATTGTGGAACTGCCTTCGATTTTTTTGTCAATGACATTATTACGGACATGGAACTATTTATATGGCCAATAGTGCACAAAAATTCTGATAATATGAGGTAGTTGCTTATTCCTTTGTTCTTACTTTTGGTTGCTGATATTGGACTTCCAAGATGGTGCAAAAATAAAATAGAACAATAAGCTAGCATTGTTGGAGGATTTGCCCGAAGCCCGAAGGAAAGCAAAAAAAGAAAAAAGGAAGTGAAAAGATGACAGAAAAATGATGCGATAAAAACCAAATATTTCCTTGCAAGTTATACTGTGTGACAAGAAAACGAATGTCAAATATAACCATTTCCAAGTGATCAAATATTTCCTTGCCAGGTATGTTTTGAACCCAACTTGGTTAGGCAGAATTGGATTATTGGGCAGCTGCATGGTATCAATTGAATTTTTGACATGCTACGATTTTGCTTTTGGTTACAGTAGGAGGGAAAGGGAAAGTTTGCCAGGTAAGTTTTGAACCCAACTTGGTTAGGCAGAATTGGTTAATGTCAATGGTTGACATATTTGAATAAAGATTCTATCCAAACCACAGTAACTAGCTGTTGCTCAAATAGTTAGATCAAAGGGCATTGCATCTGATTCTATTACCAATAATGCTTGCTCGTGGCTACATATCAACAATACACTAATACCAGCCCACCAAACAAGTAATAGTACATAGTTAATGAACAAAAAATAGCTGATAAAAAGATACTCAAAAGTTCTATAAATACGCGTCGCAACAAGGCATAATTCATAAATCACATTATGAAATATGAGCCTAATAGCTTGAAAGTCTGCCAAATCTTCGAAAACGATACGAAATAAATAAATGAGGATTAACAAATGAGAGTGTTGGGGGGAAGGAAACTAGGAAGAACAATAAAAACAATGCGCACAAACAATTTAAGTGTAATGTTCTCTACAAGACTTGAAATCTGATGACGCACATATGCTCACACGTAGATATATTTTGATCATTCCATTGAATGCATCCTAGGCACTGAAAACACGTTGAGACTTGAGAGGTGAGAGCATCGCAATCCGGAAATTCACTATGGGAACTTCAAATGATTGGTACCAGAAATGTACAAGAGTTAGAGGCTGCAAATTTTAGAAGGTGAGAAAGTTAGCACAATCTTTGGGCCGACCCAAGTGAAATACCAATACTGATTAGGCCCATAAAGTCCACCAAGTCCAATTTGCGGTCGTCGATCACGACTTGAGGGATGTGAGAAATGAGGGGCCAATATTTGCCTTTACCCTTTTCACACCGCTGTTTCAGTTTCGGACAATTCTTTCTGATCTCCAATCTCAAAAGCGACGGGGGCAGCCTTGATCCTTTCTCCTTCGCAGAAAACGATGCGAGCTTGGGGCAATCCTCGATCCCCAGTCCCGAAAGTGAGGGAAGCTGCCCTAGCTCTGTTATGGTCGTGAGCTTGGGGCACCCCCCAATTAGAAGTTTGTTGAGAGAGGGGAGGTTCTGAAAGTTCTTGCAAGACAGCTTCACCAGATTTGGGAAAACTCCAATAATCAGCGTGTTCAGAGAGCGGGGCAACCACGTCATCATCCCATCTTCTTTTTCTTCTGGTGGAAATGACGCCCATACATAACCACCAAGGCGGAGTTCTCTGAGAGAGGACAATCTGTACAAACCCCACTCTGATGGGGGCTTGTTACCCATGTCGACACTGAACAAGCGAAGGTAAGTGAGATTGGTGAAGTAGGAGAAACTCTCTTGTTTCAGAACGTAGGTGCTGCAACTATCTATTCCTAGATATTGAAGACAAGCAAGGTGGTTGTGGATGATGATGTTGTTGGAGGCATGGTGTGGCAGGCCCTTGAGCTTCTTGAGGCCGTAGATATACAATGACGTCAAATTAGTTGTGTAGAACCATCCTTCCGGAATGGACTCCAGATTTTCACAGTCAGCTACACGCAATTCACGGATATTCTCGAGACATACACCATTATGATCATTTTGCAGCACATCCGGCAAGGATTTGAGGCTCTTACAACACAAGACACTAACAGATTTCAGACGTGGGCAATTGATTTTCATCCCTTCCTCTGCTAGTATTGATTCTAGATTTCCACAATTTTCAATCCACAGATATTCGAGAGTGGGCGGTAGCCCAGTTCTAGCCCAGTTCTAGAACAACTTAAGTACTGCAGAGTGTCACAATTGCAAATATCCAACTTAAGTACTGTAGACGGCAAACCTGTCTTTGGGAGAGAGATGAGACTTGGACAAGTGCGGATGATAAGCACCTCAAAAGATCTGAGGTTGTCCGACCCACGCGGCAGCTCCTCATGCTGCTGTAGCTGTTCTTGCCCTTCTTCTTCTTCTTCAAACAAGGAAATGAGTCGAGGGCAGTCTTCAATCAGAAAATGCTTCACGGCAGGGAGACAATGGTGAATTTTAGATTCTTTCTTCCACAATGATGCAAGTTCTTTACAACCACTGATAGAGAATGTTTGGAGTCCCGTCAGCCCTTGCAAAAACCAATTTGGTAGACTCGTGAGACCCTGGATGTTCTCAACTATCAGGAAAGTCAGCGAGCTCAAATGGCTATGCCTTGCATTTTCCACAACTACGTTGTCACCCGCTTCCAGATTACCGAAGGAGTCCGGAAACGAAACATCTTTTAGAGAGAGGGAAATGAGTGAATCAAAGTGAAGCGTGTTCCTTGCTTCATTAAGCTCTATTGACCTTGGAACCCACGCAACCACCAAACAGCGGGCACTCTTCAATTTCCAGCTTTATTAAGCACGGAAGATTGCTGGGCAATTTACCCAAAAGTTTGGGACACCTTTTAATGGAGAGCTCTGACAAGTGAACAAATGCTCGAGCTCCCTCCTCGACTCCAAAAGGAGACCATTCTTTCCATTCTGGCATGTCCTCCAAGGTTAAAATCTGTAGAGTTGGGAATGGATTTGAGCAGCCCGACCCATAGAACTCGGGTCCTAAATTCTCTACTGCCTTCATCCCATGAATGTAGAGTTTTTTAAGTAAGGGTAACTGCCCCAGAGATGGCAAGGAAATGCATTGTTCACAATTTTGGAACTTCAAGGAGACAATATTACAGAAAGAAGTACTTCCAACCCAAGTCGGAAATGTTTCACCATGGTAACCACTAATGGTGAGCTCTTTTAACTCCTTGTGAGGTCTTAGCGCGTCAAGCACTTTTGATTCAATACTTCCATTGTGAGAATTATCTGAGATGTTACTCCATTTCATCAACAACTTATCTATGCCTTTTTTATTATCCAAGTTGGCCCTCCCGGCATCCATATCACCCATCACATTCTCCAAGCCTGATATGCAAAGTGTACCTCTAAGATGAATCAAGTTTCCCAACTCATTTATGGTAGACCCCTGGTCTTGGCTGACAATAAAGTTAGATAATGTTTGGAGACTTGTCAATTTACCTATTTTTGGTGGCATTTCTTGTAAGGAATCAGCACCAGTAACATCGAGATGCCGCAAGTTTATTAGGTTACTCGTGTTTGGAGGCAACTTGCTGAGATTTTTACAATCTCTCAGTATCAATGTTTGTAGGTTATAGAGGGTTCCTACAGAGTCCGGTAATGTGGCAATCAAGGCACATGAAAGGTCAAGGAACCTCACATGTTTCAAATCTCCAATTGAACTCGAAAGCTCACAAATTAGATAACTTCTTAAACTGAGCACGCGCAAACGTCTTAGTTTCGGCAACAAATGGAGGGGAACATAGCTGGTCAAGTAGGAGCTTGACTGGTTGGTTCCTTGATCTCTCAAGCCAAATGGTAAGAAAGACCGTAGATATTTTTCTTTTTGGAAGGCCTCAAACTTTTTTATGCCATCACGATAACCACGTGTATAGGATGCATGGCGAGCCTTAGCGATATTTACATCACCCTCATTTTTAGTAATCTCCTCCAGCCTGAAACAAATTTTTCCTGCAACAAACTGAGCTAAATCGTTGATGAGGTCATGCATAACAAACAATGACACCTCACCACTACTTAATGACTGAAATAAAGATCTCGATAACAATTCCTGAAAGTAGTCATGTCCAACATCCTCCATTTGTTTTTGTTTTGATGGCTTTTGCATTAAGCCTTCTGCAATCCACAAGAGAACTAGTTCCTTCTCCTCAAATTCATAATCCTTGGGCAATACAGAACAATATTCGAAACATTTTTTCAAATGTGAAGGCAGGTGATAGTAGCTCAATCTCAAAGCTGGAAGAATTTCACCCTCCTTGTCTGATAACCATATCTTACTCTGCAATACATCTTCCCATTCATCTGTCGATTTCCATCGTAGGAGGCCACCAAGTGTCCTAGCAGCCAATGGTAATCCTTCACATTTTTGAACAATTTTTCGACCAATTGAAACCAAATTTGGACTTTTGTCTAAACTTCTATCCGCAAATGCATACTGTGCAAACACTGACCAACAATCATCCTCTAATAGTTTCTCCAAAGAATGAAATTTATCGATTCCGGCCATCATCTGTGCAACATTCTTATCACGTGTTGTTACCATGACTTTACTTCCAAAGGCTCCATAATTAAAAGGGCTCTTTAAATTGATCCAATCACTATGCTTTACATCCCATACATCATCTAGGACAATCAAGAATTTTTTTCCATCCAAAGCCTTCTTTAATTGAGGTTGAACTAGTTCCAATTCATTATAATGGCAAGGCTCGGAAGTGACGGACTCGAGAATTGCTTTTGTCACACCCAAAATCTCAAACACGTCAGATACACAAACCCACACTTTCTTCTCAAAATGTTTCCCCACCATTTCATCTTTGTAGACATGTTGAGCAAGGGTGGTCTTACCAACGCCGGGCAAACCCACAATCGGAACTACACTAACTTTTTCATTGCTTGGTTGATCAGACATGAGCAGCTCTATTATCTTCCTTTTATCGTCATCCCTACCGTATAAAGGAGTTTCATGACTCAAAGGTGATGTGTGTGGCCTTTGTGGAGCTTGAGCAGATGGCCCGGCAATGACATTTTGCAAGCCAAGCCCCGTTCTTTGGTCAAAGAGATCTTTCAACCTCTTAGTAATCTTATCCATCTTGGACCTCATTCTAAAATCAGAAACTAGGGTGCTTGGATTGAGATGCTTAATAGAAGAATGTATGAGGGCACGTACCTTGCTAGTGCTAGCTCGAGACTCTTTCAACACATTCTGTCGCAAAGCTTCAGTGGAGATCTCGTCCAGTATGTCATCCAGATCATAAGCCAAGTCCTCAAGATGCTCCAGCCACACTTGGACACCCCTTTGACCTGTCCTCATTTGCTTCTCTTTAGCATCTGCAAGCACGGCTTCAATTTGTTCCAACATCTCTTTCCATTTGATCAGCAGATCATGAATGTTCTCTCTCTGCGCAAAGTTCAAGAACTCTTGGGAGGTCAAAATCTTAACCAGCCCAACAAGGAAAGTAGTAAGAAAGATTTCCGCTACAGGCATTGAGCTTTGTTTTTTCTCTCTTCCTCTGATGAAAGGCAAGCAACAAAGGAAGAAAGGCAATGTTGTATAGAATTCAGAACCCAAAACCAAGCGAGTAGGGATATGATTTGAAAAGAGAATATTAGCAGAAGGGTGGACTTTTCTACAAGTAAGATAAGAAATCTTAGCTGCGTAATCTCCATACCCAATACATCTGTGCCACGTGGAAAAGAACATGTAATTTTATATAATGGTCGGTCGGGTCAGTTTGGACGGGTTTAGCCCGACTCTGACCGAGAACCTGCGGCCTTGTTCGATTTGGATCTCAAGACCAGAGTTTGAAATTATTACTCAATCAATATTCTTATTTTTCTCAAATCATTATTCCTATTTTTAATTTTTATTTTCATTTTCATTTCTCTCTCTATCTTTTTCCAATCATTAACACATATTTTCAATTATTACTCACATTTCTCTCTCTACTCCAAACCAAAACCCAAACCGAACATAACCCGCGATTTTCACTACTATTAGAACTGAATCTGACCGTTCCCACATTGAAATCCGACCGTTGAAGCTAGGGTTGACCTGGTTTGGCGGGTTGACCAGGTTTTTGCTCACTCCTATTTTTGGTTCTTCTATTGTTACACACTGGTCTGACAATAAGGTAATAAAAAGACTAAAAAAAAATCAAAAACAAATTACAATGTAATTTTTATATTTTTTAACATATATTCACATACTTCAATCTTTTTTTAAACTAGGTTGGATTGATTTTAAATTTTTTTTCTTTTTAATTTTGAAATTTTAAAGCCTAGATAAAGCATTTGATATAATATTTCAGTATTAATATGTATAAAGCCGTTGTGATATAAAGGAAAGGAGTATTAATAGAACCCAAAAGGAAAGAGATAATTAGCAGAACTCCAAACAATAATACTACAAAGCGTTGGGCTCTATTTGTTGACTTTCTCTTGAGAGTGAGGAAGTCAATAATGGCATCTCCTTAAAAACAAATAAGGGAAATATAAGGAGGGAAAAAAAAAAAAAACCAAAAGTGCATTATATATTTAAATATGGTGAGTGCAAAATTATGAACACAATTTTTGTGGCTCACACTTGCCCAAAAAAATATGGGTCACTATCTACATATACCTACACAAAAAAAGTGAAATAAGCCGGGCACATACAAAAACATATGCTTGCAAGTTTATCCAATCGCACTGGAGAGAGTGGTGAGTTGGTGGGGTCTCATTTTCAACTACCAAAGGAAAAAAAAAAATCTTCACAAAAAACATGAAGGGCATAAAAAACTACACAAAAGCAATTGTAAAAACTTTTTTGTTCCTAGCAAAAGTTTGAAATAATCTTCCCAAAAAGGGCATAAAGACTTCTACTCTAGGTTACATAAATATTCATTGGTTCTCTTCTCTGTTTTTTTTTAATAACCCACGTATGCGCTGGGTACAAGTTTGTCGACGCCATTATTCTGGGCTGAACGAAACGATCCTCTCAGCGCCCCAAGAATTTGCTTTGGTAAAGGAATCGAACCCGGGGACTTAGGTGGGAGCAAACTTCTAAATCTCAAGGCAAAACCACTTTTCCAATCCCTTGCGGTTAATATCCATTCGTTCTCTTTCTCATATCACCGCTCTATACTCTCATTTCCAATTCTTGAGAAATTTTAGTAGTATGAGAAGCTTGCAAAAGAAGATGCTTCGCTCCAAATTTCACTCATGTAGCCGATTTAATTCCCTTCAAACAGAGTAGTAGAATAAATCGAATTTTAATCTAAAGCCAAATGAGAACTGAACTGAATTTGTGTAAAAGCAGGATAGAGCAATGCATGAATTGGTGGTGGTGGGGTCTAACGCGGGGAAGAAAACCAGCTTTGTAAAAGCATACAAAGGTTTGAACGAGGAATTCAATAATGGCGTCTCCTAAAAAAAAAAAAAAAATGCATACGCGGAATGTGGCCCTAAATACAGCAGCCTATCGAAAAGTATTGGAATTCAATGGAATTTAGGGTAGGCACAAGGGTATTAGCTAATCAGAATTGTTCAATTTGTATTTCACTTTCTATATATACCTACACACACAAAAGGGAAATAAGCTGGGCGTCGATTGACATACAAAATTGATGCTTGCAAGTTGTATCTTATAAGGGAAAAATAAATTTTACATACACAATCATTGCAAGACCATGGTCCCTGATTAAGAAGGAACTTTCTTTATTAACTTAGGCATAAAATCAAACATTTAAAAGACAATATTGTACTGAGTGAAATAATATGTGGATAACTTCCATCGCCCAATAATGTCAATCACAAGTTACCCATATTGTGGGGTTTAGGAAACAAATTAGGAGTGAAATTTCAGCCATACCCTTTTTCCTTTTGCCAGAGCTATGCATGTACGAATTGGTGGTGGTGGGGTCTCACGCGGGAAGAAAAAAAAGCTTTGGACGAGGAAGTCAATAATTACAATGGCATTTTGCAGAATACGCGGGATGTGGCCCCAAATACAACAACCTATCGAAAAGGTTTGGAAATTCAATGGGATTTAGTGGTAGTGATGCCGGTTTGCACGTACTTTAACTAATTTTAGGATCTTGAAATTAACGATCAGACATACTTCTATAGGCTCAAAGTTTGGAATGTTTGGCCTTTGTGGGATTCGAAATGCAATCTCATGGAGAGCACATATTGTTTATACCGCCGATGGAAAAATGTAAAACAAGCCTTTTCCACCACCGTCATATGTGGGCCCACCACGAGTTTATTGATGTAATATGTACAATTTATCTTGTAAGGCCTGCAGAGTAGTACATCATTTCAAAAAATAAGCTTGATTGGACATCGAAAGGTATATTAAATTCTGAAAAATTGTTTTGTAAAATGAATGGTCATAGATAGTTTAACTTTAAAATTAATGACTGTCCATTTTACAAAACGAAATTCAAATTTTGATATACTATTGATCTCCGATTAAGTTGATTTTTTGCATGAATGTACTACTCTGCGGGTTATACAAGAGGAACGGTTTAGATAACTAAGTAACACACAATGGAATCTATAAAGGCGGTTGTGAAAAAGAACACCGCGGTGTAAGGAATTTACTCTCTTGGGGTTAAGCAAAAGTGCAAAACTCCAAACAAAAATTAAAAGCAGGGTAGAGAATGCATGAATTGGTTGTGGTGGGGTCTCACGCGGGAAGAATATCGGCTTTGAAAAAGAATTCGAACCATTGAGATCTATGATTGAAACTTCAGGGTGTTTAAGTTAAATAATTGAGTGATTTTATTTTTTCCCTTATTCAAAATTTTTTCTCATTTATTATTTTGCATAATTTTTTTTTTTTGTGAATTATTGGAAAAGAATAGAAAAAATAACGTGACTCAATTATTTAGCAAAAATACTCATAGTCTAACAAGGAAATCAATAATTGCTCTCAAAAGAAACAAAATAGCAATTGCATCTCTATAGTAGTGCAGAACACGTGGTATGTGGCCCAATTATCACAACCTATCAAAAGCATTGGAAATTCAATGGGTTTAAGGTAGGCACAAGGGTATTTGCTCATTAATTTAATTAGAATTGTTCACTTTAATTATCTAATTCATGCATAATGTTCATTGAAAAGGGAAAACTAAATAATTCCGCCCAACTACGTATACACTATAATAAAACTTCGATAATCCAAAATAAAGATTGGTTTGTTGGAAAATTGGAATTTGACCAAAGAGTATTCGGTGTTTTGAGAAGGAACCTTTGTTGGGCATATAACCTCCAAGTATAGCCTAAAAGATTAAGGATTGGATCCTCTTGGGGTATCCAAATTTCCCGAAGGAAGGAGGGAGTGTGCACACCAAGCGCGCTTTGAGCTCTTGACCTGAATGTGGGCCCGAGGTCCTTGTCCTGTGCTTAGGGCCCATGAGCCTTATCTTTTGTGGACCAGAACACATAATCAGAGTGAGGACAATGTTAGCCAACAGAAATAGTGACGATGAGATGAATGTCCGGAGGTTTGCAGCCTCATCATTGAATTCCTTCGCTTATCACGACGAGAAAGGAAATCGGCATGAAGTTGGATCCTATCAATCTTACCGTGGAAAATGTTGAATGCTGGTGGTGGTTTCTTTTGTTCTGTCTTGACATTGTTGTTATTAGTTGGTATGATTTCCCACGTAGTGTCTTTAGCTTGATATACATTGTGGGGAAGCTAATTTCTATAGAGGCTAGTATTTGCTACTGCTCCTAGTCAGACCTTCGATAGAATTACGAACGATGCAGCAACGTAGCCAACCCCAAGTAATTTGGACATCACCTTGTTGATTTCTGTTGATTATACTCATATACATCGGGTTATTTTGAGACACGTTTGTTCTCAGATGTCTACGTCTTGAGCACCGTTGTACTATTCATAATGAGATCTTCAACTATGTGATTCTAGGGTTTCATGTTGTAGGACAACAGATAGATCCCAAAGCATGATCTTCAACTATGTGAGAGACGGAACTGTCACTCAAACTGTACTGTGTTTTTCCCATAATGGCTACGGTCCAAGATTATTAACATTGTTTTGGAGGCAAACTAGAGCTCAGTAATGGAAGACTTGGAGGAACATTGGTACGTTATACGGTAGCTGTGACAGAAAGAAACACAGAAAAGGCTTACCCAAAACATATGTTGAAACATACTGGCACACCAGGTAAAAAAAATAGATTTTCATTTTGGAAATTTCCGAGCTATTCCGTCGTTGTTACCCATTTGTCCTGCATATTTCAGGACCATGTATTGTCATGGAAGCCCAATTGTTGTATTGGACTTCAATTGTTGGCTGTGGCACACCATTTTGCATGGTTTTGTTTTAGTTTTGCTTTCGTTTAATTTTAAGGTTGAATTTGTCTATTTATGTTTTTGAAGTTGAGAAATAAAATTCCCCTTGTTGGAAATACGGTGTGAATGAAACAAGGCATTCAGAGGGTTTTACGAGGCAACCGAAGGGACCCCACGAAGTGTGTGATGCGCGTGATCAAATACACTGGTTATTACGTGAATTACACCCCTCCATGATGAGGATTGAAGGCGATTCAATTTCTCAGATTTATTGTGACCGTTACTAGCATATGTGAGGGGAGTTTTAGAATCTGCAGAATTCAATTGAGAAATTGAATTTCGTATTAAAGGCTCCAGCTCCTTCTTCAGTTATATATTGGCAGCTCTGTCATTTGGTTCAGCACCAGAAATTTGTGCATCATATTGTACTCCAGAAATCGTGCTTTTGAGAGAAAGAGGCAGACGCTGTTTCAGTTCGCCAAGGCTTCCAGCGGTGGTGTTCCGGTGGTCGTGGTTCTAGCCGTTGTATCCTGGGACAAAGACGTCGATTCATCCTACAACACCCACGGTAGGCGGCGCATCTTTGTTAAGGAGAGTGTGATATCACACGACTCAGCAGTTTGTATCTCCGTTTTCAATTCTGTTATTTCCAGTTCATGTAATTTTATTGTAATTTGTTTGTGTCTAATAATATCAGAGGAAATTGTTCTTTGGAATTTCGGATTGCCACTGTAATTTTTCCAACACCCCTTTCTTTGCACACTCCAAGTTTCCTTTTGCCCGTCTGCATAGTGTTTGTAAGTATAACTAGTGATCATGATCTTGTTGTTGCTCAATTTCCTGGTTGTTGCTGGAAACTGAAACTTTTGGTCAAACGGGTAGTGCGTGAAGTCTCTTGACCTTAGATGAGTTATTGGGAACCATGGTCTTGATAGAATTTTGGTTAAAATTCTATTCAGATCTAGAGTGACCACCTGATTGCATTTGATTCTATTATCAAATCACTTGATGCTGGCTTGCTCCTGGCTTTTGGTATTAACATCGTCCAGAAATAAACACAATACACCAATGCTTCATCAATAGAAACAAACAGATGCATTTTCTTGAAAGTGGTCATATCATAGTTGGTCCGGATCATGAAGAGAACCAGTGGATTAACAACCTTGCTTCAAACGAAGGACACATTGCAATATCGCGGGTAATACCAGCCTACTAAACCAGTAATGGTAAAGATTTGATGACCGCAGAAAGCTGATAAAAAGATCTTCAAAAGTTCTATAACTATGAATGACAATCGTCACAATAAGATATAGTAATTCATAAATCACATTATGAAATATGAGTCTAATATCATAAAAGTCTGCCAAGTCTTCGGAAAATGATAACCAAATAAATGGAGGACATGAGAGTTTTGGTGAAGGAAACTAGGAAAGAACGACAAAAGCAAAGGCATTTCACCACAAAGGCAATTCAACATTAAAAGTTCTCTACAAAGACTTGAAATCTAATGATGCAAATATGCACACACATAAATATATTTTGTCCATTCAGTTGAACACATCCCGAGCTTTGAAAACACGTTGAGACTTGAGAGTTGAGAGCACCACAATCTGAAAATCACCACGTGAAACTCCAAATGATTGGTGCGAAAAATGTATGAGTTGAAGGGCTGCAAAATTTAGATATGTGAGGAAGTTAGCATAAGCTTCGGTTAAACCCAAGCAAAATACTTAATTCATTATCGTATTTGTTGAAAGATTCAGAAGCAAAATAGATTCAGAAGCAAAATAAAAAACGAAATAAATAAAGATGATGCACAACTTTATGCAAACGTCTCAAGATAAACAAATGTGCCCTTTCACTACTCTTGCTTGGCATCCAACATAGTTGTAAATGAATAGAAATGCAAAAATAAGCCCAAATCCATGCCATCAAGCTTCTGCAAAAGTTTTCGACTTGTGTTTGTCCTAAAATTTCACTATGGTGGATGTCTATAAAGTACAAGATAAAAGACAAAACAACATGGATTTTCCAATGGCAGCTAAGTAGATAGTAGACTTGGACAGAAGAACAAAATTAATGATTAAAGTTCGGAAGAATTGGCTACCGTCTCTCTTCCTCTTCCTCTTGTTGCAAAATAGCACTCGAGAAAATTGCCATCCAAAGTTTCATAACACGTTCTCCACTTCTCATCACTGTAGTACAGAGCAAATATACAAGGAAATCAAAGGTGGGAGTTCTTCATCATCATATTGGTCAAGAACTACAAAACTAAAAGAAAAACCTAATTGAAATAACTTGACAGCTATTTTACCTCTAGATCAATTGAGGTATACAAATTTTATCAGGTGACATTTTTTTTTGAAATGATTTCTCAGGTAACATTAAAAAGTTACGCATGTTATCATTGTACAACACATTACAAGTCATGCTTACCACATCTTTAATTTTTCTAACAAATATGGTCTTTTTTTTAAGCTCTTATTACATCAAATTATACGGCTGTGTATTGTTCTATTACTCTTGAAACACCTTTATCACAATTGAAAGGGTTAAAATGTTAATTAACAAGTTTTTTTTTTCTCTCTCTCTCAACATGGTAAGGAAATTTTCATTGATAAAAAAGAGCACAATAGTACATCAAAGAACCATGAAGTCTATGGTAGGAGTGGGTCAATTGGAATGTATGTGTATTTCCTAAAATCAGTTGTGAACAAGCCAAGATGTTTAAAAAGAAAAACAAGCCAAGATGGAATTAGTGGTTTAGTGGAAACCAATTATTAGCTACTCCTATTAGCTTAATATTTCTGTCACCATAAGACTTGAAATCTAATGACACAATTACGCAAATGCATAAATAAATTTTGACAATGCAATTGAATACATCCTGAGCTCTAAAACACGTTGAGAGCTCTGAAATTTGAAAATTTACCATGTTGGACTTCAAATAATTGGTGCAAAAAATGTATCAGTAAAAGCGCTGCAAAAATTGAGAAATGTGAGAAAGTTAGCACAGGCTTTGGAGAAATCCAAGAGAAATAATTTACTTAATTTTATTTGCTGAAAGACTAAGAAGAAAAATTAAAAACTAATAAATAAAGATGCTTCACAGCTTTTGCAATTGTCAGAAGACGAACACTATGTGCCTTTTCACTACTCTTGTATGCTCTCTCGCATTGTTGTGCATGAAATGAAATGCAAAAATAACCCCAAGTCTACGCTATCAAGGTTCTGCAAAACTTTCGACTAGTGTTTGTGCTAAAATCTCACAGTAGCTGATGTTCATAAAGTACAGGTTAAAAGACACGAACAATAAGGATTTTCTAGTGACAGAAAATTAGATAATACACTTGAACAGAGAAAGAAGTTACTGTATCAAAAGTTCGGAAAATTTAAATACCGTCTCCCTTTCTCTTGTTGCAAGGTATCACCCAGAAGATCTCCTTACAAAGAAGCATAACACAATCTCCGTGGCAGCACTTGATCTATCACATCTGGTCATAAAATACAAGAAAAATAAATAACTCCACTGCAAGTTTACCTTAAGATTTGCAGTAGGCCAATTAAGTAAGAACAATGGAGCACCAGAAATTTTTTTTTTTTCTCAGGAAGACATAAAAAGTTTGTATGACTTGTTGATTACAACATAATAGAAATCACGCATATCACATCTTTATTTACTACATAAACAAATATGGTCTCTCTTTTTTTCCTTGCTATGTCAAATTAATAATTATACAACTGTGTATTGCTTCATTAGTACTCAAAACCCTTTGATCACAATGGAAAGGGATAAAATATAAACTAAAACAAATAGGGTTCAAAAGAGAGCACGCAACACAATATCGTAAGGGAAGACAAAATTCCATTCCTGAAAAACATAATTAGAAAAAATGAAGTTCGACATTTTAAGTAGCAACCAGTTAAATGCATGATGCGTCATAGAAATTATAAGGGGGGAAAAAAAAAGAAAGGACAAAATCAAACGCATGATGCCTCATAGAAATTATAGCTTGAAATATGGAGGAGTGACTTTCAAAAAAATGAAATAGGGAGAAGTGGAGTATTAGTACCTCTTTTTTTTTTTAATGTTAAACGCACCACCTGGGGGGCCATTAGCTGCTTGGGTTAAACACATTCTTCAAGTCTATCCTGACTCGAGGAATGTGAGAAATGAGGGGCCAATATTTGCCTTTCCCCTTTTCACACCGCTTTTTCATAACCGGACATCCTTTGATCCACAATTCCAAAAGCGAGGGAGGCAGCCCCCCTCCTTGCTCCTTCACAGAAAATGATGCGAGATTGAGGCAATTATTGATTTCCAGTAGTGAAAGGGAGGAAAGCAGCCCTAGCTCTGTAATGGTCGTAAGCTTGGGGCAATTTTCGATGACAAGTACATTGAGAGAGGGGATGTTTTGAAAGTCTTTGCAAGATACCTTCTCCAGATTTGTGGAACTTCTGATACGCAGATCGGACAGAGAAGGGGGCAACCACAGCATCATCCCATCTGTTTCTTCTTCTTCTGGTGGAAATGACTCCCAACCATAATTTTCAAGATCAAGTCTTTTGAGAGAGGACAATCTGTGCAAACCCCACTCTGATGGGGGCTTACTACCCCCCATGTCGACATTGTCCAGCAAAAGGAGGGTGAGGTTAGTAAAGTACAAGGAACTCTCCTCCTTCAGAATACAGGAAATGAGTCCTGTAGCGGCATCATAACAACTTATTTGCAGCTCTTGAAGAGATTTGTAGGCATTCTCTGGCAGGCCCTTGAGTTTCTTGCACCATCCTATACACAATTGTCTCAGATTGGCTGCGTTGAACCATCCTTCCGGAATGGACTCTACCATATCACAAGAAAGTATCCACAATTGCCTGAGATTCTTGAGAGATCCACCATTGTTATGTTGCATCACTTCCGGCAAGGATTTGAGACTCCCACAATCCTTGATTTCAACAGTTTGAAGAGATGAACAATTGATTTCTATCCCCTCTTCTCCTAGTATTGACTCCAGCTTTACACATCCCTCAATCCTCAGTGTAGTAAGATTTGGGGGCAGCCCAGTTCTCGAACAACTTAAGTACGTGAGTGATCCACACATTGAAACCTCCAATTTCTCGAGACTATTCAGCATCATCAACTCAGGTAGGGATTGAAGAGCACCACAAGATTTAATACAAAATGTTCTCAGCATAGACGGCAAACCTTTCTTTGGGAAAGAGATGAGACGTGGACAAGTGCGGATGATAAGCTCCTCAAGGTATTTGAGGTTGTGCAGCCCCCGTGGTAGCTTCTCCAGCTTTTCACAATCTTTTATTTCCAAATACTTCAGCATCATTAAGTAAGGCGGCTCCTCATGCTGAATTTGCTCTTCCTCTTCCTCTTCTTCAAACAAGGAAATAAGTTTGCTACAGCCTTCAACCACCAAACGTCCAAGGGCAGGGAGGTGGTAATTCCGTCTCACCTCATTCTTCCACAATGAAGTGAGTTCTTGACAACCACAAAGAGAGAGTTCTTGGAGTCCCGTCAGCCCTTCAAAAAACCAGTTGGGAAGGCACACGAGACCCTTAATATTCTCAACTCTCAGGGTTGTCAGCAAGCTCAGATTAATATACCTTGCATTTTCCAACATTGCTTGATTACCAAAGGAGTCCAGAATCAAAACATCATTGGGAGACAAAGAGATGGGTGTATCAAATTGAAGCCTATTATTCACTTCAATTACCTCCGTAGGGCCTGGAACCCATGCAACCTCTTGCAGCGGACACTCTTCAATATTCAGCTCTTTTAAGCAAGGAAGATTGCTAGGCAATCTACCCAAAAGATTGGGACACCTTTTAATGGAAAGCTTTGACAGGTGAGAAAATGCTTGAGCTCCCTTCTCTCCTTCAAAAGGAGACCAACATTTCCATTCAGGCATGTCCTCGAAGGTTAAAATCTGTAGCGCTGGAAAAGGATTTGAGCAGCCCGACCCATAGAACTCGAGTCCAACATTCTCTACCGCCTTCATCCCTTGAATGAAAAGATTTTCAAGTGAGGGTAATTGACCCAAAGGAGGTAAATAAGTGCAATTTTTAAAGTTGTGGAATTTCAAGTAGACCATGTTACAGAATGTAGGATTTCCTACCCAAGTCGGAAATGTTAAGCCACGGTAACCGCTAATAATAAGCTCTTTTAACTTGTTGTGAGGTCTTAGCATGTCAAGCACTTCTGATTCAACTGTTACATTGCGAGTACTGCCCGCGATGTTACTCCATATCATAAACAGCGAATCTAAGCCTAGTTTATCCTTCAAGTTGGCTCTCCTGGCATCTAGAGCATTCAACACATTCTCCAACCCTGATATGTAAAGTTGCCCTCTAAGATGAATCAAGCTGCCCAACTCAGTTATGGTAGACCCACCACCGTCTTGGCTTACAATGAATTGTGATAATGTTTGGAGACTTGTCAGTTTACCTAGTTTTGGTGGCATTTCTTGCAAGGAATCTGCACGAGTAATATCGAGATGCCGCAAGTTAATAAGGTTACTCGTGTTTGCTGGCAACTGGATGAGATTTTTACAAAATCTCAATATTAGTGTTTGTAGGTTGTAGAGAGTTCCTATTGAGTCCGGTAATGTGACAATCAAGGCATATGAAAGGTCAAGGAACCTCACATGTTTCAAATCTCCAATAGAACTCGAAAGTTCAGATGTCAGATAATTTCTCAAACTGAGCACGCGTAAACGTCTTAGTTTTGGCAACAAATGGAGGGGAACAGCATTGGTCAAGTGGGTTATAGAACCGTTGGTACCTTGATCTCTCGATCCAAATGGTAAAAAAGACCGTACATTTTTGGCTTTTTGGAAGGCCTTAAACTTTTTTATGCCATCAAAACTGCCACGTGTGTAGGATGAATAGCGAGCCTTAGTGATAATTTCATCCCCCTCGCTGTTTTCAAGCTTCTCCTCCATCCTGAAACAAATCCTTCTTGCAACAAACTGAGCCAAATCGTTGATGAGGTCATGCATAACAAATAGTGAGACTTTACCATGGCTTAACGGTTGAAAAAATGACCTCGATGACAATTCCCAAAAGTACTCAGATCCAAGATCTTCCATTTGCTTTTGACCCACTGGTTTCTGAATTAAGCCTTCCGCCATCCACAAAAAAACTAGTTCCTTCTCCTCGAATTCGTAATCCTTAGGTAGTACAGAACAATATCCAAAGCACTTCTTCAAATGCAAAGGGAGGTGATAGTAACTTAATCTCAAAACTGGAAGAATGTCACTTTTCCCGTCCGGTAACTCCCATATCTTACTATTCAATACTTCTTCCCATTCATCATCTCTCATTTTACACCGTAGAAGGCCACCAAGTGTCCTCGCCGCCAAAGGCAATCCTCCACATTTTCTCACAATTTGTCGACCAAGCGAAACTAAATTTGAACTTTCATCTATACTTCTATTCTCAAATGCAAGTTGTGCAAACACCAACCAACAATCACTCTCTGATAGCTCCTTCAGGGGATGGTATTTATCGGTTCCGGTCATCATACATGCAACATCCCTATTACGCGTTGTTACTATGACTTTACTTCCTAGAGCTCCATAGTTGAAAGGAGACTTTAAACTGCTCCAATCACCATGGTGTTCGTTCCAAAAATCATCTAGAACAATCAAGAACTTTTTCCCAGTCAAAGCCTTTTTCAATTGAACTTGAACTTCATTCAAGGATAAGAAATCACAAGGGTGATTGGTAATAGACACAAGAATCGCTTTTGTCACTTCCATAATGTCAAAAGTTCCAGATACACAAACCCACCCTTTCATCTCAAAACACTCCGCCACTTCGCCGTTGTAGACCATTTGAGCAAGGGTAGTCTTCCCGACCCCACCCATACCCACAATTGGGACGACACCAATGTTGCCATTATTCAATTGATCGCTTAGGAGCAACTCTATTATTGCCTTTTGATCCTCATCCCTACCATACACACGGGGTTCATGTATCAAACATGAAGAGGGTGGTCTTTGTGGAGGTCTAGTAGCGTGCTCTGCGTCAGCACTTTGCAAGCCAAGCCCAATTTTTCGGTCAAACAGATCCTTCAACCTCTTGGTAATCTCATCCATCTTGGACCTCGTTCTAAAATCAGAAATTAGGGTGCTTGGATCGAGACGCGTACAACAAGTAGGTATGAGGGCACGTACCTTGTTGGTGCTAGCTCGAGACTCTTTCAACACATTCTGTCGCAGAGCTTCTGTGGAGAACTCGTCTAGTATGTCATCCAAATCATAAGCCAAGTCCTCAAGATCCTCCATCCACAGTTTGATACCCCTATGATCTGTCCTCATTTGCTTCTCTTCAGCATCTGCAAGCACGGCATCTATTTGTTCCAACATCATCCTCCATTTCATCAGCAGATCATGAATTTTCTCCCTCCTCGCAAAGTTCAAGAACTCTTGGGAGGTCAATATCTTAACGAGCCCCTCAAGGAAAGCCTTAAGAAAGATTTCCGCTACAGCCATTGGGGTCTCTCTCTCTCTCTCTCTCTCTGTGATGAAAAAGGCGAGCAACAAGGAAGAAAGACAATATTGTGTATAATTCAGAACCGAAAACCCAGCTAATAGGGATATTGGGGGCTTTTAGTGAACGCCTGATTAAAATTTTTGGGGAAATGACTGTTCAGTGGGAAAAGGGGCAAAAAATGTCATTTTCATGGCACACTTCTTGGAAATCATCAGTTGATGGGTGAAGGAAAAATAATTCCAACTTCATGGCATGAGAAAAATTCTCGGACAGAAATACCCTGAGAGTTAAAATCCTTCACAGATAAACCCTCTTCCACCAAATCAGGGTAAAACGTTAGATCCCCTTTCCCGAACTAATCGATCTGCGACTGCTGATGGCACACCGATCTCGGCGCCGGCGACCATGGAAACTCAAGAGCCGATCTCAGAGGTATAACAGAGCAAACCAAATCAAGAGAGAGAATCGATTGGAATTTGTTGTAAAACATTAGATCCCCTTTCAAGCTGGCAAGCTGCATTGTTTGATTGGAATTTGTTTCCTCGTGGTCTCTGTTGTTTCCTCGTAGTCTCTGTTGATTGGAATTTGTTTCCTCGTGCATGGTCTCTGTGGAGTGTTCCAAACTTCCGTTGGGTTTGAACTGGAAATGGTAAATTACAAAGTTCCACAATGAAAAATGGGGATTAGGACAACATACTGCTAATACACTCGTTCTCATTCGGTGCAATGGTATTTTCTAATGGTGCAACCTTGATTCACTCAAGGTGCAATATTCTTTTATTTAAGGAGCAATGTTTTTTTTAAAAAAAAATTAAAAACAAAAAACAAAAAACAAAAAGTTTGATTAAGGAGCAATGGTTATTTTCAAAGGGTGCAATGTTAATTTACTCAAGGTGCAATGTTTTCTCGTTTAAGGAGCAATGATTAAGGAACAATGATTATTCTCGAAGGGTGCAAAGTTAATTCTCTAAGGTGCAACGTATTTTCGTTTAAGGAGCAATGCCTATTTTTTTCAAAATAAGAAGTTTGATTTAAGGAGCAATGGTGATTCTCAAAGGGTGTACTGTGATTCTCAAAGGGTGATTTAAGGAGCAATGGCTATTTTTTCCAACTAGCAACTTAGTCTTTCTCAATTGGGGGTGCATGTGTATTATCAAACGGTGCAAAATAATTCACTTCCGGCGGCAGTTCCATGGATTGAAGGAGTTGTTTTTGTCCGATCACTACGACGTGCAAAATTTTGTTAAAGAGTGCAACTTATTTACACGCAAGGTGCAATTAAATTGGATTTAGGATGCAATGCTGACAAAATTTTGATTTTGACCACACACTGGTATCCCCATTTGGACTAAACATGGGTGCAATACTTTTGTTAAAGAGTGCAACTTATTTACACGCAAGGTGCAATTAAATTGAATTCAGGGTGCAATGCTGATAAAATTTTGATTTTGACCACACACTGGTATCCCCATTTGTACTAAACATGGGTGCAATACTTTTGTTAAAGAGTGCAACTTATTTAATGCAAGGTGCAATTAAATAATTACAACAAGAGTGCAATGGCCGTTAATATAGAGTGCAATGTATTTTTACCAAGAGTGCAATGTTGACAAACTCGATTAAAAAAAGTTAATTTAGACCTCACTGCCAAGCCCAGGTGGACTATCATAAGTGCAATGATTTGATTTTAGAGTTCAATGTTAGTAAATAATGAGTGCAATGTTTCTTCATGAAGAGTGCAAATCTGACATTTTCATTTGAGTGCAATGTTATTCTAAAAAAGGTGCCAAAATATTCACTCAAGGTGCAATACTAGTATTTCATTCAAGGAGCAATGCTATTTTTTCAAAAAAGAAAAAGTTGGATTCTTCTCAAAGGGTGCCAAAATAATTCACTCAAGGTGCAATGTTATTTCATTCAAGGTGCAATGTTAGTTGGGCTATTCTAAAGGGTGTCAAAATAATTCACTAAGGTGCAAACTAGATATACCAAATTCAATTCTCTCTCCCTCTCTCACTCTGAAATTAAGCAGAGTTCTACTCTACACACATAAAAGACACAGAGTGTAGAGCATTTTGGGGCTACCCATTTATCTTTTATTTTAAAAGAAAAAATCAGTCCAAATCTCACTTTCTCTTTGCATTGTCGGAAGAATGTCGGTGAATTACATGGTGAAAAGTGGAAGAATCGAGGCTCCAATCATTCAGGAGAAATCTGAGAAGTGCATTTCGAACAACTAATTGAAGAAATGAGGAGTGAAGACATGCCACCAGTAGTTCACCCCTGAGGGATGGGATGAAGACGACTAACACACATGATCTAACGATTCGAACAATCACGGGATGAAGACGAGTTACTTTTCAGATTATGAGAGAGAGAGAGAGAGGGAAGAGGAAAAATGAGAGGACATACTGGGTTTTCACCGAGGGGTAATTTCGTCTATCACAATTGCAGTGCCGTTTATGTGGAATTATTTGTTTCCTTCTCATGCCTACCGTGAATGCCAATTAGTGTGTCATGGATGTGTAATAATTTGCCCCTTTTCTCTCTGATCTGTCATTTCCCCTTAATTTTTCTAGAAGGGTAAATTTCAATTGCCTCCCCTGAGGTTTCTGACAATTACAGAAACCTCCCCTAAGATTTCTGAAATTCCACTGACCTCCCTACTTTTGAAAATAAATGTCAGATTCCCTCCTCCCGTCAATTTGCAGCTAACGAAGTAAACTTTCATGCTGAAATTACTTTATTACCCCTAGCGTACTTTTTTATTTTAAATCTTAAAATGTTTTTAACTTTTGTTTTATATATTCATTTTTTATGAAATTTATATATTTAAAACCTACTAAAAAATATCTACAAAATGAGATCGATATCCAATGTGAAATTATGTAAAAATAAAATCTTAAATTTTCAATGTGAATTAAAATGTTATATAGTTTAAATTTTTAAACGTGTAACTCAAAATTTTAATCCTCAAATTTTTTACATCTTTTTTTGTTTATATTCATTTTTCATAAAATTCATGTAAAATTTAAATTCTAATTTTTTAAATGTGACAGTAAACCAGGGCTGTTAGCCCAGTTGGTCGTGTAGCCCCTTCTATAGAGGTGAAGTTCTAAGTTCGATTCCTATGGAGAGGAGGTCAACCTTTGTTGTTTACTAACATCTAACAGCTAACTCTACTAATGTATATCGAATGGAAAAAAAAAGTGACCGTATAATTAAAATTTGCGTTGAAAATTTGAAATTTTATTAGGAGAAAGTCACCAATAATTAGAAAAATGAACTTGCAAATTTACCACGTTCATTAATTAAGAATGTATTTGGAAAAAACTAAATTGTTAAACAAGAAGATTTTATGATGTTTTGTACAATTTTTGCGTAAAAATTTGACTTAAACGTTTTAAAAAAATTAAATTATGTAACATTATAATTAAAATTCACATTGAAAAAATAAGATTTTTTTTACCTAATTTCACATTCAATATAGATCTCATTTTGTAGATCTCTTCGAGTATATTTTAAACACATAAATTTTATAAAAAATAAATATATAATATAAAAGTTATAAACATTTTAAGATTTAAAATAAAAAGAGGAGAGTGAGGGAGAGAAGCATGACATCATCATTTTCCATCAACTTTTCTAATGGAAGTTGACGGAAGGGAGGTATGTGATATTTATTTTCAAAAGTAGGGGAGATCAGTGGAATTTTAAAAACTTTAGGGAGGTCCCTATAATTGTCAGAAACCTCAAGGGAGGTAAGTGAAATTTACCCTTTCTAGAATGAATTCCATTTGCTGAGAAAAGCATAGGGCAGATTATTTTAAAATTCCATTGGTTGAACTAATTAAAATTTCGATTATTCTCGAGGGCGAGGAAGTGATCAATGGCATCTCCTTTAAAAATAAAAATAAAAAAGGGAAAAAAAAACCCCAAAGAGTGCGCTATATATTCAAATTTGGTGAGTACAAAATTATGAATACAATTTTTATGGCCCACACTTGCCCCAAAAAACGTGGGTCACTGTCTAGATATACCTGAAAAAAAAGAAAAGAAAAAAGAGAGAGACAAAGAGAGAAATAAGATTAGTTGTCTTGGCCAAAGATTCCGAGTTTTGCAATACTAAGGTGTTCCACTAACAAAAAATTATTTTTATAGTAAGTTGGCAAGTGAAGAAATTGATGAATAATTAGAAATTTGAGGTTTATTTGGAAGAAGCAAGACCCAAGTGAATGTGGCCCCAAAAGAAGCTTCCTCTCTTATCTTCAATGCATGTATTGGTCGTGGAGTGGTGGGTCTCACGCGGGAAGAAAACAAAGCTTTGAATGAGGAAGTCAATTAATAATGGCGTCTCTTCGATATCTTTGTGATCTAAACTTGATGTTTTAGTTAACTTGCGTGAATCTCGATTAATTTTAGAGTTCTAAAGTTAACAATCAGGCGTACCTCCATGACTCTAAGGTTTGGAATGTTTGGTCTCTGTGGGATTCGAACAGGCAATCTCATGGGAAGCACTTATTGTTTTTGCACACCCACTTGGCCAAACACCTTGCGGTCTCGGTTTGAGATTAAATTCTTTACATTTGGTGTAAAGTAGGCATTTTATTCCACCACTGTCATAGGTGGGCTGCATCATGATATAATTGTTGTTGTTTATACTGTTCATCTTGTAAAACCTAGTACAACAACGAATGGCAGGAACTTGGCAAGTGAAGAAATAGGTGAATATAGAAAAAATAGTGATAGAGCCACACACTTTCAACCACACACAACCACACACCCTCTCACATGTGGTGGGCCCCACCACATGTGAGAGGGTGTGTGGTTGTGTGTGGTTGAAAGTGTGTGGCTCTAGCATTTTTTTATATAGAAATTTGAGGTTCATTTTGGAAGAACCAGATGTGACCCCCGAAATAATCTCCCCTCTTTTCTTTGGGTTTTCTAGTATACACCCAATAGGCGAACATTACGCGTCTAAAATGTAAGTTTCTGACACCCTTTGTTTGATTGAATTGAGGGGACATTTACCTCTTTAGCTTAAATGACCATTTTATCCTTATTCATTAGTGCCGTGGGACAACAACGATGCAGCAAATATGGTGCCTTTTTTTTTTTTTTTTGTATATTCCGCATATTGATATTTTGGGGATCCTATTTTGTGTATTGCAAAGATGAATCAAACCGCAGACTTTTCTTAAAATATTTTTTTATGAGTACCTGCAAAAAAATTAGCCAAATCTGATATCGTTAATGACTTTTCAGAATTCGTAGGGCGCCCTATTAATTCTGAAAAAACCCTTACCGAGATATCTGGTAAATTTAATTTTTCCACAGGAACCGATAAAATATGAGCGATTTAAATCATCTTTGCATCATCCAAAAATAGGCCCCTAATAATTAACAAACTATTAGTTTGAAATTAAGTCGTTCGCTTGGCGAATTATGATAAAGCCGGGCTTATTTTGGGTCATGATAAAGCCGGGCTTATTTCGGGTCCCTCAAATATGATTCAAACTGTGAATTCTTAAAACGTTTGAACATGGGTAACTGGATAAAATTAGCTCAATCCGACATCAGTAAGGGCTTTATCAGACTTCATAGGGTGCCCAACGAAGTCTGAAAAGCCCCTACGAATTCTGAAAAGGTCCGTACTGATATCTATGAATTCTAAAAAACCACCAAATTTTTACTCAATTACTCAGTAGCAAAAAAAAAAAAAAAGCCCATACAAAAATTGAGTTCACTAGCAAGAACCCTTTGTTTACGTTCAAAAAATGAGTCCAGCTTATAATTGGGCATCCGAAATAACAAGTTCGGCATATACACTATACAGTTCATCTTTCCTTACAAATTACTTTCCGACTACCTATATTACTGCTACCTGTGCAAAAGTCCGCCTTTCCAAAACAAAATAAATGTCATCCCTGCAACTTCCACATGTACCCTTCCACATGTACCCTGTATGGACAAAAAAATTTACTTTATGCACATTTATACGTGATCAAGTTTGTAACTAATCACTGCAATTAACTTCAAGCCAAAGCAGAGTTTTGAACATTACTTAATAGTTCAGAGAGAAGATAGGATTCAAGCCAATATCGGTCCTTGAAATTTTCTTCTTTTTTGTCTGTGAACAGTTGAGAAAACCAATATTTTCCTTCTCCGGACATGTCGTAATATAATGGCCAACTTTCTTGCAAAATCCACAAGCCTTGGTTAGATTCTGTGTTTCTTTTCCACCCTTCAATCGTTTTGTCTTGGGACGGCCTTTGGCTTTTGAAATCGGAGGACAATGAACATCATCAATCGGTTCATTCGGTAAAGTTTCCTCAAGATTGATTTGTGATGCTTCCTCACTATGTGACAATTCACGACACCAACGCAGCAGTAAATACGTGAAGGGTATTCATAACAATCACTCAAAATGTGACGACAAAGTATTCCCCAAAATTCAAAGTGCTTGCAACTACATGTGGTGGTTTCACTATCCCAAAACACGATACGCTTTTTGCTATTTGTTTCCTTGTGGTGCTTCACTATGAATGAATTACCATTTTCACTGACCAATGAGTATAAAGTTGCTCTTCCGAACTCTTCTTGAAACTTTTTAAAACAAAATGGTGTGAGAACACCACGAGCTTGTTCTTCCAATGGAGACATTGTTCTCAAAGCAGAGCCTCTATATTTTTCTAACATTGTATCATGTAACTCTCGTTGTTGAACATCTTCAATAGCAAGATCAGCCTAAATATTTCATCAAATACATCATGGTAATATAGTGAAACTAAGAAAGGAGTTCAAAAAAAATTAAGGATTACTCACTTGTTTAACAGATTGGCTCAAATTGCTGTGAGAGCCAATAAACCGCTTTATAAATGCATTTATGCTCTCTGACCTTCTTGTAGTTGTCATCCCACCAAAAAAATGATCACGGAGGTAAGCTGGTACCCAAAACTGCTTGATCCCATACAAACCAATGACATGCTTATTGGTATGCATATTATACTTTGTGATCACTTGAGACCATTGATGTTCAAACTCTTCAGGCGTGTCCAAGTGATATAACTTGTAAAAATCAGCACACCATTCTTGATATTGACTTCGAAGAACAGCAGTAAACCACCCACTAAATTTGCTAGTAATGTGCCATACGCAAAAGCTATGCTTTGTGGTTGGAAATTCTTTTGCAATTGCTTCGGTAATCCATGGATCCTGATCAGTTAGTGTGGTTTTCGGTTGCTTCTTCATCAAAGCTGTGAAAGTCTACACACAAATACAAAATATGAACTTGTAGTTTATACAAATAAAAGTTCCAAAATAAATATGCTATGAGAGATGCAATCAAAAATTACCTTCAACAACAACCGAAAAGCACTTGTCGTCTCATTTCGAAGAAGCGCACACCCGAACAAAATTGTCTTCCCATGGTTACTGATTCCCACAAAAATGCCAAAAGGCATTTGATATGCATTCACTTTGTAAGTTGTGTCGAACACTACAACATCTCCAAACTTTTGGTACCAATCGAAAGAATGGGCATGAGACCAAAAAATGTGTTCCAACTTTCTTTCTTCATCGACTGTAAAAGCATACTGAAACTTGCAATTTTCTTCTTTTGCAAGTGCACAATGATATAAAAGATGCATTGCATCATTAACTCCATGTTTCTTCCCAATTTTAGTGAAAAGGTTCCACACATCTTTTTCAAGGAATGGAATGTAACCATGATTCACATTTTTTTCAAGTTCCATAACACGCATTAGTTGCCTGACTGAAAGACCAGCTTCTTTTCAACAAACGTATGCGCTCTTCATCGGATTTCATAATCTTTCGATTGACAGGAAGAAACCGAACTTCTAAAGGACTCAACAACTCATGGTTATGCTCTGTAATAAACTCGGTAAGCTGCCATTCTTGAGGGAAAATATCAAATGATTTTTTTAAGGTGATTCGCATTCGAGCTTTGCATCCACATCTCACAGATTTCTTATTTCGTTGTTGTTTGGAGGAATCAACAAGTTTCAACTTTGGCTTGCCTTCAAATTGACAAAACAAAATCTTTTCGTCTTACTTCTCCATTTTTTTTTTGTTTGTGCGATCTTTCCGAATGGAAAATCCATTCCTATTGGCATATTTCTGAAAGCAGACAAAAGCCTCTTCTTCACTTAAAAAACACTGACCAAGAAAAGGATTAAACACACTTTGCAATAAATCATCTTTCCCGGAACGATCAATTTCTTTCAAATACTCATTCAACTCAATCCCTTGTTCCTCATTTGGAGGCTCATTCAAGTCAATATCAACCGTAGCATCTATTATCCTAAAATTCCAAATATAATGTCCCAAACAACATAATCAGTAAATTCAAACACAAAGCTTCTAGATTAGCTTAAAGAACAAAAATCCTAGCATAGAAACATGGTCTTCTAAGTTAGAGAGACAAAAAAGTTGAGTTTAAATTAGGAATTTATCCACTGATCACAAGATTAACCCCACAAGTCAAACATACCTTGTTTTTTTATGACTTTCAAAATAGAGCTTCTATTTTGCCAAGAGTTTTGATCTGACAGAGTTTCCGGCAAAACATCAACGATTTATCCCGTCAATAACACCTATTTTTTTCAAAACCCACGAACCAAACTCAAGCATGAAGTCCCTCTTGTTTTTAACGGAGCTGATGAAATGTGAATGAAAGATGGAGAAGGATAGAGTAAATTAGGGGAAAAAAGGAGGGAAAAAAATTTACCTGGGAAATGTGCCCCTTGATTTTTTTGGCTATTTTCAGATCATGCAAGAATGATTTAAATTGCATTTTTTTTATGTGTCTTGCTCCTGAGTAGTTGAGTGAAAGATTTGGTGGTTTTCAGAATTCATAGGTATCGGTAAGGGCTTTTTCATACTTCATATAGAGCTTCACGAAATTTGAAAAAGCCCTTACCGATTTTGGATTGAGCTAATCTTTTCCAATTACCCATATTCTAAAGTTTTAAGAAGAACTCACGGTTTGGATATGCGTAACTGGTCGATCCAAAACTCCAAGGTTTGAAATCAATTGGATATGCGTAACTTGAATCGACGAGTTACACATATCCAAGTGACCTGATTTTTTGCAAGGTTGTACGAAATATTATTTTGAAATCATTTAACGGTTCGGATTATTCACGTGGGACCAAAAAGTGGGCGGCAAAAGCCATTGTACAAAATGAACGGTGAGGATCGTCATAATCGAGTTGCGATGAAGGGCCTTTCAAAATCCAATAGACGAAAAAATTGGCGAGAGTCATTAAAACATCAACACAAACAAAGTGAACAGTGTGGATCATCCTAATTGTGTTGCGATTGTGTAGTTATCGTACGTTATACTATAGCATAATAGCTTGGTTCATAACCAAGTAAGTTCGATGTATAGAATTACAAGGTAGGTGCAGACTCGTTTTTCCGAATGTTCGATCTAAACCATTACGATTTCATATCTTGTCAATTCTACCACTATCCTCCAAAATCGATGATCATCTGATATTGGCAACCACACGATCGGAACACATTTAGTGCTTGTAGTGGAATTTAAGTATTATAATGCACCACTTCAATGCCACCTAATTAATTTCTTTTAAATCAGAACCGTTAGATGTGTTTAAAATGTGTTTTTAAGGTCCTGTGCAAGGATTTGACAAAAGAAACTAGTCGGAAGGGTTTGATCGGACTAGGTTTTCGTAAAGCAATTTTACGAAAACCTACTCCGATCAAGCCGTTCCGGTAGTATTTTTTTGCCAAATCCTCGCATAGGACCTAAACAATACGTTTTAAACACATCTAACGGTTCCGATCGTCGAAATTTGGCCCAAAAAGCGGAGGTCCATTATTGTGACTTATGAGTCTGTGAGACTGTGAGAGGGTGGCTGCATTTCTAATTTCTATCATTTCGATTTTTGAGACGTACAAAGTGGAAACTAGAAGAAAGGAATCGAATTTAATTTCTATAATTTATATAATTTAACTTCTATTAATTTCTATAATAGTATAATATAATTTAATGAAATAATTCAAATCCTATAATTTGAATTTCTATCAATTTTTTTATAAAAACTCACGAATCAATTTTTTTTTGTCCAACTCTCTCTCTCTCTCCAAAAAATTTAATTTTTTTTAAAATTTGTTAATATATATTTTTTTCATGACTTCATCTTCAATTCTTCATGTTTCTTCAAAATTTATTAATCATATAAAATATTTTAAAACCTTATTTTTTTTTGTCCAAACTAACTCTCTTTCTCTCTAAAAAAAATAAAAAAATAAATATTTTAACTTCTTTTTTCCCTTTTGTTTCTTTTTTTTTTTTTTCATGAGTCATGCCTTCATTTTTTTGTAACTTGATATAAATTATAAATATATAATTCATTAACACAATACTCAATACACAACCAAAAATGAATTCTTTTTTTTTTTTGGATTAAAAAAAAATACATAGAATGACTGAATGATATAAATAAAAGTATTTAAGTATTTAACAAATTTTTTTTCCTCCTGCCGTGCCATGCCTTGCTAGAACCGTGCTGTGATGTGCTCGTGCCGTGTCATGCCCGTTCTACTTCCGTGTCGTGCTGTGCCAGGCCAACTTCCGTGCTCATGCCAGTGCTCATGCCGTGCCGTGCTAGAATAAAGTCGTGTTGTGCCGTGCCTCGTGCCCCGTTGAATTCGTGTCGTGCCCGTAGAAGACCGTGTCATGCCGTGCAACGTGTTGCCTTAGATCGTGTCATGCTCGTGCCGTGCCATGTGCCAACTTATACCGTGCCTTTGGCGTGCCGTGCCGCCTTCGAACGTGTCGTGCTCGTGTCGACCTGGCCCGTTTGACACCTTTATTAACGATATCAGATTCAGCTAATTTTTTGCAGGTACTCATAAAAAAATATTTTAAGAAAAGTCCGCAGTTTGATTCATCTTTGCAATACACGAAATAGGATCCACAAAATATCAATATGCGGAATATAAAAAAAGAAAAAGAAAAAGGGCACCGTATTTGCTGCATTGTTGTTGTCCCACTAAGGCACTAATGAATAAAGATAAAATGGTCATTTAAGCTAAAGAGGTAAATGTCCCCTCAATTCAATCAAACCAAAGGGTGTCAAAACTTACTTTTTAGGCGCGTAATGTCCACCTATTGGGTGTATACTATTTCTTTATAGCTAGAGCAATGCATGAATTGGTTATTGGCGGTGGTGGGGTCTCACGCGGGAAGAAAACAAAAGGTTTGAATGAGGAAGTCAATAATGGCGTCTCCTCGCAAGAAGTAAAATAGTAAACATTGGCATTGTGCAGAATACGCAGGATGTCAGTTTGTATGCATCTCAACTAATTTCGAGATTCTGAAGTTATCGATTAGGCATGCCTCCATCGCCTCAAGGTTTGGAATGTTTAGTCCCTGTAAGATTCGAACATGCAATATCACAGAGAGCGCGTATTGTTTTCTCATACCCACTTGGCCAAAACACGTTGCGGTCTCGGTTAGAGATTAAATTCTTAACATCGTTGGTGTAAAACCCACCATTTTCACCACCGTTTTTTCCGTCATGTGTGGGCTTCTCCGTGAGTTTATTATTGTAATCTGTACCATTCATTTTGTAAGGCCTGTAGAGTAACACATCAGTTCAAAAGATCAGTTTGATCGGACATCGAAACGTATGTCAACTTTTGAAAATTTTCTTTTGTAAAATTAACGTTCAATGATAGTTTAACTTTACAAATTTTGACTGTCCATTTTACAAATAAAATTCAAATTTTGTATCGATATTCAATCAAGTTGATTTTTTTGCATGGATGTACGACTCTGTGGCCTTTACAAGAGGAATGATCAAATAAATATCACTCAAGGGTAAGCGGTGGTGAAAATGTACGATTTTATACATTGTTGTAAGGGATTTAGCCAAAACTCCAAACAAAATTTAAAAGCAGGGTAGAGAATGCATGAATTGGTGGTGGTGGGTCCTCAGCAATGAGTTCTATGATTGAAACTTCGGGATGTTTAAGTTAAATAATAGAGTGATTTAACTTCTTTTTTCATTCAATATTTTCTCTCATTTAGTTTTGCATTTTTTTTTTGTGTGTGAATTATTGAAAACTTAGAATAGAAAAAATAAAATGACTCAATTATTCAGCAAAAACACTCCTCACATTCTAGCGAGAAAGTCAATAATTGCATATCATCGAAAGGAACAAAATAGCAATTGCATCTCTATGGTAGTGCAGAATACGCGGAATCTAGCCCTAAATACAACAACCTATCGAAAACATTGTAAATTCAATGGGATTGGAGGTAGGCACGGGGGTATTAGCTCATTCATTTAATCAGAATTGTTCACTTTAATTATCTAATTCATGCAAAATGTTCATCGAAAGGGAAAACTATATAATTTCACCCAACTATTTATATACTATAATAACTTCGATTATCTAAAACAAAAAATGGCTTGTTGGAAAATTGGAATTTGCCCAAAGAGTCTTCGGGTGTTTTGAGAAGGAACCTTTGTTGTGTCTTGACCTGACTGTGGGCCTAAGGCCCGAGGTTCTTGTCCTGTGATTGGGGGCCATGTGCCTTATCTTTTGTGGACCAGAAGTTCTAGACTTGGGCTCCATGATTTGAGCTTCTGGGGTTGGGCTACCAAAAATAACCTGGTTGTGGAAGCATAACATTGTAGCTAGGATGAATAATATCCGATCCACGTGCCCCGGGCAAGCATAAGAGGTTTTTTTTATTTTTTTCCCTCCCCTATCTGATGCTTCCTTTTCACTTTAGCATCACAAATTTGAAACAAGATACTAAAATTAGGGTAAGAATCCCACCCACATACTTAATAATAGAACAGTGTTTTCAATATCGGGATACGTTTCGTGTATCGTTTTTTTCATTGTATAAATCGTAACAAATTTTATACAAATTTATCAAAAACGAAACGTATTCCATATCTTTTCATTATGTAATTTTTATCATTTTGTGCTATCAAATTCAAGGGCTAATGAATAAAGGGAGTGCTGAAAATCTTTCAGAGTTTTTGACATAATTAATGGACCGAGCAGGATTATTTCCCTGTTCTGCATCTTGGGCTTTACCTGTGGTTTGATTACAAAGTGGATAATTTCCCATCATCAATTCACTACCCAGTCAAGAAATGCAACATCACTCTCATTCTCCTATTTTATCCCGGAAAACATATGGGTAAAAAAATTTGGTATAGAATGCACAATTTTTTTTATTAAGGCCCACTACGGGTCCCACACGGATGGTCGGATATCGGTAAATTAGCTCAATCGGATATCTGTAAATTTTTCATCCGTTTATCCAGTTTTTGGTTCAGAATAAAAAAACTGGATAAACCGATGGAGTATTTATCGATATCGGATTAAGCTGATTTTTTTTTATGAAATGCTTGTAAGCATTATTTTGAAGAACATGAATAGCTTCGATCATCCGTTTGAGACCCGGAATGGTTTAAACCAACTGATTTGTACATTTTATTTTAGGGTGAGTTAATTAGGCATCATGTACAAAAAAGATCATTATGATTCCATCCTATGAGATTTAAATATTTATGATTCCATCCTGAAATTCAAATAAACCCCAAAATACCCTTTCTCTCTCCTAATTTTCCTAATATTTACCTCATAATTTTTCTAATATTTCTCTCTCCTAATTTCCTAACATTTCTTTCTCCTAATCTTTCCTCTCTCTCTCTCTCTCTCTCTCTCTCTCTCTCTCTCTCTCTCTCAAACTTATAATCTCGAAATAAAATTGAAAATAAATAATCATGTCATTTTTATGCACCATAAAAAATAGGTATATATAGTTCAAGCATAAAAGTCAGATTGCACATAAAAGCATGGTAGATTAATGCGTCATATAAAAAATACTATGAAACATTTGATTGATTAATGCACCATAAATCCACAACGCAAGCCAAAACCATGAAAACATGTTTGATTAATGCACCATAAGGCCACATGTAGTCCTTCCCATTTCGGTCAACCATTTTATATACAAAAGTTTTTGTACACCTAGCACTGTCCATTTTATCCAAGGATGGAGCTAGAGGAAGGGGACAAATAGTGGCGGCCACCACCATAAGGTTTTCAAAAAATATAATTATTATATGGAAGAAAGAAAACTTATCCCGGAATTATATAGACTCGCCTCCACTAGATTTTTAGTTTAAGTTAGATGTATTATTTAGCAAAATAAGTGAAGTGCATCATAATTAATTGCCAAGAGTAAGTGAAGTGCTGATTTTTTTTATGTCTTTTGGCTCAAGTAATTGGGGATTGAGGAAAATGTAGTTCATTATCTCAACAAAGGGTGGAGGAATGGATTGTAATTTCAAAATGTTGCTGCAGTTATGCCATTATTGCCAGGCTAAATGAAAAACTAAATGAATGGTGGAAAAGAAACAAGCTCGAAAATGACTAAAATTATAACATGGAAAAAGTAAGCAAATAATGCAATTTTGGGATGTTAGAAACTGGCGTGAGTTGAAAGGATCGACGGAAAGTCATATAACGTGGTTTGACCATATATGAAGTTAATTGGCCTAGCGATCCTTGATCATAAAGTTTTATTCTTGATCATAAGCTAGCACTGTTGGAGGATTTGCACCTGAACCCCGAAAGAAAGCAAAAAAAGAAAAAAAGGAAGTGAAAAGATAAGGGAAAATTGATGCATTGAAAACCAAATATTTCCTTAACAAGTTATACTATGTGACAAGAAAACGAATCTACAAGCAGGAGAGAAAGGGAAGGTTTGCCATGTAAGTTTTGAACCTAACTTTGTTAAGCAGAATTGGTTAATGACATTTTTTTTTTTGAGCAGCGGAAAAGATTTATTAATCAAAGCAAAGATTAAAATGATCATTAAAGGAACAAAAGCAAACAGTATCACAACGAGAGGAAAGCATCCCAAATAAATTGACACTCTAACCCCTTGATAATCATATTCCGCCAAAGCCCCAAGAGAACCAAGGTTAGACCAGAAATCAACCAAAAAGCAGAGAACAAAAGACAAAACTAGTAGTAGGCAGATTGTTTCCCATATCAACCCAAAATGAGTAGATTGCTCCCCATTTCAGCGAAATTTGAAATCCATAGAATTTGGACTATTCCAGCAAGCCATAGCCACATGCCTCACCATTTTTCAGCAACAACTATTGCCTTAGCCTGAACAGACAAATCACCCCAATTTTACTGCAGGACTTGATTTTGAGAGAATTTTGTGGCTGCTCCACAGCCCTCTTCTCATCTTGAGCTTCCATCAATGGTTGAGACTTTTGAATAAAAGACTCTACCCAAATCACAATAAACAGCCGTTGCTCAAATTGTTAGATCAAGGGCATTGTATCTGATTCTATTATCAATCACTTGATGCTTGCTCCTGGCCTACATAGAAATAAAAACAACACACCAATGCTTCACGAATAGATATAACCACATCCAATGCTTTCTTAAAGTGCTCATAGCATAGTTGGTCTAGAACATGAAGAGAATCGGTGGATTGACAAGCGCTTAATGAGGCTTTTACCCTCGCTTCAAACGGAGGACGCATGGGAATATCGTGGGTAATACCAGCCCACCAAACCAGTAATACTAGCTAAATATTTAATGTGCACAAAAAGCTGATAAAAAAGATCCTCAAAAGTTCTACAAGTGCAAAAGACCAAGCGTCGCAACAAGGCATAATTCATAAATCACATTACGAAATATGAGTCTAATAGCTTGAAAGTCTGCCAAATCTTTGAAAACGATACCAAATAAATGGAGGAGGATGAACAAATGAGAGTGTTGGGGGAAGGAGACTAGGAAGAACAATAAAAACAAAGCGCACAAACAATTTAAGTGTAATGTTCTCTACAAGACTTGAAATCTGATGACGCACTTGTAAATATATTTTGAGCATTCAATGGAATGCATCCTAAGCTCTAAAAGCACATTGAGACTTGAGAGATGAGAACACCGCAATCCAGAAATTCACCATGGACAACTTCAAATGATTGATGCCAGAAATGTACGAGTTGAAGGCTGCAAATTTTAGAAGGGTGAGAAAGTTAGCACAAGCTTTGGGCAAACCCAAGAGAAATACCAATACTTAACTCATTATATTTGCTGAAAATAGACAACAGTGTATTGTTTTATTAATACTTGAAACTCTTTTTATCACAAATGGTTTAAGGACAAAAAATTGAGTCTAAAAATTATTCATAATATGTGTGTGAGAACCATGTGGTTTGTTTAATATATGTGTAATTTCCCAAAATCACTTGTGCAAACAGACAGAGATATTTTTAGAGAGGAAAAAAAAAAAGGCCCGATGGAGGAATTAATATCCCTTAATTAGGTGAATTAGTATGTGAGAAGTGGAGGTACCTTTTTGATGTAAAAATGCACCACCCGAGGGCCATTAGCGGCTTGGGCCCCAAAAGTCCAAAAAGTCCAATTTGCGGTCGTCGATCACGACTTGAGGGATGTGAGAAATGAGGGGCCAATATTTGCCTTTACCCTTTTCGCACCGCTGCTTCAGTTTCGGACAATTCTTTCTAATCTCCAATCTCAAAAGCGACGGGGGCAGCTTTAATCCTTTCTCCTTCGCAGAAAATGATGCGAGCTTGCGGCAATCCTGGATCCCCAGTTCCGAAAGTGAGGGAAGCTGCCCTAGCTCTGTAATGGTCGTGAGCTTGTTGCACTCCCATATCATAAGTTTGTTGAGAGAGGGGAGGTTCTGAAAGTTCTTGCAAGACAGCTTCACCAGATTTGGGAAACCTATGATTATCAGCGAGTTCAGAGAACAGGGCAACCACGACATCATCCCATCTCCTTTTTCTTCTGGTGGAAATGACTCCCAATTATAATTCATAAGGTTGAGTTGTCTGAGAGAGGACAATCTGTACAAACCCCACTCTGATGGGGGCTTGTTACCCATGTCGACACTGCTCAAGGAAAGCCGAGTGAGATTGGTGAAGGAGGAGAAACTCTCTTCTTTCAGAATGTAGGATGCGACTCCGGTGCTGCTACTATCTATCCATAGATGTTGAAGACAAGTAAGGTGGTTGTGGATGTTGTTGTTGTTGGAGGCATGGTGTGGCAGGCCCTTGAGCTTCTTGAGGCCGTAGCTATGCAATGACGTCAGATTAGTTGTGTAGAACCATCCTTCCGGAATGGACTCCAGATTCTCACAGTGCCTTATAACCAATTCACGGAGATTCCCGGGACATACACCATTATCATCATTTTGCATCACATCCGGCAAGGATTTGAGGCTCTGACAGTAACCGACAATAACATATTTCAGACGTGGACAATTGATTTTCATCCCTTCCTCTGCTAGTATTGATTCCAGATTTCCACAATTTTTAACACACAGATATACGAGAGTGGGCGGTAGCCCAGTTCTAGAACTACTTAAATACGTGAGCGATGGACACTCTGAAACCGTCAAATTCCGGATACTATTCAACTCAGGTAGGGGCTGCAGAGTGTCACAATTGCAAATATCCAAGTTTATAAGCGTAGACGGCAAACCTGTCTTTGGGAGAGAGATGAGACTTGGACAAGTGAGGATGATAAGCTTCTTAAGAGATCTGAGGTTGTCCGACCCACGCGGCAGCTCCTCATGCGACTCTACCTGTTCTTGCCCTTCTTCTTCTTCTTCGAACAAGGAAATTAGTCGGGGGCAGCCTTGAATCACCAAATGCTGCACGACAGGGAGACAATGGTGTATTCTGACTTCTTTTTTCCACAATGATGTGAGGTCTTTACAACCAACGATAGAGAGCTCTTGGAGTCCCGTCAACCCTTGAAGAAACCAATTTGGTAGACTCGTGAGACCCTGGATGTTCTCCACTCTCAGGGAAGTCAGCGAGCTCAAATAGCTATAGCTTGCATTTTCCACAACTACTTCATCACCTGCTTCTGGATTACGGAAGGAGTCTGGGAGTGAAACATCTTTGAGAGAGAGGGAAATGAGTGAATCAAAGTGAAGCGTGTTCCTTACTTCATTCAGCTCTATAGGCCTTGGAACCCATGAAACCACCAACAGCGGGCAATTTTCAATTTCCAGCTTTTTTAAGCACGGAAGATTGCCAGGCAATTTACCCAAAAGTTTGGGACACCTTTTAATGGAGAGCTGTGATAAGTGAACAAATGCTCGAGCTCCCTCCTCGACTCCAAAAGGAGACCATTCTTTCCATTCTGGCATGTCCTCCAAGGTTAAAATCTGTAGAGTTGGGAATGGATTTGAGTAGCCCGACCCATAGAACTCAGGTCCAAAATTCTCTACTGCCTTCATCCCTTGAATGTAGAGTCTTTTAAGCAAGGGTAATTGCCCCAGAGATGGCAAGGAAATGCATTGTTCACAATTGTGGAACTTCAAGGAGACGATATTACAGAAAAAAGCACTTCCAATCCAAGTCGGAAATGTTACCCCCTGATAACCAACAATGGTAAGCTCTTTTAAATTCTTATGAGGCCTTAGCATGTCAAGCACTTCTAATTCAATACTTCCGTTGTGAGAATTATCTGAGATGTCACTCCATTCCATCAACAACACATCTAAGCCTTCTTTATTATCCAAGTTGGCCCTCGTGGCATCCATAGCACCCGTCACATTCTCCAAGCCTGATATGGAAAGAGTCCCTTTAAGATGAATCAAGTTGCCCAACTCATTTATATTACACCCACCACCGCCTTGGCTGACAATAAAGTTAGACAATGTTTGGAGACTTGTCAATTTACCTATATTTGGTGGCATTTCTTGTAAGGAATCAGCACCAGTAACATCGAGATGCCGCAAGTTTATTAGGTTACTCGTGTTTGGAGGCAACTTGCTGAGATTTTTACAATCTCTCAGTATCAATGTTTGTAAGTTATAGAGGGTTCGTACAGAGTCCGGTAATGTGGCAATCAAGGCACATGAAAGGTCAAGGAACCTCACATGTTTCAAATCTCCAATCGAACTCGAAAGCTCACAAATTAGATAACTTCTTAAACTGAGCACGCGCAAACGTCTTAGTTTCGGCAACAAATGGAGGGGAACATAACTAGTCAAGTAGGAGCTTGACTGGTTGGTTCCTTGATCTCTCAATCCAAATGGTAAGAAAGACCGTAGATTTTTTGCTTTTTGGAAGGCCTCAAACTTTTTTATACCATCACGATAACCACGTGTATAGGATGAATAGCGAGCCTTAGCGATATTTATATCACCCTCATTTTTTGTAATCTCCTCCAGTCTGAAACAAATTTTTCCTGCAACAAACTGAGCCAAATCGTTGATGAGGTCATGCATAACAAACAGTGGCACCTCACCGCTACTTGATGACTGAAATAAAGATCTCGATAACAATTCCTGAAAGTATTCACATCCAACATCCTCCATTTGTTTTTGTCCTTCTGGCTTTTGAATTAAGCCTTCTGCAATCCACCAGAGAACTATTTCCTTCTCCTCAAATTTATAACCCTTGGGCAAGATGGAACAGTATTTGAAACACCTTTTCAAATGTGAAGGGAGGTGATAGTAGCTCAATCTCAAAGCTGGAAGAATTTGACCTTCCTTGTCTGATAACCATATCTTACTCTGCAATACATCTTCCCATTCACGAGCTGTCGATTTTCTTTGTAAAAGGCCACCAAGTGTCCTAGCAGCCAATGGTAATCCTCCACATTTTTGCACAATTTTTTGACCGATTGAAACCAAATTTGCACGTTTGTCTGAACTTCTATTCACAAATGCATATTGTGCAAACACTGGCCAACAATCATCATCTGATAGTTCCTTCAAAGAATGGAATTTATCGATTCCGGCCATCATCTCTGCAACTTCCTTATCACGTGTTGTTACCATGATTTTGCTTCCAGAGGCTCCATCGTTAAAAGGGCTCCTTAAATTAATCCAATCACTGGAATTTTTGTTCCAAACATCATCTAGAACCATCAAAAACTTTTTCCCAGTCAAAGCCTTCTTTAATTCAACTTGAATTGGTTCCAATGCATTATATGGGCAAGACTTGGAAGTGACGGACTCGAGAATTGCTTTTGTCACAGGCAAAATGTCAAACACATCAGATACAAAAACCCACGCTTTCATCTCAAAAGGTTCCCCCACATCTTTGTAGACATGCTGAGCAAGCGTCGTCTTACCAACCCCAGGCAAACCCACAATCGGAACTACACTAACTTTTTCATCGCTCGGTTGATCAGACATGAGCAGCTCTATTATCTTCCTTTTATCACCATCCCTACCATATAAAGGAGTTTCATGACTCAAAGATGACGTGGGTGGACTTTGTGGAGCTTGAGCAGAGGGGCCGGCAATAACATTTTGCAAGCCAAGCCCTGTTCTTTGGTCGAAGAGATCTTTCAACCTCTTAGTGATCTTATCCATCTTGGACCTCATTCTAAAATCAGAAATTAGTGTGCTTGGATTGAGATGCGTAATAGAAGTATGTATGAGGGCACTTACCTTGCTAGTGCTAGCTCGAGACTCTTTCAACACATTCTGTCCCAAAGCTTCAGTGGAGATCTCGTCTAGTATGTCATCCATATCATAAGCAAAGTTCTCAAGATGCTCCAGCCACACTTGGACACTCCTTTGATCTGTCCTCATTTGCTTCTCTTCAGCATCTGCAAGCACGGCATCGATTTGTTCCAACATCTCTTTCCATTTGATCAGCAGATCATGAATGTTCTCCCTCCGCGCAAAGTTCAACAACTCTTGGGAGGTCAATATCTTAACCAGCCCATCAAGGAAAGCCTTAAGAAAGATTTCCGCTATGGGCATTGTGTTTTTTTTCTTTTTCTTTCTCTCTTCCTCTGATGAAAGGCAAGCAACAAAGGAAGAAAGACAATAGTGTGTAATTCAGAACGCAAAACTCAACGATCGAATAGGGATATGGGTGCTTTTGGTGAATGCCTGGTTAGTTTTTCAAGATTGATGGAATTCCATTGGCTGAACTTAGTAATTTATTTTTAGGTGTTGAGAAAAGCATGGGGCAGATTATTTTAAAATTCCATCGGCTCAACTAATTAATTTTTTTATTATTTTAAATTTCTTACTGACTACTTTAATCCTAATTCTATTAATTACACTAACCACCCTAGACTATTCAAAACTACACTAAAACCCAAATCAATTTGCACGTAACTCAACTAAATTTGCTATGCCTAATGGGTCATAGAATGAAGTGTATTCAGAGTCATCAAATGAAGTTTTGTTTATGGAAAAGTCTAGGTTGGATGTAACCCCAAAGGAATATGCTCTTTTCTTTAACATTACAGTTGTGACCAATTTATCTCTACACAATTATTCTCTCTTTTGGGTTCTTCTATTGTTAGCCTAGTCAATAAACAAATCAAAAGATAAAAAGATACAAATTGCAATGTACTTTATACATTTTTAAACATGCATTTACACACTTTTACACAATTTTTTAAACCACCCCACAGGGCCGATTTTAGAATTTTTCCTCTCTTTTTTAATCTTTTCAATGTTACCAGATAAAGCAGTCATGATATAATATATTAATATTCATAAAAGCCAAAAGGAAAGAGACAATTAGCAGAACTCCAAACAATAAGTATTACAAAGCATTGGGCTCTATTTGTTGAAGTTTCTCTTGAGAGTGAGGGAGTCAATAATGGCATCTCCTTATAAAAAATGAGGGAAATATAACGAAAAAAATTGAAACCCCAACAGTGCATTAGAAATATGGTGAGTACAAAATTATGAACACAATCACAAACACAAAAACAAAGGAAATAAGCCGGGTATCAATTGACATACAAAATAAATGCTTGCAAGTTGTATCCAACTGGGGAGATTAGTGAGGTCTCGTTTTCAATTAGTACCAAAGAAAAAAAAACAAAACATCAATCGTTGTACATGAAGGGGAAAAAAGTTCTGCGTACTTTTTAAATCAATTGTGGAGCAATTGTAATTTTGTAAATTCATATACAAAATAAATGCTTGCAAGTTGTATCCAATCGCATTGGGGAGATTAGTGAGTTGGCGAGGTCTCGTTTTCAACTAGTACCAAAGAAGAAAAAAAAAAAACAAAACATCAATCGTTGTACATGAATGGAAAAAAAGTTATGCATACTTTTTAAATCAATTGTGGAGCAATTGTAATTTTGTAAATTCATATACAAAATAAATGCTTGCAAGTTGTATCCAATCGCATTGGGGAGATTAGTGAGTTGGCGAGGTCTCGTTTTCAACTAGTACCAAAAAAAAAAAAAAAAACAAAACATCAATCGTTGTACATGAATGGAAAAAAAAAATCTGCATACAAATTTTTGGAGCAATTGTGATTGTGTTGGAGTAGTTGTGCTTCTGGCACAGAGGGCCAAAAGCACGGGATAATATCCAATTGAGGGATGCTATGCTCTCTTTTTTATTGAACTGGGCAGCTATGCTTTGATTGATTAAAAAATGGTGTTTTGCCTATTGGAAAGTTTAGACAGCTGTGACCCAATTTCCACTACCCAATTATTTAAGACTCTGATCACCTAACCACTACCCAATTATCTTTATTTAATCTTTTTCTTTTGTAGAACGGAAGTCACCTTTTTACATTTTTTTTTTTGCAGTGCACTCACTTGTAGTACACCATGTAGTTCATATTCAGACCTTCCACCTCGACAGTCTACAATTTAGATATATTTGTTAACTATTACCGCTAATAAAACGTTTGTAAATCCGAACCTTCGATTGCAGAGATGGACGATACGGATGTGCAATACGGGGTGCACTATAACAAGTGCTCTACAACATCCTGGGATGCACAATAATCCCAACTCCAAACAAAAACAATAAGAAAAATGCAGCATAGAGCAATGCATGAATTAGTGGTGGTGGGGTCTCACGCGGGGAAGAAAACCAGCTTTGTAAAAGCATACAAAACTTTGAACTAGGAAGTCAATAATCGCGTCTCCTAGAAAGAATAAAATGAACAATGGCATTGTGCAGGGTACGCGGAATGCCCCAAATACACCAGCCTGTCAGAAAGCATTGGAAATTGAATGGGATTTAGGATAGGCATAATATCCCCTCACGTGCAGTCATATTTGAGGTCTATCACGTATGGCCACTTTTTGGTTTCTATCATCGTGCAACTTTTTTTTTTTGCTGGTCTGTCATCGTAGGGTGTGGATTGGGAATTTTTTTTTTAATGTGGAGTGGAATGGGCCCACTCTGATACCATGTGGAAACTTTAAAATTATGGCCTGCACTGCACCAGATATCTAAGCAGTATTTGAGAGTTGTTAGTGATGCAAACAGGATATATATCAGATTCAACAAGTTCACATCTACGAGTGGATATGTGTTTACAACCGGTGCCGCAGGCGTGTCTTGGAAATCTACTAAGCAAACGTTCATATATTGCTAGATCAACGATATAATGTTTTACATATAGCTGGAAACAAGCAGAATGGCTTCGTGATTACTTAGAAAATATTCTTATGTAGTCAAACCCTATGCCAGCAGTATGCATTTATTGTGATAGCCAATCGGCAATTGACAAGGCACAAAGTAATATCAATATGTATAACAATAAATCTCGACACATCCATTGCAGAACCAGAACCAAACTATGGCATCGCTGGAATATCGATGGTGATTAGAATACAAGAAAGAAGTGAAAACTATTTTGAAGTGTCGAAGATGTATTTAAGTGCACACAGTCCTGCCCTACCTGGCATGTAAACTGGTCGGTAATTCGGTTATTATTCAGTACCCCTGCCCCAGGTTCTTTCCTACCGTACATTAATATGGGATTCAACATTGTGTGTGGTGAAGAATGCATGAGCGTTGGTCCCCCGAAGCACTGAATAATAGCTCAAGTCGAGCGATGCAATGTTTGATGGAGAGTCAAAAAATGGAATTTTGTTTATTGGAAAGTTTAGGCTAATGTAATGCCAAAGGAATCTTCTCTTTTTTTTTTTTTTTTAGCTGTGACCTACTAAGCACTACCCAATTGTTTACCCTTTTTCTAATCTTTTTAATTGTGTGCTATAGAATTCATAAAAGCCAACGGATTTTTTTTAGTAACCGGATGTTCAGGGAGTTTGTGCTCAACTCGACTAATTTCGGGGTTCTGAAGTTAACGATCAAGCATACTTTCATTGGAGAGGGAGTCAGTCAATAATGGAATCTCGATGTATTTTTGTTTTGTTTTGCTTCTTATATTCATTTGGCATCTCGATGTTGGATTGGTCACAAAGAGACGTTAGCTATGAATTCAATTGAATAAACCAAAAGGACGTACTTACGATTTGGAAAAAATTGAATGAACCAAAATTAAAGGAGTAGAAAAACGAAATATGTGTTTTGATACCCAAAATATTTGGAGTGAATCGGGAAATGGACCGGACGAATGAATCACTGGAAAATAACATACTACATATAATTGTTTAAGACTTTATAATTATCTGATGAACATTTTAAAAATAACAAAATATAGCTACGGAGCATAAAATAAATCAAGTATGTTCTTTTCGCTAGTTGAGCGTAAAAGTCTAAATCACGTTTGCGAAAAAAAAAAAATTTGGGTCACTATCTATACATACCTACGCAAAAAAAAGAAGGGGAAATAAACCGGGTATTAATTGACATTCAAAACAGAGGCTTGCAAGTTGTATCCAATCGCATGCGGGGGGGGGGGAGTAGTGAGTTGGTGAGGTCTTGTTTTCAACTAGTACCGAAAAAAAAAACAAAACATCAATGGTGGTACACGAAGGGAAAAAAAATTTCTACATGCACAATTTTTTAACACAATTGTGTAGCAATCGTAATTGTGTTATAGTTATGTTCCTAGCAAAAGTCTTGAAATAATCTTCTCAAATTGAAATTTTTATTGAGTCTCAGTGTCGAGAGAAAAGTAGCGATTTATGTATTAAAGGACAAAATATCTATGGACTTCTCCTCTAGGTTACATAAATATCCATTCATTCTCTTTCTCATATCATCGCTCTATACTCTCATTTCCGATTAAACTAAAGTTGGGAACTTCCAACTAAAATAATATGGGTACACCACATGTGCATCCCAAATGCACACCACTCTGAGGTGGTAAATGAGGAATTTACCTTTGCATTTGTTAGTCTTCGGTCGATTTTTTGTGGTTTCTTGACTTATCTCGACGAAAGGAATCCAAAAAACTAGTTTATTTTCGGCTTTATTAATAAAACTTTTACTTTTGACCATAATTTTATACTCTTTGGATTCGTCTCGACGACACAAATCCAGAAATCACAAAATCTTGACGCAAAACTAACAAATGCAAAAAAAAAAAAATTGAATAAGGACAAAACGAAAAAAAACCAAAAATCCAATTTTTTCAATTTAGCCAAATCAGGCCCTAATACTAATATTTATGAGCTCAAATCAAATTAAATTCACAAGCTCAAAGTTAAGGGGAAAAAAAGCATATAGCTAAAAAAAAAATTATACATAGTTACGAACATTTTAATTTGCAAAATTAAAAAGTGAAAAAAGTTAATGGAGAGAGAGAGAGAGAGAGAGAGAGAGAGAGAACTTGGGTGAGAGAAAGAGACTGGTAGCAAAATCGGCAGTACAATCCCTGACATTGCTTTGAATAAAAAATAGTTTTTGCTTGTCAGACTAGTACTTCGGTGACACCCCTGTTGGACCTGTCACCATCCCGTCCCTTTCTTCGATTTCTTTTGTTAAAAAAATAGCTCATCTAGATACGGTAGTATCTTTCTGAATGTGTAATTCCAAGTTTTTTTTTTTTATTATTTATTTACCCAAAAAAGAAGTTTTTTTTCTTTTCTTTTAAATTCGTTGTTCATATTAAATGCAAGCCGTCCATTGTCAAAATTTCGACGATCGGAACCGTTTTGGGTATTTTTCGACGATCGGAACCGCCCGATCAAACCCTTTTAGGTATTTTTTTTCCTAAATCTTTGCATAGGACCTTAAAAACACGTTTTAAACACATCTACCGGTTCAGATTTTCAAGAAATAGATTAGATGCCCTTGAATTGGTGCATTATAGTGTTCAAATGCCACTGGAAGTACTGAATGTGTTCCGATCGTATGGTTACTGACATCGGATGATCATCAATTTCGGGGAGAATGATAGAATTGATAAGATGTTAAATCGTATCGGTTTAGATCAAACATTCAAGAAAACGAACTAGTATCCACAATTCAATGTTATACATTGAACATACTTAGTTATGAACTAATATATACTGCTATAGTCTAATGTACGTTAGCCACACGTTCTCAATACAATTTCGACGATCAACACCGACTATTTTGTTTTTCTTGGTGTTTTAATGAACCTCACAAAAATTTGGACCAATCGGAGGCATTTTTGTAGTAACGGAGGCATTTTTCAGGACGAACACATATTCCCTTTTCTCCATCGTATACACCGGTCACAATTTGATTGGCAGGCTAATGTTATTTTCATTTAGTTTTTGGAGTATTTTTGTTTGTTTTTTTCATTTTTGGAACTGTGTCGAATTTAGGGTTTTCGGGTTTATTTTCGGATTTATTCAAAAAACTTTTATTTTTGACCATAATTTTATGTTTTTTGGATTCGTCTCGACGAGATAAATCCAGAAACCACAAAATCTTGACGCAAAACTAACAAATGCAAAAAAACCAAAAAAACTAATAAAGTGTGCTTTTTTGTAGGACCCAACAAGTGTACCTTTCTGTACCCCGCTAATAAGACCCTTTAAAAAATTTGAGTTTCGATCATAATTTTACTTTTTTATTCTTCTCGTTGAGCCAAGATAATAATTTTTTGAGTTTTTTGTACCAAATTAAAGATCCCGATTAGTTTTTTATTTTGGTGCAAAAAAAATTTCAGAAATTATGATGAAAAAAAGTACTTAGTTTTTGTCTAAAAAATTCTTTTCGAGGGGACTATCAAAATGAGACGGAGGGAGTACAGTATGAGCAGTAGCAAATAATAGTAATAAGAGAGAGAGGAAATCACGGAGGAGTGGGTTGTGAACAGGCACAGGAGTGGATGGGACCGGTCCGTCCGCTGTCTTCTTCTCACTTCTCATTAGAGTCTGGGTGTTTTTTTTTTTTTTGGTAATTTAGCTTGAAATTAAAAGGGGTTAAGCGAATGTACAGCCTACAAGGGGCATACCCCATAGAGGACAAAACGAAAATAAAGAAAAGGAAAAAAAGTGCGTACTCCCCGGCACAACCCGCCGGGGTGAGCAACTTGGAGGCCCTAGCACAACCCGCTAGAGTAGAAATAAAATGTGTAGAAATAAAATGCGTACTCCCCGGCACAACCCAAAAATGTATGAGAGCTGGTCCCACACTCATAAAAATGAACCACCGGGTAGATAATTTTTTACCAGCAAATTGCTGGTTATGTTGTGGACCCCAACCACTTGGGTCATAGCGTCAAAGCTTGGTTTTAATAGCTTAAAACAGCTGTACTTCATCATGTGAAACAATTCAATCAAGTCATGCGGTGCTCAGATAATGGATCAAAAGCAGAAAAGTAAGAGAGAGAATCGCCACCCCACGCGCGCGTGAGGTGCAAACCTGACCACCCTTAGGGTGATTTCTAGCTCTTGCCATTTCGTATACCCAATTATTTACCTTTATTTCATCTTTTTCTTGTGTACAACGGAAGTCACCTTCTTTTTTTTTTTTAAATCTTTTGTAGCACTTTTCTGTAGTACATCCTGTAGTGCATATCCGGACCGTCTAGCTCGACAGTTTATGATTTAGATATGTTTGTTAAGTCTTACCTCCAATAGTCCGTCTGCAAATCTGAACCTTCTATTGGGGAGAGGGACGATAGAGACGTGCAATACCGAGTGCACTAAAGCAAGTGCTCTACAAGATCTCGGGATGCACAAAAAAGCCAAAGGAAATAGGACAATAAGATAAAAAAAAAGCAGGATAGAGGAATGCATGAATTGGTGGTGGGGTCTCACGCGGGGAAGAAAACCAGCTTTGTAATTGAATGAGGAATTCAATAATGGCGTCTCCTCAAAAGAATAGAATCAAACAAACGGGCATTGTGCAGGGTACGCGGAATGTTGCCCCAAATACAACAGCTTATTGGAAAGCATCAGAAATTTCAATGGGATTTAGGGTAGGCACAGGTGTATTAGCTAATCTCGAATAGGCAAATCCTCCAGGAAAATGCTTTGGCTGTGTTTGGTTAGATAGTTTAGTTTAGTTTTGATGATGTCATAAAGTGTAATGAGTGGAGAGAGATAGAGAGATAAATGAGGAAAATGATGATGTCATCAAAACTAAAACTAAACTGAGAAACGAACAGGGCCTTTGTATTTTGGTGTTCCTTTTCCCATCTATTTCTAATAGGCAAATCCTCCACGGGTTATTAGAATTCAAGAAAGAGGGTCAGGCACTGATTAGCACATTGAACTATCCATGTAGCTAAAGAGCCTTTACAGCCTAGGAACGCAATTATCAGCCTAGGAACGCAATTATCAGGGGCGCGCTCCCACTGAGCTAATAGCCCGTGCCCCGTTGTACGAGCCCCCCACTGGAGCCTGCTATGCCAAAAGAGGGAGAGAAGTGAATATTATTTTGAAGATGTAGGCTAATTTGGAAATAAAACAAAATAAAGAAGTGCATAGAAAAAACAGTCTAATTTGGCAAAAAAGTAAAAAACGGTTTTTTGTTGTCTTTATTCAAATTTTTTTTTTTTTTTGCATTTGTTAGTTTTGCGTTAAGTTTTCGTGGTTTATGGATTCGTCTCGACGAGACGAATCCAACAAGTATAAAATTATGGTCGAAACTAATATTTTTTTGAATAAAGCAAAAAATAAACCAAAGTAAACCAGTTTGGGATTATTAACCAAAATTAAAATCGTTTGGGATTATTTTTGTTTTTAGTGTTTTTTTTTTTAAAGATTTTGATCATAATTTCTTACCTTTTTAGATTTTTGTCATCAAGATGAACCGATAATTCACAAAAAATGAATTTGAAACTATGAAATCTGAATTTTTCTTAATAAAGATAGAAAAAATAATCTCTCTCAATTATTTAGCAAAAACACCCCTTCTCAGATTCGAGATAGGAAGTCAATAATTACATTTCTCAAAAGAAACAACGTAGCAATTGCATCTCTATGGTAGTGCAGAATATGCAGATGTAGCTCCAAATACAGCAACATAACGGAAAGCATTGGAAATTTAATGGGATTTAAAGGCAATAATGTACCGAGTAAAATCAAACATCGAAATACCTGCATCCTTACTGAGAAGCGTCTGAATTTCATTGCCATCATCAAGGGGAGATTTGCCAGCAAATAACTGTTGGAAATTTGATGTGAATGAAACGGGGCATTCGGAGGGTCTTACGAGGCAACCGAAGGGATCCCACGAAGTGTGAGATGCGTGTGATCATATACGCTAGTTATTACACGAATTAACCCCTCCATGATGAGTTTTGATGGCCTTCAAATTCTGCATCAGTTTTTCCTTCCAGAATTCAAGTGCAACATTATTGCGTGGGAGTTTTATTCTGCAGAATTCATTGGCAGAATTCATTCCTGTATTCAATGGGGAGGCTCCCCCTTCAGCTATAAATTGGCAGCTTTGCCAAT